>PVHT021183699.1:31198880-31364848 GCA_004024745.2 Catagonus wagneri | reverse complement strand
TCTTTTTGCCTTATCTAGGGCCACACCCGTGGCATGTGGAGGTTCCCAGGCTAGGGGTCTAACAGGAGCTGTAGCTGCCGGCCTTCGCCACAGCAACGTGGGATCCAAGCTGCATCTGCAACCTGCACTACAGCTCACGGCAATGCCGGATCCTTAACCCACTGAGCAAGGCCAGGGATCGAACCCACAACCTCATGGTTCCTTGTCGGATTTGTTAACCACTGAGCCACGATGGGAACTCCTTATCAGTTTACTGTTGATTAGGAACATGCTGGGAATCACGTTACTAGATTCTATACAAAAATAGGCAGTGGGTCAGATTTTGCCTGTGGGCTATACAGATCCTGTCCCCAGGTTTAAACACTTTATTTAATGCTTTTCAAATAGCCAATTTTAAAACAGCAGGAATATTTGTATAATGAATAATAAAAAAGGGGCTTCCTTGTGCTCTTTTTGAACTTTACAATGTCTTAGTCATTGCCAAGGGTCATAATAATTGTATAAAAAATGAAATGTTGTAGGAACTTAATAATGTAATTGTTTGTGCCATAACCTCTTACCTTTTCCACACTGGCACTTTTAGTTTTCCCTTAGGAAATCAGTTGCCTAGTTTAAATTATATATGGATTTGCCTCTGTTCTTTTGCAAAGTCAGCATTTGGGTTCTGGAGTCCCTTATCCTCAGATGGTATCAACATTCTTCGCAGGACTTAGTAGATTATCACCTCCTTCTTTACTTCTCATTCTTTAGTCATTTCCTCTGGGATCCAAAATGTCATTACTTTGTTTCACTGAGCCTCAGGAAGCAAGAGCCCTACTCAAGTCCCATATCAATTATTAAGTAAGATTATGACTAAGATAGTCTAAGCAGTAGTTAATTATAAATGCCCTATTGTTGGAAATTATTAATGATTTATACTTAGAATTTTTACTTTTACTCACCTCTGTGCTTATGTACAATTCTAATTTATTATTAAGGGTAAATTTGCTTTAATAATGTTCTGTTGTTTCTTTACTTTTCTCTGTTTAGTTATCAATTCCTTAACCCTTGAAGTTTCCAGGTAATCCAAATAGTATTTACCTGTTTTGAGTAACTTACATGTTTAAATTTTGCAGATGAGCAGGATGAAGAAGCAGTCACAGCAGGAGGAAAGGTAATGATTTAGTTAGGTCTAATGCAAGAGTAATTCATAAGGGTCCTGTGTATTCAGCAGTAGAAACGCTGAATTCGAAGTGTTCTTGGAAATATTCTGAAGCCCTCTGATTTTTTAAATCTTTTTAAACCTTTACCCAAATTAGTTTCTTTCTTGAGCCTCCCAAAGTTGTGTGTGTGTGTGTTGTCATTGTAGACATATGGAAGTTCAAGGCTAGAGGCCAAATCCAAGCTGTAGTGGCCTACGCCACAGCAACACCAGATTTGAGCTGCATCCTTGACCTATGCTGCATATTGTGGCAGTGCTGGATCCTTCAACTACTGAGCAAGGCCAGGGATCAAACCTGCATCCTCATGGATGCTAGTAGGGTTCTTAACCTGCTGAGCTATACAGGAACTCTGAGCCTCCCAAATTTTGTCAAGAGTAAATTGCTGCTGTGCCAGGTAGTATCCCTCATATGCTATAGTCTCTGGTTCTTTTACTCTCCTGGATCCAAGTTAATAATCAGAGTTGTGTACATCATCCCAGGTAAAATCACATAGTGCAGGTAGGCAGGGACTGAGCCTTGCTTTGATTTTCTCACTCCCATTTCATTTAGTGCAGCCCCAATCTACAAGTATTGTAACCTTTGATCGTGCTCTTCACCTTTTCTGAGCCTTGCTGTCAACTGTTTCCTCATTCATCAATTCTGCTGTGGAGACATATCGATAATTAGGCTGTTGGAAGGTGTTAGATTTAAAGCACGGTTTTACTTCTCTTTTTAATAAACGTCCCATTGTTTATTCAGGCTGTCATCTTTGACTGTTAAGATGTGTCATTAATCCTTAATCTCCTTGAAATAACTTCCTTAATGCTGAAAGTGGGTAGTTCCTTTTGTTCAGTGAGTCAGATAACCTCCCCAGAGTGACCGTTGTTTTTTATACATTCATGAAGTGAACATATTCATGACAAGATATCAAGGAAAAGCATTTCAAGAAATTCTTGTACAGATGGCTCTTTAGCTGAATTGTTCTTAGGATTTTTTTTATAAGAATCAAACTTCTGTATTGAAAGAGCTACCTACAAATATTGATGAATATTATTACATTTCTAAAAAGATGTCCTCATTTAGAATATATAGTATTGTATAGTGGTAAAGGAGACCAAAATAGAAAGCAGAATTTCCGTGTATTTTTTTAACGCCAAAGATGTAGTTTTGAAACTATGGGCAAGTCCATCATATAACTTAAAGCTAATAAGACAGTTAGAGTTAGTTACGGTGGCACCCCGGTCCTACCCTGTTTGTTTCCTCACAGTGAGATAGTTAAACTGTAGACCCTCAGCCTTTAATAATTGTAATGCCAGCTTCTAGGGCCACACCCATGAGATATGAAGGTTCCCAGGCTAGGGGTCTAATCAGAGCTGTAGCTGCTGGCCTACGCCACAGCCACAGCAACGCAGGATCCGAGATGCGTCTGCAAACCTACACCACTGCTCTTGGCAACGCCAGATCCTTAACTCACTGAGCAAGGCCAGGGATCAAACCCGCAACCACGTGGTTCCTAGTCGGATTTGTTAACCACTGAGCCACGGTGGGAACTCCTCTTTCTTTTTTTTAATGAGAGTTGCAATTTTTATTTCAGGTTCTTTCTTTTTTTTTTGTATTTTTTTGTTTTTTGTTTTATTTTCTTTTTTGCCACACGGGCAGTATGTGGAAATTCCTGGGCCATGGATTGAACCTACACTGCATAGCAGCAACCAGAGCCACAGCAGTGAGAATACAGGAGCCTCAACCTCCTAGGTCATCAGAGAACTCCCTTGGTTTTCTTGAATAAATGAAATTTTCTGAATTGAATTGAATTTTTTCTTTTGTCTTTTTGCCTTATCTAGGGCTGCACCGACGGCATATGGAGGTTCCCGGGCTAGGGGTCTAATCGGAGCTGTAGCCACTGGCCTACGCCAACGCGGGATCCGAGCCACGTCTGCAACCTACGCCACAGGCAACGCTGGATCCTTAACCCACTGAGCGAGGCCAGGGATCGAACCCACAACCTCACGGCTCCTAGTAGGATTCGTTAACCACTGAGCCACTACAGGAACTCCTGAATTGAATTGAATTTGTAAAACCTATATATCATGAAAGCAAATTAACATAGTTTTTGCTGGCTTCTGGAGTTTGGGAAATAAAAGTTAGCTTTGTTACCAGTATTAACACATTTTTTTTCTTTTTCTTTTTTTTTTGGCTGCATAAGTGGCACGTGCAAGTTCTTGGGCCAGGGATCAAACACGTAACGGTGACAACTCCAGGTTCTTAACTCACCAGGCCACTAGGAAACTCCAGCATCGACACATTTTTTTCAACATCATTTAACAGTCAGAGTCTCCTTGGTGCTTTCATACATTATTATTATTATTATTATTTTTGCTTTTAAGGGCTGCACTCGAGGCATATGGAGGTTCCCAGACTAGGGGTCGAATCGGAGCTGTAGCTGCTGGTCTACACCACAGCTACAGTAATGCCAGATCCAAGCCTCATCTGTGACCTACAGCATAGCTCAGGGCAACGCCAGATCCTCAACCCACAGATCAAACCCCCAATCTCATGGTTCTTAGTTGGATTTGTTTCTTCTGCACCATGAGAGGAACTCCAAATTATTTTTTTTTTGATATTTATTGATCTTAAGGAAACTATTGTCTTTAAGTTTCTAGCAATAACTAGATCCTAACCTGAAGTAATATAACACAGGACATTTAAATTGAATTAAGTTAAAGATGGAAATTAACCTGTGGAAGAATTATAAAAGAATATGATTCAAAACTTGAGGAGTTCCCATCACAGTTCAGTGGTTAAAGAATCTGACTAGGAACCATGAGGTTGCGGGTTCGATCCCTGGCCTTGCTCAGTGGGTTAAGGATACAGTGTTGCCCTGAGCTGTGGTGTAGGTTGTAGATGCGGCTCGGATCCCGTGTTACTGTGGCTGTGGCCTCGGTCGGCGGCTACAGCTCCGATTAGACCCCTAGCCTAGGAACATCCACATGCCGCAAGTGTGGCCCTAGAAAAAAGGCAAAAAAAAAAAAAACTTGAAAAGTTTCCTTTTTCTGTTTTTCTTTGTACTTGTGGCATATGGAATTTCCTGTGGTAGGAATTGAATCTGAGCTACAGTTGTGACCTATGCCTCAGGTGCATCAGTGCTGGATCCTTTTAACCCAGTGTCGTGGTTGGGGATTGAACCCCAAGCTCTGTGGTGGCCTGAGTTACTGCAGTCAGATTCTTGCTTCTCCATGAGCGGAACTCCATCCTGTAGTATTCTTGATAAAAGTGTTTAATCGAGTTAATTATGAAGAATCATTGAGATAAACAGGTTAGGTGTTCTACAAGATATTTGGTCTGGATTCTTCAGTAACTTTGATGTCGTAAATGAAACGCCTCTCCCCACAGAATAGGAGGCGGGGATTAGAGGAGACTTAAGGATAAAATGTTGAATCCTTGATCAGGTCCTGTACTGGGGAGAAAAGTCTGTAAAGGACAGTTCTGGGACACCGGGATCCATTTGAATATAAACTGTGTATTAGATAGTATTATTTAAAAGTACAGAAGTCTTTAAAAACAAAAAAAAATGTATTATGGAGTTCCTGTAGTGACTACGTGAGTTAAAAATCTCACTCTTATCCATGAGGATGTGGATTTAATTCCTGACCTCACTCAACAGGTTGAGAATCTGGCATTGCTGCAGGCTGTGGCATAGGTTGCAGATATGGCTTGAATCTGGCATTGCTGTGGCCTAGGCCGGCAGCTGCAGCTCTGATTCGACCCCTAGCCTGGGAGCTTCCATATATGTGAGCGTGGTCCTAAAAATAAAAAAAAAAATAAAAATAGTAATTGCTGAGAGTTACCATTGTGGCTCAGTAGAAATGAACCCAGGTAGTATCCATGAGGATAAGGGTTCAATCCCTGGCCTTCCTCCATGGGTTAAGCATCTGGCATTGCTGTGAGCTGCAGTGTAGGTTGAAGACATGGCTCGGATATGGTGTTGCAGCAGCTGTGGTGTAGCCTGGAAATTTTACCTCCAGTTTAACCCCTAGCCCAGGAACTTTGGTATGTCACAGGTTTAGCCCTAAAAATAAATAGGTACATAAAGAAAAGTAATAATTACTGTTTACTGGTAGCATATAGAATGTTTAAATACAATAATTTGAAATTATTGTATTTCCAAAAGCAGCTTTTGAGGTGGACTCATTAGCAAACCCTCCATAAATCTGATAAAAGTCAGGCCTAATTTTGAGTAGTGAGAATTATTAAGAGTGTAGGCTCTCTGGACTTCCTGTAATTTTATCCTGTTTAAATCTTACTAATTTTGTGCATCATTTTCTCATCCACAAAAGATGTAATAAATAGTTCATGCTATTAAGTATAAGGATTGATAGATAACGCACATTTATCTGTTAGATACTTAGTCTTTTGGATTGGGGGAATCATATCATTATCTCTTATTAGTGTCTTTGTGTACTGCCTTATAAATAAATTGAGAACTAGTAATTTCGATTTGTAATCCTAGAAGTAGGTAAAACTAGACAAATATTTGGCTATGGTGGAAAAAGTTTGGGGCCTTCTATGAGTTGATTACCTCATCTGTGAAAAAGAGCAATAAAATCTGCTATCTCATCCAGACATCCTGTAAAGGTACCTTAAAAACTGTGAAAGGCTGTTTTTTTGTTTGTTTTTGTTTTTTGGTCTTTTTGCCTTTTTCTAGGGTCGCACGCACGGCATATGGAGGATCCCAGGCTAGGGGTCTAATCGGAGCTGTAGCCGCCAGCCTACACCACAGCCACAGCAACGCGGGATCCGAGCCGCGTCTGCAACCTACACCACAGCTCAAAGCAACGCCAGATCCTTAACCACTGAGCAAGGCCAGGGATCAAACCTGCAACCTCATGGTTCCTAGTCGGATTTGTTAACCACTGAGCCATGACGGGAACTCCTGAAAGGCTGTTTTTCCTTGAAGTTTGTTTTCCTGGTCTTAGAAATTAGATCAGCTACCTTCATTTTCTGTGACCAGAAGTTTGAAAGCTATTCCGGATCTCGTTTTTCTCTTGTTTTTGAACTTTGGCTTCTTTTCTGTAGGAAGATGAAGATCCTGGCAAAGGTGATCAGGGTCGATCAGTTGACCCTGGTGAAGATAATGTGACAGAGCAGACCAATCATATTATTATTCCCAGCTATGCATCGTGGTTTGATTATAACTGGTGAGTAGCGGGGTCACTTCTGTGAACGTGGGTGGTACTTAGGAGAGGGAAGACTTGCCTTGAAATTATGTTGTGCTATTCTGTCTTAGTTTCCTCATTAGTAATCACTGTTAAACTGAATTAAGGTAGATGGAAAGTGGTTTTAATTTTTTTTTTTTTGCCTTATCTAGGGCCACACCCACAGCATATGCAGGTTCCCAGGCTAGGAGTCTAACAGGAGCTGCAGCTGCCGGCCTTCGCCACAGCCACAGCAACACGGGATCCGAGCCACGTCTGCAACCTACACCACAGCTCATGGCAACGCTGGATCCTTAACCCACTGAGCAAGGCCTGGGATCCAACCCGCAACCTCATGGTGCTTAGTTGGATGTGTTAACCACTGAGCCACGATGGGAACTCCAAAAGTGGTTTTCATTGTGGAATGTGTTCTTCTAGTTGTTTTATTTAGGGATAGAAATTAGTTTGTTTATTTGTTTGTTTAGGGCCCCACGTGCAGCATATGGAAGTTCCCAGGCTAGGGGTTGAATCAGAGCTCTAGCTGCTGGCGTATACCACAGCCACAGCAAAGTGGGATCCAGGCCACATCTGCTACCTACTACGGCAACGCCAGATCCTTAATCCACTGAGTGAGGCTAGGGATTGAATCCGCATCCTCATGGACACTAGTTGGATTCGTTTCTGTGGCGCCGCAATGGGACTCCAGTGTTAGTTTATTTAAGGTACTTTCATTGGAAGTTTATTTTTATTTATTTATTTATTTATTGGCTTTTTTTTTTTTTTTTGGTTATTTTTTAGGGCCGCACCCATGGCATATGGAGATTCCCAGGCTAGGAGTCTATTTGGAGCTGTAGCTGCTGGCCTGCACTACTGCCATAGCAACGCAGGATCGGAGCCGCATCTGCGACCTACACCAGAGCTCAAGGCAATGCCAGATCCTTAACCCACTGAGCAAGGCCAGGGATCGAATCTGCAACCTCGTTCCTAGTTGGATTCGTTAACCGCTGTGCCACAACAGGAACTCCTCATTCAAAGTTTATATGCTTATTTCAGTGATGCTGTCCCTACTCAGAATCTTGTAGTCTTGTTTGGGTCTTTTGTTTGTTGTGAGTGATTATTACATTATCATTTTAAAGGGTAGATGTGATTTGAAATATGTATATGTACGTATACCTGTCTCCTTAAAAACCAATTTAAGAGAGTTCCCGTTGTGGTACAGTGGTTAGCGAACCTGACTGGTATCCATGGGAATGCGGGTTTGATCCCTGGCCTCACTTAGTGGGTTAAGGATCCAGCATTGCCATGAGCTGTGGTATAGGTCGCAGACATGGCTCAGATTTTTCGTTGCTGTGGTGTAGGCCAGTAGCTAAAGATCCAATTTGATTCCTAACCCCAAAACTTCCGTATGCTGCATGTGTGGCCCTAAAAAGGGGAGGAAAAAAAACAAACCACAACTCTGGAAATTTCCTTGTGGTACAGTGGGTTAAGGGTTCAGTGTTGTCGCTGCAGTGGCTCAGGTTGCTACTGTGGCATGGGTTTGATCCTTGGCATGGGAATTTCTGCACGCTGCAGCTGTGGTCAAACAAAAGAAAAATATATTTCTGAATGCTGTTCCTCAGTGTTTTGAATAAGTGGAAGCTGAAACGGAATAAGTATATTACTCTTCTTTGAAAGTCAGTTTTCATTACATTGATTACTATGTTAAATTTCTTTTTTTTTCCTTTTTTTTTGTATTTTTGCTTTATGAGGGCCACACCAGCAGCATATGGAGTTTCCCAGGCTAGGGGTCTAATCGGAGCTGTAGCCAGTGGCCTACACCAGAGCCACAGCCAGGCCAGATCCGAGCTGTGTCTGCAACCTACAACACAGGTCACGGCAACGCTGGATCCTTAACCCACTGAGGAAGGCCAGGGATTGAACCCTCAACCTCATGGATCCTAGTCTGATTTAACTGCTGCGCCACGATGGGAATTCCTTAAATTTCTTTTAAATTTGGAGATTTCTTTATTGTTATTCTTAATTACAGGTTAAAGTTCAGAATGGCATGGGAGGACACATTTGAGAAACTATCATTGTTTTCCTTTCAGATTAAAAAGGAGGGGAAGTCATAACAGTATATAATTTTGTAGATTTTTATAGGTTACAGAATCATTTCCGTTTCTGTAACATTGCATGTCACGAAGTATGCTGATTTAGATGCATAATGGAGGTATTAGTTATATCCCTATTTTTTTTATTTATTTATTTATTTATTTATTTATTTATTTATTTATTTTGTCTTTTTGCCTTTTTATGTAGAGCCGCACCCGCGGCATATGGAGGTTCCCAGGCTAGGGGTCTAACAGGAGCTGTAGCTGCTGGCCTTCGCCACAGCCACAGCAACGTGGGATCTGAGCCGCGTCTGCAACCCACACCACAGCTCATGGCAACGCCAGATCCTTAACCCACTGAGCAAGGCCAGAAAATCGAACCCACAACCTCATGGTTCCTAGTCGGATTTGTTAACCACTGAGCCACGACGGGAACTCCTATATCCCTATTTTATAGATGCCGTAGCTTCTGCTTAGTTGAAGTGTTTCAGAGTTGCAGAGTTGATAATTGGAAGAACTCAAGTTTTCTGATGCTGAAAACCCCTCTCCTTCCACCACTTTACTCATTCTCAAAACGTAATAAATCAGCTGCCACTACCTGATACATAGATTTTGAAAAAGAAAGGCTTGGGATTAAGCATTCTAATGTGTTTTGTTCTTGGGTGAAATTGTCTTTGTGAACTCTTCTTCACCTGTAACAAAACAAGGAGAGGTGTATTTAGAACCAGTTCATAATTAATTGCTCATATTATTCTTTGTTATAGTAAAACATGGGAAGTCATTACACGTATAACTATGGAGCATTAATTTATCTTAGATATTATCTTTCTAGACGTTTTCAGGTAATTCATTGTGTTTATAGTATTTGGTAGTATACCTTCCATTCAAATGATTTAAATATTACCAAATAATGAAAGAGTGAATGCTTTTAATTGTATTCACAGGTTGTTAATTTGCTCTTTCCTCTGTAAATAATACATGTTGCATATCTGGAAAGTCACTGAGAAATTAAAATGTGTCATCAGGAAAAACATTGGCTAATTATTAGTGTTAACATCTTTGTGCTAGATATACACTTGGTTCATTTGTAAAGTTCTCTATGCCCGATCATTTTACTTTGTCTCTACAGTGCTTATCACCCGTAACACTTTATAACATTTTAAGTACTTATATTTCAATATTAAAAATCAGTTCTATCATCTTTTTAGAAGCAGTGAATCACTGAACTCATTTTAAAAATTCATTTCATCCCCAAAGTTTGTGAATGCTAGACAAAAAGGCTTATTAATGTCAAGGGCCAGAGAAGCTTATTTTTATTAATTCCATTGTTTTTTGGCTGATCATTCGTTTCACCACATTACTACCATGCCAGCTACTGTGCTGTTATTGTCTACCATTTTCTTTTTTTTTTTTTTCCGTCTCTTTTGCCTTTATGTAGAGCCACACCCGTGGCATACGGAGATTCCCAGGCTAGGGGTCTAACAGGAGCTGTAGCCGCCGGCCTTCACCACAGCCATAGCAACGCGGGATCCGAGCCGCGTCTGCAACCTACACCACAGCTCACGGCAACGCCAGATCCTTAACCCACTGAGCAAGGCCAGGGATCGAACCCGCAACCTCATGGTTCCTAGTCGGATTCGTTAACCACTGAGCCACGAAGGGAACTCCCGTCTACCATTTTCCAAAGAACTCTTTCTATCTTATGATTTCATCATCTAGTCATGACAAATCCTAACAAGAAAGCCTTCAGTGTGTTGAGGAACTTTTTGAATTTGGTTATGAGAATAGAAAAACTGAAGCAATGGAATTCCTGTGTAGGTTAAAGGTCTGCTGTTGTCACTGCAGCAGGTTGGGTTGTTACTGTGGCATGGGTTTAATCCCTGATCTGGGAACTTTCACATGCTGCAGCTGCAGGCAAAAGAAAAAAATGAAGGAATGAAAAGCTATAGTAAGTATTGTGGTCAAGAAAGGGGAAGCTTTCTTTAACTTTATATATTATATATAACTTTAAGAATATTTTTTATAATTGCCTACATTTATTAAGGATTTATAATTGAAAAATATAGATATATGAGTATGAATTAGAATCGAAATTGTATCTTATAACATTATACCTTTTTTTATTAAAGTGTAATTGACTTACAATAGGTTGTGCCCATTTTTGCTGTACAGCAAAGTGACCAGTTCATACATACGTATACATTATTTTTCTTATATTATCATGGTCTATCTCAAGAGATTGGATATAGTTAATCTGTGCTATACACTAGGACCTCATTGCTTGTCCATTCTAAATGTAATAGTTTGCGTCTGCTAACCCTAAACTCCCAGTCCATGGTACTCCCTCCACCCATGTTAACAAATATTTTTAAACTTTATTATTATATGCTGTTATTCATAGGAACTTGTGCAAGCCAGTTGAATTTTACGAGTAGTTGGTTTTATCTGTTTTACTTTGAAAATTAAACAATCTTGGGTCAAATTTTATTTTTCAAGGCGACTACCAGTTCTCTCTTTTTCTTTAGTATTCATGTGATTGAACGGCGTGCTCTTCCTGAGTTTTTCAATGGAAAAAACAAATCCAAGACTCCAGAGATGTGAGTGAAATGTAAAAATACATTCCTGATTCTTGTACATATTTTAGTGAGAACAGTATTTAGAAAAATTGAATATTTGTATATATTTGGCAGGGGGTTCTTAAAGCACAACTTCTGAGTTAATCTTTGCTGATGTGTGGAAATTTGGAAATATCTTACTTCGTTCCCAAATACTGTTTACATCTCAGCCACACTGCAGTCCTTGCTTCAGAGGAAATTTTTGTTTCAGATTTTTTCTTCCTCAATCTTGAGCTACATATACATTAGTTCTTGCAGCTAAAGATTGAATTCAGTAATAGGTTATAACTAAAATGAATTCAGGTTTCACCCTAAGAGTTTCTCCATAACTCAGCTTGTGAATACATTATGTTATTGATTGTATATATTTATATATAATCTAGGAGAAAATGGAATCTGTGTCTTATTTTCCTGATGAATGACTTGTAACAAAAGGAATGCCAAATATAATATTACAGCTGCATATGAATTGATCTTAATTACATAAGCATTGTTGTGCTTTTGCATTGGAAATAGAAAAACTTATTGGAAGGAAGAAGTTTATCTGGAAGTATTTTTTGCCTTTGCCTGGTGATATGTAGTATTAACATATGTGTTGTTTGGAGATGGAGTTCCCGTTGTGGACCAGAAAGTTACAAACCTGACTAGTATCTGTGAGGACGCCGGTTTGATCCCTGGGCTTGCTCAGTGGGTTAAGGATCTGGTGTTGCTGTGAGCTGTGGTGTGGGTTGCAAACATGACTCAGATCCTGCATTGCTGTGGCTGTGGCATAGGCCTGCAGCTGCAGTTCCAATTCAACCCCTAGTTTGGTACTAAAGCAAAAAATAACAAATTAAATGGATAAATTAATAAACAGTTTGGGGAAGGATAATTTTTCACATAAAGCATATGTGTAATACAGAAAATTAATATATATTTTCTGGTTGTAAATTATCCATGATAGATTCTAAGTTTGGGTATCAAAGCAAATTCCAGTCTTTTCATATCAAAGCTGTAAAGAGTAGTTTAAAACCAGAATCAAAGATTTGACACAATGTACTCAGTTTCCTTTATAGTTTTTTCACCTATTTAAACATGATGTGTTCTTTTAGCTATTTTGGCTGTTGTCCACAATTTGCATATTGCCAGTATTTATAAATATTTATGATTCTTAGCAGCCTTGTCTTTAAAAGCATAATTTAGCATTTTAACCCATTTAAACTTGTAAATTCACC
Source organism: Catagonus wagneri (assembly GCA_004024745.2). Lineage (NCBI taxonomy): Eukaryota > Metazoa > Chordata > Mammalia > Artiodactyla > Tayassuidae > Catagonus > Catagonus wagneri. The sequence goes on along the minus strand of PVHT021183699.1, from coordinate 31,352,556 downwards.
TTTCAAACATTGTTTATCCACCTGTGCTTATACAGAACCCCTTTGAGCAATACCTTTTCTTCTTTGATGTAGCCAGCTTCAAGTTGCCAGGCTCTCGCTTTACTTTTTTTGACAAGAAATTTTACTAAGTCTGTTTTCTTAGCATACTTGTTCTAAATATTTTGTTGCAGAAATGCCTGGGTACATTGCGGAATCTGCTATGACTCAGAATTTCAGTTTTCCTCTCTTTCTTTCTTTTTTTGGCCACACCCATGGCATGTGGAAGTTCCCAGGCCAGGGACTGAATCCGAACTGCAGCTATGACCTATGCCATACGTGTGGTAATGCTGGATCTTTAACTTACTCTGTCAGGCCGGGAATCAAACCTGCATCCTGGTGCTGCAGAGACACCACCAATCCCATTGTGCCGCAATGGAAACTCCTCTGCTTTTTTAATGTCTTGTTTTACCTTTGAGTTTGGCTTCAAAGATTGTGCTTCTTGCCTAGCTGAGATCTCTGAAAAACTGCCATCCAGAATGTATGTAGCTCTTGTCAAAGCCAAATGCATATGGGGCTCTGTAAAAAGTGTAGAAATTAGGTTCAGCATATATTAAAAGTGTGGATTCTATAGCCACCACACTATGCTGAATTCTGGCTCCACCACTCACCAGCCTTGTGGTTCTAGGACAAATTCTTAAATCCTCATCTATGAATGGAATAATAATAGATCTGACCTTGTGGAGAGATTGTGATAATTAAATGAGTTACCACATGGAAAGTGCTTCAGCCATTATCTGGCATGCTAGATACATAGAAGTGTAAGTAGCAAATCAGCCTGAGTAACCATGTGTTATTTGCAATTTCTGTAGCAACTAAGGATGTATTAGTTCACCTCTGAAAAGTTTACTTCACATTAACTTCACTGGATTATTTTTTTTATTTTTTTGTCTTTTTGCCTTTTTTTTCTAGGGCTGCACCCACGGCATATGGAAGTTCCCAGGCTAGGAGTCTAACAGGAGCTGTGGCCGCCAGCCTACGCCACAGCAACGGGGGATCCGAGTCGCATCTGCAACATACACCACAGCTCAACAGCAACGCCGGAGCCTTAACCCACTTAGCAGTGCCAGGGATCGAACCCTCAGCCTCATGGTTTGTGGTCGGATTCATTAACCACTGAGTCACAACGGGAACTCCAGCTCACTAGAGTATTTTATTTGTTGTCATTATACATTAGCAGACAGTTGTTCTGCATATTAGGGATTCTTACCTTGGGTTACAGTAATAACTGTAAATACTCATTACATAGTATCACTATTGTTTGTTGGATTGTTGTTTGAACTTTTTGTTGTGTTTTGTTGTGAGGAATGTGAAAATTTTGGTCCTCTGTTGTTTCTGAAAGGATGGGTGTTCACCTTAGGAATTTTGCCATTACTCTTTAGATACTTAGCATATCGAAATTTTATGATCGACACATACCGCCTAAATCCCCAAGAATATTTAACTAGTACTGCTTGTCGGAGAAACTTGACTGGAGATGTCTGTGCTGTGATGAGGTAAGAAATGCGCAGCTTTCAGATATTTCACTGCAAGTAGTTACTGATGCAAATTTGCTACTGTTAGGCTGATTAAACTGCATGTTTTTTTTGGTTAATACCTAAAATGTCTTATTTTTTAAAAATCTTGCATTGTACATCTTATATTATATGGTCAAATCATAAACTGACCATAGATGGAAAGTGGGTTGGTATGAGGAGTGGGTAAGCTCTGTGCCCTAAATCTGCTAAAGAATAAAACCAAAATGCAGGTCTACTCAGGTGAGTTTGGTTTATGTATGAGTTCTTTTTTTAAATTTTTTTTTATTTTTAGGGCCATACCCATGGCATATGTAAGTTCCCAGGCTAGGGTTCGCATTGAGCTGCAGGCTGTCAGCCTGTGCCACAGCCACAGCAACACCAGATCTGAGCCGTGTCTGCGATGTATACCACAGTTCCTGGCAACACCAGATCCTTAACCTACTGAGCAAGGCCAGGGATCTAACCCACATCCTCATGGATACTAGTCGGGTTTGTAACCTGCTGAGCCACAATGGGAACTCCTTATGTATGAGTTCTTTCACTACAGACCTGTATCAGCATTTGTTCTCTCATTTCTCTGATTGAAATGGTTAGGCTTATATAGTAGGTTTGGGGATGCTGTATTACCAACATTATTTTGAGTTAGTAGAAATTGCCCCTCAAACCAAAATTGTTACTTTGTGATAGTTCATAGCCTGCAGAGAAGGTGTTTACTTGTTTTTTGGTTTTGTTTTTTAATGAAATGTAATGATGGTTATAAAGATGTTAAGTTACGTTCTCTAGATTTTAACTGTCAGAGCTTTATCCTTCAGGGTTCATGCCTTTTTAGAGCAATGGGGACTTGTTAATTACCAAGTGGATCCAGAAAGTCGACCGATGGCAATGGGACCTCCTCCAACCCCTCATTTCAATGTCTTAGCTGATACTCCCTCTGGGCTTGTGCCTCTACATCTTCGATCACCTCAGGTAAATTATTATTGCCTTTTCTTCAGGAATGGGTGGTACCAGGTAGCCACTTCCAACATTTATATTCAGTAATTCCTATTATAGTCATATACTAGTCCTATTAGTTTATAGGTTATGTTTGTTTTTAATCTTCCGTAAATGTTCGTGTCTGTAAGGTTCATGTCTGTAAGGTGAGATGATGGTCCCCCATTAATCCCAGGACTGTGGTTTGTCCTGTCAGTTACAGATTACTTTCATACTCATGACTCCTTCATCACTTCTGCCATCTAAGACAGTAGTAAAGAGGCAGACTCTTTAAATCTGTTAAATTGTTTGACACTTCTTTCCTTTCCTAAAATTTGGAAACTGAACATCTGTACACACATTCTCTCTTTTTTTTTTTTTCTGATCTTTTTAGGGCTGCACCCAGGGCATATGGAGGTTCCCAGCCATAGCAACACGGGAGCTGAGCTGCATCTGCGACCTTACACAACAGCTCAAGACAGTGCCGATCTTTAACCCACTGAGCAAAGCCAGGGATTGAACATGCGTTCTCATGGATGCTAGTCAGGTTTGTTAACAGATGCCAGGCATCGAACCCACAACCTCATGGTTCCTAGTCAGATTCGTTAACCGCTACACCATAACGGGAACTCCTGTTGTACACACATTCTTGAAAATGTTATGTCAATCAGATTATACATACCATTCAGTGGGAATAATACTTTCTAAGTTTTAAATTGCTATCCACACTGAAAAATTTTTTTTAAATTGTTGTCTATGTTCTATATGTCTTAAAAGAGGCAAGAAAATGTTTCTTTTAAAAAACTTGTTTTTGGAGTTCCTGTCGTGGCACAGCAGTTAACGAATCCGACTAGGAACCATGAGGTTGCGGGTTCGATCCCTGGCCTTGCTCAGTGGGTTAACAATCCGGCGTTGCCGTGAGCTGTGTATGGTGTAGGTCGCAGACACAGCTCGGATCTAGCGTTGCTATGGCTCTGGCGTAGGCTGGCAAGCTTGGGAACCTCCACATGCCGCGGGTGTGGCCCTGAAACGACAAAAGACCAAAAAAAAAAAATTGTTTTCAAAATTTTTTAAATTTTATGGCTGCTCCCATAGCACTTGGTAGTTCCCAGGCCGCGGATTGAAACTGAACCACGGCTATGACCTGTGCTGCAGCTGTGGCAGTGACAGATCCTTTTATCACACTGCCCTGGACCAATATTGAATCTTTGTCTTCCCAGTGACCCTAGCCGCTGCAGTTGGATTCCTTTTTTTTCCCCCGCTTTTTTATGGCCACACCTATGGCATATGAAATTTCCTGGGCGAAGGTCGAATTGGAGTTGCAGATACCAGCCTGTGCCACAGCAACACTGAAGTCGAGCCACTTCTGTGACCTGTGCTGCAGCTTTTGGCATGTAGTTGGATTCTTAGCCCACTGTGCCATGGCTGGAACTCCTGGAAAATGTTTCTTATATGTTGAAATTTTGTTAGAAGTATAGTATGAGGTTTAGGTATTTATTTTTATTAAAATCTCCACCAGGGGTAGTTTAAGTGCCAGTATTCAAATTCTTAAAAACTTCTATCTCCTTGACTTTGTAGAGATTATCACAATCGTCTATCATTTATTTGACTCACAGGTTCCTGCTGCTCAGCAGATGTTAAATTTTCCCGAGAAGAACAAGGAAAAACCAATTGATTTGCAAAACTTTGGTCTTCGTACTGACATTTATTCCAAGAAAACCTTAGCAAAGGTAAGGTTTTTTGTTTTTTTTCCTAAGGCCACATGGATTAAGATGTAGCTTGTCCTTTTTGTCCTTCTTTCTAAGAGGCATAATCTTCCACAAGATACTTAATTTACTTTCTTTAATGTAAGTGATAAGCTTGCAACTTAAATCTGATTACATTTTATAAAATAGTTAATTATTTTTACCTTTTTTCTGTATGGTTAGAAGATAGGTATTTAAGGGAGTTCCCTTCGTGGCTCAGTGGTTAATGAATCCGACTAAGAACCATGAGGTTGCGGGTTCGATCCCTGGCCTTGCTCAGTGGGTTAAGGATCCGGCGTTGCCGTGAGCTGTGGTGTAGGTCGCAGACGTGGCTCGGATCCCGCATTGCTGTGGCTGTGGCAATGGCCGGCAGCTACAGCTCCTGTTAGACCCCTAGCCTGGGAACCTCCATATGCCGCGGGTGCGGCTCTACATAAAAAGGCAAAAAGACAAAAAAAAAAGAAGATAGGTATTTAAAAATAACTTTGATTTATGTGTTAAAATAGAGGGAAATTGGAAAATTCAACGGAGAATTAGAGCATATAAAAAGTATCAAAATGTTCTCTTATGGTGCAGTGAGTTGAGGAACTGGCCTTGTCACTGCCACGACTTGGTTTGTTGTTGTGGTACAGATTCCATCCCTGGCCTGAGAACTTCTACATGCTGCAGGGGCAACCAGAAAAAAAAAAGGCAAATTAAATACCTAATGAGTAATTGAAAATCTACTTGAAATTCCCTCATTGGATGGGTTGAACTGCAGGCTAGACATAGCAAAAGACAAGGTTAGTGGACTTAGGTTAGTAGATAAATGAAAGTGAAACACCGAGACAAAAACATGATTGCTTGAAGTTGAAGGGTAAAAGTTCCCATCGTGACTCAGCAGAAGTGAATCTGACCGGCATCCATGAGGACACAGGTTCAATCCCTGACTTCACTCAGTGGGTTAAGGATCCAGTGTTGCCAGGAACTGTGGTGTAGGTTGCAGATGTGGCTCAGATCTGATGTTGCTGTGGCTATGGTATAGGCCAGCAGCTGTATCTCTTAATTCAGTCCCTAGCCTGGAAACCTCCATATGCCTCGGGGGCAACCCTAAAAAGACCAAAAAAAAAAAAAAAAGTTGAAGCGCAGGATAAAGAGAAAAGCATGTAGAAATGCATGATAAACAGTCAAAAGAATTAATATGTATCATTAGAGAGCTATCAAAAAAAAAAAGGATAGTGCAAAAGCAATATATTCAGATGTAAGGATTAAAAATTTTCTATAACTAATGAAAAGCTATCATAATATAGGAGACAACGCATCCAAGTTTGAATACAGAGAAAACTATACCCAGGCACTTGGTGCTAAAACTCTTAAAATTAACATCTTAAAAGCAGCCAAGGAAGAGTTCCCGTCGTGGCACAGAGGAAATGAATCTGACTAGCATCCATGGGGATGCAGGTTCGATCCCTGGCCTTGCTCAGTGAGTTAAGGATCCAGTGTTGCCATGAGCTGTGGTGTAGGTCGCAGATGCGGCTTGCATCTGGCATTGCTGTGGCTGTGGTATAGGCCAGCAGCTACAGCTCCGATTAATTCTCTAGCCTTGGAACCTCCATATACTACAAGTGTGGCCCCTAAAAAATAGAAAAATTGAATAAAGAAAGAAATAATAAATAAAAGCATCCAAGGAGGCTGGGGGTGGGCAAGTACATACTAAATTCAAAGGCACAGTGATAAACTGATGCCTGACTTTCATTAGAAATGATAGAAGCCAGAGGACAATGTAATAACAATGTTAAATACTGAAAGAAAATCTGTTACCCTTAATACTATAACCAGGAGAAACACCTTTCTAAATTGAAAGTGCAATAAAGACCTTCACAGATATTCAGAAGGTGGAGCAGTTGTCACTAGCGCACACCATAGGGGAAACTAAAGGAAGTTCTTCAGGGTGAAAGGTAATGATTCCAAGTGGAGAAGCACGTGATGTTAGGGAAGGAATAAAAAGCATGGAAAAGTATAAGTATATGGTTAAACCTAAGGGAATATGGACTGTTTAAACAGTGACCACTTGGGGGATGGTTATAACATAGAAATGACAAAAAGAGTGAAAAGGCAGAAGGAAATTAAATTAAGCTAAACTATTGTAAAGTTCTGATATTATTGAGAAATGTGATAAAATTTCAGATTCAGTTACCCTAAAATAAAGATTATAGAGTAAACTGTAATAATTTTGATGAAGTGTTTTGGGAAGGGATTGGCTTTAAATGGAAGAATAGAGAGTGCCAGAAGAGGTCAGCATGTGGGTCAGTATGAAAGACGTTTCCCCCCTTATTTTTAGTTTTTTAAAATAATAGTGGACTGTTTAAACCAGAAATGCTAACAATATATATTTAGGTTTCATGGCATATTGATGTTAAAGACCAAATACTACTCGAAGGACAGGAAAAGGAAATAGAAGCGTACTGTATTAAAGTTCTTACAGTGTATGTGATGTGCTAAAATATTATTTGAAGGTACACTGTGGTAATTTAGAGATGGAAATTAAAAATCTTAGAGTAATTCTTTAAAGACACATAAGTAATAAGCCAATAATGGATATGAAAACAGAATAATATTCCACAAAATGTTATTCCACAAGAGAGAAGGAAACAAAACAAGGAACAGATGGGAAGAGTATAAAATATCAAGGTGGCGTCTGTACATCTGACCATAGGGATAGAATATTGAATTTAATATTAATGATTTTACTATTCCAGTTAAGCAACAGAAATTGATGAAATGGATAAAAAAAAATCAAGGACAAACATATGTTGTCTATAAGAAATGTACTGTATTTATTTTTTTGGTCATTTTAGGGCCACGCTTATGGCATATGCAGGTTCCCAGGCTAGGGGTCGAATTGGAGCTGTAGTTGCTGGCCTTTGCCACAGCCACAGCAACTTGGGATCCGAGCCACGTCTGTGACCTACACCACAGCTCACAGCAACGCTGGATCCTTAACCTACTGAGTGGGGCCAGAGATCGAACCCACGTCCTTATTGAATAGTCAGGTTTGTTAATTTCTGGGCCATGACTGGAACTCCCAAGAAATGCACTTTAAATGTAAAGACACAGACTAAAAGAAAATGATTTATAGTATAATTGATTTACAGTGTTGTCAGTTTCTGCTGTATAGCAAAATGACCCAGTCATATATATATATATATATGTATATATATACATATATATATGTATTCTTTTTCTCATACTATCTTTCATCATGTTCTATCACAAGAGATTGGATATAGTTCCATGTGCTATACATAGTACATGCCTTCTAAACAAAAGAAAGCCAGAATCACTATAAAAGTAGACATCAGAACAGTGCATACCTTCTAAACAAAAGAAAGCCAGAATCACTTGTAAAAGTAGACATCAGAACAAGTTATTTTACCAGAATTAAAGAGACGTTTCATAATGATAAAGGGATTATTTAATCAAGAGGACGTAATTATTCTAAGTATGAATACTTAATTAATGAGCTTCAATGTTACATATAAAGCGAAAACTGATAGAAAGTTAGAGATTTCAGTGATCCTTTCACAGTAATTAATAGAACAAATAGAAAGCCAGTAAAAATATTAGAGACTTAGAACAACACTATCAACCAGTAAGACTTAATTGGTATATATAGAAGACACTGCAAAATGGCAGAAAACATACTCTTTTAAAGTGCACAGGGAACGTTAAGTATATACAATTCTGAGCCATCAAATGAGTATCAAATTTGAGGATTGAAATTATATGATGTGGTTGTATGACTTAATGCACTTCAAATAATGGTTGGCTGACACAGCAAAATTAAGCTAGAAATCAGAAATAGAGGAAGTGTAGAGAAGATTAATGAGGAGATTGTTATTTGAAAAGATCAATAAGTTTGATAAACTAGACATTGAGAAGAAAAAACAGATTACTGTTCAGGAATGAAAATATATCACTGCTGATTCTACTTAATGTAAAGGCAATAAAGAATACAATTGATAACTTTATGGCAATATCTTTGGCACTTTGATTGAATGGAGACGTCACTTGAAAGCAACAGAATTTTAAAGTTTACTCAGGATAGGAAAAACTTGATCTGCGCTCTGTCTTCTACCTACACTGAAGCTCACAGCAATGCTGTATCCTTAACCCACTGAGTGGGGCCAGGGATTGAACCCTCGTCCTCGTGGATATTAGTTGGGTTCACTAAAGCTTAGCTACAACAGGAGCTTCAAGTAAACAATTTTTTTTCTGTCTTTTTGCCTTATCTAGGGCCACACCCGTGGCATATGGAGGTTCCCAGGCTAGGGGTCTAAAAGGAGCTGTAGCTGACCTTCGCCACAGCCACAGCAACACGGGATCCGAGCTGCGCCTATAATCTACACCACAGCTCACGGCAACACCGGATCCTTAACCCACTGAGCAAGGCCAGGTATTGAACCCTCAACCTCATAGTTCCTAGTCGGATTCGTGAACCACTGAGCCATGACGGGAACTCCAAGTAAACAATTTTGAAGACAAGGTAAATCTGTATTATCCTGGTGGGCCCTGAGTGCCATCACTTGTGTCCTTAGAGAAATACAGAGAGGTTTTATAGACAGGAGAAAATGTGACCTTGGATGCAGATACTGGAATGAGGTGGCTGCTCAAAGTATTTTGGGGCAGCCACTGAAGAAGGAAGAGTCAGGGAATTTATTCTCCCCTAGAACTTCCAGGGGGAGCACTGCCCTGCCAACACCTTGACTTTAGTAAAGTGATAGTGATTTTGTACTTATGGTCCCCTGAGATATGTGTGAATAAATTTTTTGTTATTTTAAGCCACCAGGTTTGTTAGAATTTTTCAGAGCAGCCACTCGGAAACTAGTACACTTGAGTAGACTTATATTTATTATATCTATATTTAGTTAAACACCTTCCTTGAAACAAAGGAAGGTGAGTTGTGCTGATATGAATCTGTACCAAACAAGGAAGAGTTTAATATCAACCTAAACAAATGTTTCCAGAAAGTTAAGGTGGAGAGAACATTATTAAAGCTAAACATGTATGTGGCCAGTTACCCACCTTCTGACCATAGTGACCATATGAATTGTTTTTATTTTTGTATTTTTTTGTCTTTTTGCCTTTTCTAGGGCCGCGCTCGCAGCATATGGAGGTTCTCAGTCTAGAGGTCTAATCGGAGCTATAGTCGCCGGCCTTCGCCATCGCCACAGTAACATGGGATCCGAGCCGCGTCTGCAACCTACACCACAGCTCACAGCAACGCCGGGTCCTTAACCCACGAGCAAGGCCAGGGATCAAACCCGCAACCTCGTGGTTCCCTGTCGGATTCGTTAACCACTGAGCCAAGACGGGAACCCCATATGATTTGTTTTTAGAATGAATGTAGGAGTTCCCGTTGTGGTTCAGCAATAACAAACCCGATTAGAATCCATGAGGGGAGTTCCCTTCGTGGCTCAGTGGTTAACGAATTTGACTAAGAACCATGAGGTGACGGGTTCGATCCCTGGCCTTGCTCAGTGGGTTAAGGATCTGGCGTTGCCGTGAGCTGTGGTGTAGGTTGCAGGTGCGGCTCGGATCCCGCGTTGCTGTGGCTGTGGCGAAGGCCGGCAGCTACAGCTTCTATTAGACCCCTAGCCTGGGAACCTCCATATGCCGCAGATACGGGTCTACATAAAAAAGGCAAAAAGACAAAAAAAAAAAAAAGAATCCATGAGGATGTGAGTTCGATCCCTGGCCCCGCTCAGTGGGTTAAGGATCCATTAAAGATCCGGTGTTGCTGTGAGCTGCAGTGTAGGTCGGCAGCTGAAGCTCCGATTCAACCCCTGGCCTGGGAACTTGCATGTGCCTCTAGTGTGGCTCTAAAAAGCAAAAAAGCAAAAAAAAGAAAAAGAAAAGAATGAGCAGGAATGTCCATGGCAGCCTTACCCAAGATAGCCAAAAACTATAAACAACCCAGATGTTCATCAGTAGGATAGTTGATAAATTATGGTTTATTCAAACAGTGTAATAGGACACAAAAATGAAATGACCTACTTCTTTATACAAAAATGTGGTTGAAAGCCAGACCCATAAACTGAATACTGTGTCCTTTTGTTAGTATACAATTCAGATCAAAGAAAAACTAACCATGGTTGTACAATTCAAAATAGTGTGTATTTGTAGTGGGTTGGTACCAAATGGAGGTATAAAGGCGGGAGCCTTTGGGGTGTTGATTTGAGTGGTTGTTACATGTGTGTTACTAAAATTGTCAAACTGTAGACTTAAAATTTGTGTATTTTGTTGTACATATTTTACATACCTCAATAAATACAAAAGAAGAAATTTCTCAAGTTATATAGAAACTCTGGCCCTGATGAAGTTACACAGCTCTTCGCCGAGCCAGTTGTAATTAAGAGGGAAACATTTACTGTTGTAAGCCAGTAGGAATGAGAAAACCCTTTCTGTATTTTGTGGCATAGAAGTTGGGAAATGGTTGCTGTGGACCTTTCCTATAGATGTCATTCATATCTAGGTTATGCAGGTTTTCCCTATATTTAAGTTTTATCTTTCAGAATTTGATGGATTTTGATGAATTTTGTACTTCCGGAGCTCCAAAAGTGATCATTGTTTTGTTCATTAAAAATGTAGCCTTTGGAGCTCCCACTGTGGAGGAAAAAAAGGTAGCTTTTGATTCTCTTAATGTAATCTCCAAGTATTCTGAGCAATGTTTGCAAGTTATAGCTAAATACATCTTTTCTTTCTCTCGCCAGGGCACACCTCAGGACTTTAATGCTGTGATCCTTAGAGCCCCCTTTTTATTCTGTAGTTAACTTTTAGTGTATTTTTTGCAAATGACCAAATATTTCATAATGATATGGTTTGAATATTATGGAGATTTATCTGCAGTGTGTAGTATAGTTGTGTACAAAGGTTGAGTCAAATGAATTGAGAAACTTTATTGACAAGACAAGGAAATCACAGACTATAAAGATTTTTCTCTTCATTTTTTAAATTGTTGTCTCCCAAAATGAAATTTTCAGAGAAGGGATAGTATGTTAGAAGGTGTATTTTGAGGAGTTCCAGTCGTGGCACAGCGGAAACAAATCCGACCTAGAACCCATGAGGTTGTGGGTTCGATCTCTGGACTTGCTCAGTAGGTTAAGGATCCGGCGTTGCCATGAGCTGTGGTGTAGGTTGCAGACGCAGTTTGGATCCTGCATTGCCGTGGCTGTGGCGTAAGCCGGCGGCTACAGCTCTGATTCGACCCCTAGCCTGGGAACTTCCATATGCCACGGTTGCAGCCCTAAAACAACAAAAGACAGAAAAAAAAAGGTATTTTGAATTAGTAACATATGCAGCTAAAGAATGTCAAGAATAACATATAACTAGTCATCTGCAAATCAAGAAGTATGAATCAACTGATTTTTATATAACACAAATTCAGCTTTCTTATAATCCCATGCTCATATGAATTGTGAGTTATAAAAGATTCTCATGGAAAAGGTGATTTGGCGTTTAGGGAATCACTTGGAAATCCTATCAATTGAGAGATGTTAAAATGAGATAATATGCATTGGTTGCAGTTGGAGTCAGTAATCTCTTATGGCTCATTATATGTGGTACAGTTTGTTCTTGAAACATGGAAAAAAATGCCACCTTTAAGCTACACCAAATTTTGTTTCTTTCTTTTTTTTTTGTTTGTTTTTTTACCTTATCTAAGGCTGCACCCGAGGCATATGGAGGTTCCCAGGCTAGGGGTCTAACAGGAGCTGTAGCTGCCAGCCTTCGCCACAGCCACAGCAACGTGGGATCCGAGTGAGCCACGTCTGCGACCTACACCACAGCTCACGGCAACGCCAGATCCTTAACCCACTGAGTGATGCCAGGGATTGAACCCGCAACCTCATGGTTCTTAGTCGGCTTCGTTAACCACTGAGTCATGATGGGAACTCCCCAAATTTTCGTACTATGTTCATAACGTAGTTCATATATAGTATGCGTTAAAATACTATGTCATTGTAATTTCAAAAGGAATTTTTAAGTATCTAGATAATAGAAATAATATGTTGAAGTAGTCATGAGTCCTTGGTAGAGAGCAAGGAATACTTGTAATAGATGAGCCTTCTCTCTGTTGGGAGTTGAGGTTCCTTACGTGTTTTTTTCTGTAAAGTAATGATGGTTTGCATAAAATAGTCCCCAGAACTTAGAAAGGAATCCTGCTGAGCTCCACATTCAGCCTTTAGGAATGAGTAAATAATTTCTGAATTTGTTTCTTTAGAGCAAAGGTGCTAGTGCTGGAAGAGAATGGACTGAACAGGAGACCCTTCTACTTCTCGAGGTAAGCAGATTAATGATGGAGGCCCTTTATTCGAATGAATTGGATGCTAAGTTTCTTTCTTTCTTTTTTTTTTATTATAGGTGATTTACAACGTTCAGTCATATTTTGCTGTACAGCAAAGTGGCCCATTCATACATACATATATATATATATATATATATATATGCATTCTTTTTCTCACATTATCCTCCATTAAGTTCTATCACAGTGACTAGATAAATAGTTCCCTGTGCTATACAGCAGGACCTCATTTAAGTTTCTGTGACTAGCATTTTAAATATACTTTTGGAATTTATTCTGAAAATTTTCATTCCATGTAATGAGTTTTGATAGACTTTTCTTTGGGCTCTCAGAGTTTAAATATCCATACTAGAGGTGACATGCTGACTCTCAGTGGGGAGGTCAAGTCTGGATATGTGTTATTTTGGCTCAGGTTGGTTTTTTGTTTGTTTTAAATCTGTTGCCAACATTTCAGCAAATATTGGAGCTCTTCCAGAGTAATCTAGCTTTCTAACTTATTCCAAAATGAGAAGGAAGATCTGGCAACTTGGACCCTCATTCTCACATAGCAATAATCTGCTAGGCCTTGAATGGCAGATGTTCCTTTGAAATGGGGCATTTCTTCAGATGCCAGTTTTTCTTAATTTAGCCCGCTTCAGTCATTGTAGATTAGTTCCCCAGTGCTTATGTGCATTTGAGTGTACAACTTCTGTATTTTCCAGAAGGATTTCAGAGAAGTAGTTGAACATATCTGCCATTGAAACCATTATCTTGTTCATGAAAGCAGAAGACTATGGTAAACCAGTGATAGTGGATGGTATCTTTGTTAGCATACTAAATACTTTTTGAAATTTATTCATGTCTTTGGAGATTCTTGCAAATACTTATGTAAGTAAATCTCAGAGTTATTTCTACTCTGAAGGGTAGGAAAAGAGAATATTTGGTTTCAGATTTAGCAGCCATTTCTCAAGAAGGATTATTTGTATTTAGTTGTAGAATAACCATTGTTGGGTTAAAATGGAGACTTCATGACACTGCTTTATACACATTTATTTACGTACTTTATATACATTATATTGTGAATATACAGTGTGGGAGCTGAATTAGGACCATATGACGAAGTTTATTGTTCAGTCTGTTAGCAATGCTCTTGCCTACATGAAACAGAAAATCTGACTAGCAGTAAAACCACAAGGACGTTGTTTTTTTTCAGATTGACAATTTCAAGATTCTTTCTACTGCTTGGTGATATTGCCAGGTCCCTAGCTTTCCTGTGGTTTTGTTCTACCTTCCTTAGATTTCCACATTTTTTCTCAGTGTTCTGGTCACAGGACATCCCCATTCAAAATAGCAGGAGAAATGGAAAAGGCATCTCTGGGGACTTCTCTTCTTGGGTTCTTTTTGGAAGGAAAAGCTTTTCCAGAAGCCCCTTTTCGGTCTTTCCTTCCTATCTCCGTGATCATAGTGTACCTTATAAACATCTAGTACTGCATGTCATCCTGAGAAAACAAGTAGTTGACATTCTATAGTTTCATTAGTGGGATCAGTCTGGAGGAAGTTGATGATTGCTACTGGTAATTTACTGGCAGCATCTACACCATTTATAACTGTAACATTAAAGCAGTGAATTAATGGGGAGTTCCCGTCGTGGCGCAGCAAAAACGAATTTGACTAGGAGCCATGAGGTTGCAGGTTCAATCCCTGGCCTTGCTCAGTGGGTTAAGGATCCAGTGTTACCTTGAGCTGTGGTGTAGGTCACAGATGCAGTTTGGATCCTGCCTTGCTGTGGCTGTGGCACAGGCCGGCATCTGTAGCTCTGGTTAGACCCCTAGCCTGGGAACCTCCATGTGCCACAGGTGTGGACCTAAAAATAGAAAAAAGCAGTGAATTAATGGAGGAAGAGAGAGCTTCTTTTCATGGGGGTATTCCTTGTGATCCAAACTTATGTATCCTGTGTAAAATATGTGATTCAGGAATCAAATGTCAAAGACGAGATCAGCAGTTATCCGACTTCCTGGTCTCAGGAGGCACTTAGAGTCTTAAAAATTTTACTGAAGACTCCGAAAAGTTTACTGTCTGCAACTTTATCAGTATTTTCTGTATTAAAAATTAAAACGAAGGTAAATTTTAATTCACTTAAAAGTAATAATAATAGCTCCCTTTAAAGTTAACGTATTTAACGTTTTTGTGAAAAATAGAGTTTGAAAAACAAAAGGTTAAAAAGGGCAGCATTGTACCTTTTAGCAAATCTATGTTTGTTCTTTTAAGACTATGGCTGGATTTCATATTTGCTTTACTGTCAGCTGTGTTGTTGTAATTTAAGTATATTAAGAAAATCCAGGAGTCCTCATTGTGGCTTAGTGAGTTAAGAACCTGACTGGTATCCAGAAGGATGTAGGTTCGATCCCTGGCCTCCCACATTGGGTTAAGGATCTGGTGTTACTGCAAGCTGCTGCATAAGTCACAGGTGCGACTTGCTGTGGCTGTGGCATAGGCCGGCAGCTGCAGCTCCGATTCAACTCCTAGCCCAGGAACTTCCAAATGCCGCAGGTACAGCCCTAAAAAGCCAGAAAAAAAAAAAATAAGGAAAAGAAAATCTGGTATTACCTGGACATGTAGTTGGAAGCAGGAGAAAAATCTTTCTTTTTTTTTTTGGTCATTTTAGAGCCGCACCTGCAGCATGTGGAGGTTCCCAGTCTAGGGGTCGAATTGGAACTACACCTGCCAGCCTACACCACAGCCACAGCAACGTGGGATCCGAGCCACATCTGCAGCCTACACCACAGCTCATGGTAACACCGGATCCTTAACCCACTGAGAGAGGCCAGGAATTGAACCCGCAACCTCAAGGTTCCTAGTTGGATTCATTGCTGCTGCGCCACGACAGAAACTCGCAGGAGGAAAATCTTTATTGCCTTTTCAGATAAATATGAATATTCTTCTTTGATACAAGCTTCCCCCCCTTTTTTAACAAATCGAAGGTTTGTGGAAACCCTGTGTTATGCAATTCTGTTGGTGCCATTTTTTCCATCAGTATTTGCTCACCTTGCCTCTCTGTCATATTTTGATAATTCTAGCAATATTTCAGACTTACTGTATTTGTTATAGTGATCTGTAATCATTGGTCTTTGATGTCAACTATTGCAACATCAATAGATTATAACTCAGTGAAGGCTTGGATGATGGTTAACCTTTTTTTAGCAATAAAGCATTTTTATATTAAGATACATACTTTTTTAAATAATACTGTTGTACATTTAACAGACTGCAATTAGTGTAAACATAAATTTTATATGAACTGGAAAACCAAAATATCTGTGTAACTTGGTTCATTTGCAACATTCTCTGTGACATTTGCAGTGGTCCAGAACTGAATCTTCAGTATCCCTGAGGTATGCTTGTTCTACATTAAAACTTGACTCTTGGTAGCTAACCTTTAAAGTTAGTTGTAGCGTGGAATCCGTTGGTCTCTCATGCACTAATAATGGATCTTTTATCCATATATAATTGCGTAACATCTTTTCATTGATAAATTGGAAAATACTGATTTACTGAATTATGAAAATTTTCCAAATGCTGATACTGTTCATTATACAATATAGGGTCTAATTTGAGAATATTAACTACCAGTCTCATTAGAAAATAAAAGTCTTGTAAAGAGCAGAATAAGCTTTCATGGCAGAGATGTCTTTTTCAGAATTCTTTCACTTAATCATTGGCAATGAGCATTATCTGTTGGTTTCCTGGTAGTGACATTTTTGAGAATCATTTATTTTGATAAAATGTATGCCAGATATCTGTGTCTGTAAAACCATGGTGTGTTAGCCGTGTATCCTAGTAAAAATGATATTCGAAGAAAAGAGTCTATTTGAACTTAATACTCAGTCACACAAGTGTTTTTCCTATAGACAATATTAAGCTTTGAGAGTTGATATTTAGTCCTCTTGTACCTCCCATTTCTTAACACAGAATGTTTTAAAGATACATGGACTTGTATTTAAATTCAATAAAATGAATAATTTTTACTGTTTCATTAAGGAAACATTTAAGTAAAGTTGGCCTATTTTGCTTTTGCAAGTATGTGGCAATGAAGAATAAAGTGACAATTAAGAAAAGTCTTGTGCCACTGCCTTATTTGATGCAAAGGAGCTAGTGCTTCACTCACCAATGCTTTTGCACCATTGTGCAAGATGTCAACATAAGGAAAAAGGCAGTAATGACCTAGTATTATTCTGAAAATGAGATTGGTCCCTGTGACAGGGTGTGGTGCTACGTGGGTCTCCATACCACACTTTGGAATATGCTAAGCCTGGTGATGGTCTCACGTTTCTGTATTGCTTTGTTTATTAGGAAGTTGCAGTGTTAGCTGAAACTAACACTGAAACTTCTTTAGCTCCTTCTTTGTCTTTTTTTACACTCTTCTATTTTTCCTTGTTCTCACTTTTTTTTTGCTTTTTAGGGCCTCACTTGTGGCATATGGATGTTCCCAGGCTAGGGGTCTAATCAGAGCTGTAGCCGCCTGCCTACTCCACAGCCACAGCAACGCCAGATCCAAGCCGCTTCTGCCACCTACACCAGAGCTCACGGCAGTGCCGGATCCTTAACTCACTGAGCAAGGCCAGGCATCGAACCCGCAACCTCATGGTTCCTAGTCGGATTTGTTAACCGCTGCACCATGACAGGAACTCCTTGTTCTCACTTCTTAATCTCTCTCCCTGTGAATCTCTTTGGATCAAAATTCAAAGAGATTTGTTCTTTCTGAGTTTTTACCACTATTTTGGTGTATTCTCACTTGCCCATTCAGTTTCAGTGATATGTAAAGAGCTTCTTTTCTTAGCCCCTTTTAATTTATTTTAGGGCTGTTTTATCTAGTCATATCTGTCATGGGTATTAATTTTAAAGTCTCAGTACTTGTAGGGGAAACATGGAATATGTTTTTTGTATTGCTGTTTTAGAATCAGTGGGCTCTGGGGAGAAATTCAATTGCACAGTACCACCCAGAACAACAATCTTCCTATTACTTCTTTTCCTTGGTGTACAGGGATACTCAACATTTTTCTCTTCTACATTAAGATTAGTGGATAGTAAATACAGAGTGAGGTCAGAATGGTTGAGCTACTGTTTACGCTGAGCAAATCCAAGAAAACCACAATATCCTTACACAATAGTGCATTTTCTCTCCTGCAGGTGGACCCTGTGCAGTGGTTGAGTTTTCTTTTAAACCTGCAGTTGAATCAACAGATGTTGTCTGCACTTACACAAAGAGAAGTAAAAGACTTCCCAACAGCATTGTTTACTACTAACACCTTCTATTTTTATAGTTTATTTATCGGTAATTAATAGCTTAAGAACATGAAGTTAGATGAAAAATTTTGATGGATTTATAGCTAAAAGGTCAATTTCTCCTTATAAATAGATAAATCTGGAAGACTCACTAGGGTTTATTTTGCCCACTTCCCATCCCTACCATTTTATTGGTCAGATATATCACACAGGCAGTTTCCCAGATATTTTGGATTATTCTTCAGACAACTGCTTTTATTAAAAAAAGACTTTATTTGATGTGATTTCTTATCAAAGTACATAGTTCATATATGGAATGCTGCAAGTTATTAATTTTGGTTGTGTTCAGTTCATTGCTTTTTTTTTTTTTTTTAGGGCCATATCTGCAGCATAAGGAGGTTCCCAGGCTTGGGGTCGAATCAGAGCTGTAGCTCCTGGCCTACACCACAGACATAGCAATGTGGGATCTGAGCCGCGTCTGTAGCCTACACTGCAGCTCACGGCAACACTGGGTCGTTAACCCACTAAGCGAGGCCAGGGATCGAACCTGCAACCTCATGGCTCCTAGTCGGATTCATCTCCACTGAGCCACAATGGGAACTCCTCAGTTCATTGTCTTACTACACGTATTAGAGGCATAATTTCAGTTGCAGATAACCAAAGTGGAATCTGTATGTTGGACAAATGAATGTAGTTTGAAAGAAATCTTTAATTGGTAGATATGCATACATCAAGAAGATGGAGACTTGGTTAATATTTTATTTGTGAAATGTATGAGGAATTTAAGGTGTTTCACCTGAGAAAGTATCATCAGTATAAGAAGTCACAAAAGGCTAATGCAATTCTTAGAGGAGTTAGAAATTACATTGATAGAGTCAGGGCTCCAGAAGGAAGGACGACGTCATGGCGTCATTCTATTACACAGTGATTAAGGGGGTTTTTTTTTAAAGAAGCCATCATGATTTCTTTTAAGTCCACAACTGATTACAGTATTTTTCCCAGTCATTTGTAATTGTCCCAGGCTTTGAAATTGATAAAACCTGAATCTGTGAGCTTGTTGGTTCTTCCTCGTTAATGTTAGTCTTTCCCATGTCTGCTATGCTTTCTCATGTTTTGTTATCATGTTCCATTAGATAATAGACATAAACTCTTTTATCTGTAAATAAAATCCATTGGACTTATTAATGTCTATCATTCGATGAGTTTCTCACATATTTTATACTGGCTCAATAATAGAAACAATAGCATTAAACAGCGTCAAAGATTTTCTCACACTGTGCTTGTACTTGATATACATTTACTTGATATGTACCCCAATAAATACTTTTTTGTAATTTTATTTTTATTGAAATATACTTTACCTGCAGTGTTGTATTAGTTTTAATACAGTATTGTATTAAAATACAGTACAGGTGTACAGCAGAGTGATTCAGTATATTTGTATACACACACATAAATTTCAGATTATTTTCAATTATAGGTTATTATAAGATAATGAATATAGTTCCCTGTGCTATACAGTAAATCCTTATTGCTTATCTTCCTGTGTAATTTTGAATTACACTGTAATTATTGTTTTTTTAATGGCCACACCCATGACATGGAAGTTTCCAGGCCAGAGATTGAATCCCTGCCTCTGCAGCAACCTGAACTGCTGTAGTTGGATCCTTAACCCACTGTGCAACAGTGGGAACTCCCTTGAATTATACTTTCGATGAGTATATCTTCTAGTAAAAAGTATCTTCAGGAAAAGCGTTTTTTGTTTTTTTAAATACAGTTTAAAAAACATTCGGAGCTATGGAAAAGTCAGATTCATTTACAGGTTTATTCTAGTTACTTGTGGTTAAGTTGAGCAAATTCTATTGGGTACTGTGTTTCAGGACTGTGGCAGACACTGAAGGTTGAGATGACTAGGCCATAGTCTCTATAGTTAAGGAATGTATGGTCTAGTGGGTGATAGGAACAGATTAAAACACAATTTGAGGTAAACCCAGAGCGGAACATATATGTATATATATAGAGAGGAGTGTCTATACCACCAGGCTGGGTGGATGAGAGAGAATGGACAACTCTTGGGAGTGGGATGCCAGTGTTGGTTCTGTTACATCATAGTTGTAGTGCAGAACAAACCGTACACAGGCAAAATGCTTAAGAACAGTGTGGCCTGATCTGGGTATTCCCGGAACATTAAAGAGTAGAGGTGGTAGAAGAGGTAGCAGAGTTCTGGTCCTGTTCGGTCTTAATTCCATAAGATAATGATGAGCACTGAAATAGTTTTAGGCAGAAGAGAGACAGTGTCCTGTGTGAAACATACTTCACTCTGGCAGCAGGAAGTATGATGAATTTAAGGAGAGAGAGAAAGGCAGTTCTAAGAATCCAGGTAAGAAGTGATGGAGACCCCAGTGATGACAGGAGGAATGAAGGTGTTTTGTAAAGGTCTACAAATAACTTTTCTCTGTATGTCACCCTTCCCCTCCTTCCTGGCCAGTCTTTCACCACGTTCTGTTTTGAAAACATCTCTTCAGTCTGCCTCTCTTAGGTAGTGCCTAGTCTCCAGTGCCTAGTCTCCAAACTTCACTGTTTCTCACCTTTCTGCTTTTCTGGATGCTGACACTTGCTTGAATTTTGCAAGCAGTTTTCTTTAGTATATTCTGAAAACAACTTCGTGAACTTTATTTTTCTCTGGCTAAAGGAAAATAAAAAAATTTTAAATAGCAAGCTTGAAAAGGTTATGTTTGAACATGTCAAGAAAATCTCCACTCAGGAGTTCCCGTGGCTTAGCTGAAACAAATCTGACTAGCATTCATGAGGACCCAGGTTCGATCCCTGGCCTTGCTCAGTAGGTTAAAGATCCAGTGTTGCATTGAGCTGTGGAGAAAGTCACAGATGCAGCTCAGATCTGGCGTTGTTGTGGCTGTGGTGTAGGCCAAGCGGCTGTGGCTCCAATTCCACTCCTAGCCTGGGAATCTCCATATGCTTCGTGTGTCGCCCTAAAAAGACAAAAAAAAAAAAAAGAAGAAGCCAACTCCACTCATAATCTGAAACTTCAGATGATGTCATTTATATGTTCCTGGCCCCAAGGACCCTAGTGAGATAGATAAAATTTGTTTTTTTTGTCACAGTTTGGATCATTTTTCTAAGTAATTCCTTTTAGAACTACCTGAAGTCGCTGACTGTCCAGAGGAAACCCAGAATTAGCCTTGTTTTCAAGGAATGTAATCACTAAGGTGATTTTCTGGCTTGGATTTTAAGGAGTCCTCTACCACTCCAGTGAGAAAGCCCAGAACAGCCATTAGAGCCCAGAGTTAATAATTCACTGAGGTGGAGTTCCCCTTGTGACTCAGCAGATTAAGAACTTGACATAGTGTCCACGAGGATGCAAGTTCAATTCCTGGCCTTGCTCAGTGCGTTAGACATCCAGTGTTGCCAGAACCTGCAGCATTGACCACAGATGTGGCTCAGATCTGGGATTGCTGTGGTGTGGGATAGGCCAGCTCCTGCAGCTCCAGTTTGACTCCTAGCCTGGGAACTTGTATATGCTGCAGGTTCAGCCCTAAAAAGAAAAAAAAAAAGTAAAAAAAATTCACTGAGGCAACAAACATGGAGAGAACCCTCATCATGGAGAGCTCATCTTATAACTGTATCTGCAGATTAGACTTCACGGTAGAACTGCCATGCAACTGTTGACATTTGATCCAGGTATTTTTTTGTTGTTGTGGGGGCTCTTATGTGTATGTGGGATGTTTAACAGCATCCATGGCTTCTACCCACTAGATGCCATTAGCACCTCCCCAGTTCTGTCACCCAAAAATGTCTCCAGACATTGCCAGATGTCACCAAGGAGGCACAATTGACAGTCATGATTCTAGAGAGAACCACGTGAGAGTAGCAACTTCGATCGGCTATCAGATTCTTCTTACCCGATTCATTTGTTGATTTTCTCAACATGACATATTTCTCTTTTTCTTCATACCATTCTATCCCTATTCCCTTTGGAGATGCTTTTACTATTTTTGTTAGAGTTTTTCAGTATTTTCTCTCAAAAAATTTTAAGCTGGAAATATATATACTTTATAAATTTTAGTATCAGTTTCTTAATTTCTAACAAAAAAAGTTTGGAGAATTATGTTGAATCTGTAGTTTAATTTGAAGAGAATTGACGTCTTAATAATATTGAGACTTTTGTAGTTCCCACTGTGGCACAGTGGTTTAAGAATCCAACTGTAGAGGCTCCGGTCGCTGCAGAGGCATGGGTTCAGTCCCCTAGTCAGCACAGCAGGTTAAAGGTGTTGTTGAGGCTGAGGCATCGCCAGTGTGGCCATAAAAAGCAAACAGTATTGAATCTTCTAGTGAATGAACACAGTATATGGCTTCATTTGTTTAGGTCTTTGATTTCTCAGCATTTTTTTTCCCAGCATATTGATATTACATATTCTTCGTTACATTTATTCCTAAGTATTTCATTTTTGTACTGTTTTAAATTCCTTTTTGCAACTTAACATTTTTCATTGCTAGTTTATATAGAAATAAAACTATTTATTTTATCCTTCTAACCAATACCTTACTACACTTTATGGTTTAATGCTTTTTTTGTAGATTCTATAGTATTTCTTTTTCTTTCTTTCTTTCTTTCTTTTTTTTTTTTTTTTTTTTTTTTTTTTTTTTTTTTTTTTTTTTTTTTTTTTTTTTTTTTTTTTTTTTTCCCCTTTGGTCCTTTTAGGGCTGCACCAGGGGCATATGGAGGTTCCCAGGTTAGGGGTCTAATCGGAGCTGTAGCTGCTGGCGTACACCACAGCCACAGCCATGCCAGATCTGAGCTGTGTCTGCAACTTACACCACAGCTCATGGCAATGCCGGATCCTCCACCCACTGAGCAAGGCCAGGGATCTAACCCTCAACATCATGGTTCCTAGGAAGACTGTTTCCACTCCGCATAGTATTTTCTGTGTATACAATCATGTGTATTAATAAAGACCAGTTTGTTTTTCCTTCATAATATGTACGCTTTTTATTTTTCTTGACCAATTGAGAATTTAATAAGGAAAGCAATCAAATCTACCTATTTTCTTATGTACAGTATAGCATTTTCATTATTGTTTTTAAAGCCTATCTAATGAACAGTCTTTGGCTTCTGATGTCATTAAATGTTACTTGTTACCTGAAGTTAAAGCTCCTATTTTTTTTTCTGTCATAGGCCCTGGAGATGTATAAGGATGATTGGAATAAAGTATCAGAACATGTTGGAAGTCGCACGCAAGATGAATGCATCCTCCACTTTTTGAGGCTTCCCATTGAGGACCCATACCTTGAGAATTCTGATGCTTCCCTAGGGCCCCTGGCCTACCAGCCTGTCCCCTTCAGTCAATCGGGAAACCCAGTCATGAGCACTGTGGCTTTTTTGGCATCTGTGGTGGATCCTCGTGTGGCATCTGCTGCAGCCAAAGCAGCTTTGGGTATGGCTTTCCTAAGCCATTTTGTCAGTATGACAATTTCAGATAACGGTTTGATGTTTTTCCACCGTATTAATTTTATCTCAGATTTAAATGTTATCAGCTGTTTGTTTCAGTTACATAAGTAACAAAAAATCAATTATTACCCCTTAAAAGACACCCTATATTTTAAAGTATTATAACATTTTAGACTAAAGCACTTAGAGGTTCTCTTGTGGTGCAGTGGGTTAAGGCTCCCATATTGCCACACCTGTGGCACAGGTTACTGCTGTGGGGCAGGTTTGATCCTTTGCCTGGGAGCTTCCACGTGCTGTGGATGTTGCCAGAAAAAAATAACTTAAAACATTTAAAATGTAGTAGCTTTCAAACTAAGAGCATTTATTAAGAGTTGGGCAGAATAGGAGTTTCTGCTGTTTTGCAGTGGGTTAAGATCAATGCAGAGGCAGTGCTGGTTTGATCTCCAGCCCAACACAGTGGGTTAAAGGATCCAGTTTTGCTGCAGCTGTGGCTCAGATTCAGTTCCTGGCACGAGAACTTCCATATGCCGTGGTTGTGGCCATTTAAAAAAAAAAAAAGGAAAAGGAATTGGGCAGAACAGGAGTTCCCTGCTGGCACAGCAAGTTAAGGATCTGGCTTCAGTGCTGTGGCTTAGGTTTGATCTCTGACCCAGGAAGCTTAGAAATGTTGTGGGCGCAGCCAGCAACAAAAAAGAACTGAACAAAACAGAGTTTTTAAAATTGTATATTTTATGATCCGTTTGGAATTTGATATACGTGGCAAAGAGGAGTCATGTTACATTTTTGGATTGTATTAATTCTAAATAGAAGTTTCTCACAACATAAAACCCTTTCTTGACTTTCTTGTTGTTTAATCCTTGTTATTTTCTTAACTAAAATCTAGCAAGCAGAGTTAGATAAAATTTAGACAGCAATTTTGATTGTAGTGATAGAAATATAAAGATCTCTCGTTTATATAGCAAGATACTATGACATGTAAAAGTGAGAGTCATAGAATTTCACTACTGTACACAATAATCTCCTTTAACCCTCTTGCTTGGCTGGAGTGAATCAGATCAAGTCCCCAGAAAAGTCACTGTTATTCATGATACACCAATGTTGTGTCAGATTTGCTAGTTTACGTTGGAGCAAATATTTGTAAAACACCGGGTCACTGTTATACTTTTATTCTTAAACAGAGGAGTTTTCTCGCGTCCGGGAGGAGGTACCTCTGGAATTGGTAGAAGCTCATGTCAAGAAAGTTCAAGAGGCAGCTCGAGCCTCTGGGAAAGTGGATCCCACCTATGGCCTGGAGAGCAGCTGCATTGCTGGCACGGGGCCCGATGAGCCAGAGAAGCTTGGTGAGTCGCTGCTGCGCCCAAGGACAGGGTTAATAGATGGTATATTTTCCTATCAGCATGCTAAAACAATTGGGTTTACTTGTCCTTAAAAGTGAGTACAGTGATCAGTACAAATTTGTGTCTTAAAAAATTAGTGTATAGAATTCCTTTCGTGGCTCAGTAGTTAACGAACCTGTCTAGTATCCACGAAGACAGGGGTTTGATCCCTGGCCTCACTCAGTGGATTAAGGATCCGTTGTTGCCGTGAGCTGTGATGTAGTTCGTAGACGAGCCTTGGATCCTGCGTTGCTGCGGCTGTGGTGTATGCCAGCAGCCATAGCTCCAGTTCTACCCCTAGCCTGGGAACCTCCATGTGCTGATGGTGCGGGCCTAATAAGATTTAAAAAAAAAGAAAAATTAGTGTATGATTCTTTTGCATCTTCCTTTTATGATAGAATTTTAAAAATTGTCTCATAACTGTTAATATCATAGATGTGAGGTATCTGATGCCAATTTTTAGACCTAGGTTTTGAACATATAGACAAAAGAATACAAAAAGTACTTTATGGTTACTTTAATTTATAGGTTGCTTAGTAAGTTTACATTTATTGTAGTTTTGGGTTATTTTTAAATTGAAGTAATCACTTAACTGTATGTAATCCAGTGGCTTACAGTAAATTCATAATATTGTACATTCATCACCAGTATCTAATTCCAGAACATTTTCATCATGCCTAGAGAAAATCCCACACCAGTTAAGCAGTCCCTTCCTATCTTGCATCTCCCCTGGTAACCATTGATCTGCTTTCTGTCTTTCTAGATTTACCTATTCTGGACATTTCCTATAAATGGAATCATACTTTGTGTGTGGCCTTCTTTCATGTAGCACAGTTTTTCAGAGTTCATCCATGTTGTAGTATAATTCAGTACTGCATTTCTTTTTATGCTGAATAATATTCTTGGGTGGATATACCATAGTTTACTATTCCATTAGTCATTTCATGGATATTGGTATTGATTCCACTTTTTCACTATTTTTTATTATGTTCATGTTCAAACATAACATTCATGTGGAAGTTACTTGGTGAACATAGATTTTTTTACTTTTGGGTACCTAGGAGTGAAATTGCTGGATCATATGTGGTAATTCTGTTCTTGACTTTTTTTTTGCAGTGCTTTTACCATTTTGTTTCCACCACCAATGCATGAAGTTTCTGTTTTCTCCCCATCCGTTCCAATGTTTATTTTCCCCCTCCCTTTTTAAAAAAAAAAAAACAAAAACAACTGATTATCTGTTTATTATTAAAAAGGTTGATCATAAGTATCTGAAGTGGTGATTTCAACCTCCACTCCTGGCTTGATGCTGATGGATTTGATCTGTTTGACAGTCTCAGGACTGTAAAAGTCAGTGAGTCATTTGTGGATCCTTATCTGAAAATGATCCCAAGTCTTAGAACCTTCATTGTAAGCAGTTCTCCTTGTAGTTATTCTTAGAGTCTCGGTAGGCATCCAGACCAGTCCTTTCACATTGAGATTCTCTTCCTTTGTGCCTCTGATCAGGTCAACTCATACATTCTCCAAAGACCTCATATTGGCAGCTGATTAAGGTGATTCTGGGGAGTTCCCGTCATGGCGCAGTGGTTAACGAATCCGACTAGGAACCATGAGGTTGCGGGTTCGATCCCTGCCCTTGCTCAGTGGGTTAACGATCCGGCGTTGCCGTGAGCTGTGGTGTAGGTTGCAGACGCGGCTCGGATCCTGTGTTGCTGTGGCTGCGGCGCAGGCCAGTGGCTACAGCTCCGATTAGACCCCTAGCCTGGGAACCTCCACAGGCCGCGGGTGCGGCCATAAAATGACAAAAGGCAAAAAAAAAAAAAAGGTGATTCTAATTTGGAATCACCACCTCCTGCTCCACGTATGTCTTTCCTATATCTTTAAAAGTCATGGCTGTGGTGGTGTGGCTTCCTGACATACTTGTTCTTCGTTGAGCGGGAACACCACTGACTCAGAAGCTTAAACAGTTGGCCGGGGGCTCTGCTGCCCCTACAATGCTGTCTTCCTCCCCATTCCTTTTTAAAAATACTCAGCCTAGGAGTTCTCGTCGTGGCTCAGTGGTTAATGAATCCAACTAGGAACCATGAGGTTGCGGGTTCGATCCCTGGCCTTGCTCAGTGGGTTGAGGATCTGGCGTTGCCCTGAGCTGTGGTGTAGGTCGCAGACGCTGCTCGGATCTGGCATTGCTGTGGCTGTGGCATAGGCCAGTGGCTACAACTCCGATTTGACCTCTAGCCTGGGAACCTCCATATGCCTCGAATGGGGCCCTAGAAAAGGCAAAAAGACCAAAAAAAAAAAAAAAAAATTACCCAGCCTAGGTGGGTGTGAAGTGGTATCTCATTGTGATTCTTACTGGCATTCAGTTTGGGGTGTATTACCATCTCAACAGTATTATGTCTTAAATCAATGAACATAGGGTGTCTTTCCACTTATTTAGGTCTTTTATTTCTTTAAGCAGTGTTTTGAAGTTTTTAAGTCTTATATTCCTTTGTTAAATCTTTTCCTTTGTATTTTGTCCTTTTGAATATTGTTGTAAATGAAATTGTTTTCCTGATCTTAGGTAGAGAGCTTTTAGAATTTTATCATTAATGTGATGTTATGTGCTGGATTACCTGAGATTTCTTTTATCAACTTCAGGAAGTTTCTTTTTGTTTCTAGTATGATGAGTGTTTTTATCATGAAAGGGTGTTGTATTTCATCAGCTGCTTTTATTGTATCAATTGAGATGATGGTTTGGCATTTTTACTGTATTCCATAGATATGTTGTGTTATGTTAATTTATTTTTGCCTGTTGAAACACCTTTGCGTTTCTGGGATAAATCCCACTTGATCAATGTGAAGAATCCATTAATATTTGCTAGTAGTTTGTTAAAGATTTTGTATCTATATTCGTGGGAGTTTTGGTTAATAGTTTTTACTCCTTGTGATATCTTTCGTTTTGGTATCAGGGTAGTACTGACCTCAGAGAATGAGTTAGAGGATTTCCTTGGTGGCCTAGTGGGTTCAGAATCCGGCATTGTCACTGTTGTGGGTCACGTTTGATCCCTGGCCTGGGAACTTCATATGCTAAAGGTGTGGCTTAAAAAAAAAAAAATGAGTTAGACATTGTTCTGTTTTTTGGAAGCCTTTACAAAGTATTGGTGTTAGTCCTTCTTTAAATGTTTGTTGGAATTCATATCTGAAGCCATTAAGTCCTAGGTTTTTTTGTTTGTTTGTTTTTGTTGTTGTTTGTTTTTTTATGGCTGCACTGTGGCATATGGAAGTTCCCAGGCTAGGGGTCCAATCACAGTTACACCTGCTGGCCTACGCCACAGCAAAATGGGATCCAAGCTGCATCTGCCACCTACACCACAGCTCACAGCAACACTGGATCCTTAACCCATCTTCTCGTGGATAATAGTCGGTTTTGTTACTGCTGAGCCATGACGGGACCTCCAGTTTTTCTATTTCTTACTGAAATAGTTTTGGCAGTTTGTGTATTTCTAGGCATTTGTAGGTTGTTTGTCGCACACACAGAAACTCATAAAACCAAAAGTAGAAACAATTCAGATGTCTATTAGCTAATGAATGGATAAGCAAAATGTGGTAGACATTGGAGTATTTTGTACCATAAAATGGAATTAAGGAGTTCCCTTTGTGGCGCAGCGGTTAACAAATCCGACTAGGAACCATGAGATTCCGGGTTCGATCCCTGGCCTTGCTCAATGGGTAAACAATCTCGCGTTGCCATGAGCTGTGGTGTAGGTTGCAGACGCTGCTCGGATCTGGTGTGGCTGTGCCTGTGCCTGTGGTGTAGGGCAGCAGCTATAGTTCCGATTTGACCCCTAGCCTGGGAACCTCCAATGCCACAGGTGTGGCCCTAAAAAAACAAAACAAAACAAAAAAAGATGAACTGAGGCATAAAATGGGGTTTCTCTTTGAGGTGATGAAAATATTTTAAAATCTACTGTAGTGACGGTTGTACGTATCTTGGAATATACTAAAATTCATTGAATTTTGTATTCTTTACATGGGTTATTTGTACATATGGTATGTGAATTATATTCTGGTGAAGCTTTTTTTAAAAAGTTCATGATATCTTTTTTTTTTAATTTTATTTATTTATTTTTCCATTACACCCAGCTGCACAGCATAGCGACCTGGCTACACATACATATATGAATTCATCACA
Source organism: Catagonus wagneri (assembly GCA_004024745.2). Lineage (NCBI taxonomy): Eukaryota > Metazoa > Chordata > Mammalia > Artiodactyla > Tayassuidae > Catagonus > Catagonus wagneri. The sequence continues at coordinate 31,323,675 of PVHT021183699.1, read as the reverse complement.
AGTGATTAGACATAGTTCCCTCTGTCATACAGTAGGATCTCCTTGCTTTTCCATCCCAGAGGCAACAGTCTACAACCCCAGACCCCCCTACCATCCCACTCCCTCCTCCACCCTCTCATAATATCTTATATTCCTTTTTATTTCTGTAAAATTGATAGTGTCCCCATTTTCATTCCTAATTGTAATTTCATGCACTTTTTTTAAATCTAGATAAAGGCTTGTCAGTTTTATCTTTTCAGATAACCAGCTTTTTTTAATTGGTTAATGAATTTTGTTATGATTATAGGTGTACAAAAATCATCACAACCAAATTTTATACCATTTCCAGCCAAACGCTCAGTGCATACCCCCACCCCCCAACTTGTCTCATTTGGAAACCATTAGTTTTCCAAAGTCTCTGAGTCAGTATCTGTTCTGCAAAGGGGTTCATTGTGTCCTTTTTTTAGATTCTACCTGTAAGTGGTAGCATTTGATGTTGGTGTCTCATTGTCTGACTGGTTTCATTTCGCATGATAATTTCTAGGTCCTTCCATGTTGCTGCAAATTCTGTTATTTCGATTCTTTTAATGGCTGAGTAATATTCCATTGTGTGTATGTACCACATCTTCCCTATCCACTCCTCTGTTGATGGACATTTAGGTTGTTTCCATGACTTGGCTATTGTATAGAGGGTTGCAGTGAACACTGGAGTACATGTGTCTTTTCGAGTCATGGATTTCTCTGGATAGATGCCCAGGAGTGGGATTGCTGGATCAAATGGTAATTCTGTTTTTAATTTTCTGAGGAATCGCCATACTGTTTTCCACAGTGGTTGCACCAATTTGCATTCCCACCAACAGTGTAGTAGGGTTCCTTTTTCTCCACACCCTCTCCAGCACTTATTGTTTGTAGATTTTTTTGATGATGGCCATTCTGGCTGCAGTGTAAGGTGGTACCTCATAGTGGTTTTGATTTGCATTTCTCTAATAACGAGTGATGTTGAACATCTTTTCATGTGTTTTTTGGCCACCCGTATGTGTTCTCTGGAGAATTGTCTGTTTAGATCTTCTGCCCATTTTTTGATGGGGTTGTTTGTTTTTTTGGTATTGAGCTGTAGCTGGTGTTTGTAAATTTTGGAGATGAATCCCTTGTCAGTCGATTCATTTGCAAATATTTTCTCCCATTCTGTGGGTTGCCTTTTTGCTTTGTTTAGGGTTTCCTTTGCTGTGCAGAAACTTTGAAGTTTAAGTCCTGTTTATTTTTCTTTTTATTGTCATTACTCTAACAGGTAGATCTGAGAAGATGTTGCTGTCATTTATGTCGGACAGTGTTTAGCCTACGTTTTCCTCTAAGAGTTTTACAGTGTCTGCTCTCATATCTAGGTCTTTAATCCATTTTGAGTTCATTTTAGTGCATGGTGTTAGAAAGTGTTCTAGTTACATTTTTTTACATGTGGCTGTCCAGTTTTCCCAGCACCGCTTATTGAAGAGGCTGTCTTTTCTCCATTGTATATTCTTGCCTCCTTTGTCATAGATTAGTTGACTATAGGTGCATGGGTTTAATTCTGGGCTTTCTATCCTGTTCTGCTGATGTTTATTTCTGTCTTTGTGCCAGTACCATATGGTTTTGATGACTGTAGCTTTGTTGTATAGTCTGAAGTCAGGGAGCCCGATTGCTCCAGCTCCATTTTTCTTTTTCAGGATGTCTTTGACTCTTCTGGGTCTTTTGTGTTTCCAAACAAACTTTAAAATATTTTGTTCTAGTTCTGTGAAAAAGGTCCTTGGTAATTTGGTAGGGATGGCATTGAATCTGTACATTGCCTTGGGTAGTACAGTCATTTTGACAATATTGACTCTTCCAATCCAAGAGCATGGTATATCATTTTATCTGTTCATATCATCCTTGATTTCTTTCATTAGCGTCTTTTTTTCTTTCTTTCTTTCTTTCTTTCTTTCTTTCTTTCTTTCTTTCTTTTTGTCTGTTAAGTATTTTTTTTTAAACTGGATTTTATTTCATTTATAGGTTTACATAAATCATCACAAGTCAATTTTATAGATTTTGTATCCCAAACCCACAGTGCATCCCCCCACCCCCCAGACTGTCTTATTTGAAAAACCAAGGTTTTCCAAAGACTGTGAGTCATTCTCTGTTCTGCAAAGAAGTTCATTGTGTCTTTCTAGTTTCCACATGTAAGCAGTAGCATTGGTTGTTTCTGTCTAATTGTCTGACTGGTTTCACCTCGCATGATAATTTCTAGGTCCATCCATGTTGCTATAAATGTTGGTAATTCGTTCCTTTTAATGGCTGAGGAATATTCCATTGTGTGTATATACTATATCTTCCCTATCCACTCCTCTGTCGATGGGCATTTAGGTTGTTTCCATGACCTGAGTATTGCATAGAGTGCTGCAATGAACACTGGAGTGCATGTGTCTTTTCAAGTCATGGTTTCCTCTGGGCAGATGCCCAGGAGTGGGATTGCTGGATCAAATGGTAATTCTATTTTGAGTTTTCTGAGGAATCTCCATACTGTTTTCTACAGTGGTTGCACCAGTTTGCATTCTCACCAGCAGTGTGATAGGGATCCTTTTTCTCCACACACTCTCCAGCACTTATTGTTTGTAGACTTTTTGATGATGGCCATTCTGGCCAGTGTAAGTTGGTACCTCATAGTGGTTTTGATTAGCATTTCTCCAACGAGGAGTGATGTTGAACATCTTTTCATGTGTTTATTTGCGATTTGCATGTCTTCTTTGGAGAATTGTCTGCCTAGATCCTCTGCCCATTTTTGGATGGGGTTGTTTGTTTCTTTGGTGTTGAGCTGTAAGAGGTGTTTTTAAATTTTGGAGATTAATCCCTTGTCAGTTGAATCATTTGCGAATATTTTCTCCCATTCTGTGAGTTGTCTTTTCGTTTTGTTTAGGGTTTCCTTAGCTGTGCAGAAACGTTGAAGTTTAATGAAGTACCATTTGTTTATTTCTCTTTTTATTGTCCTTACTCTGACACATGGATCTGAGAAGATGTTGCTATCATTTATGTCAGAGAGAGTTTGGCCTATGTTTTCCTCTAAGAGTTTGATAGTATCTGGTCTTCTATCTAGATCTTTAATCCATTTTGAGTTTATTTTTGTGCATGGTGTTAGGAAGTGTTCTAGTTTCATTTTTTTACATGTGGCTGTCCAGTTTTCCCAGCACCACTTATTGAAGAGGCTGTCTTTTGTCCAATGTATATTCTTGCCTCCTTTGTCATAGATTAGTTGACTCTAGATGCGTGGATTTAGTTCTGGGCTTTCTATCCTGTTGCACTGATTTATATTTCTGTCTTTGTGCCAGTACCATACGGTTTTGATGACTGTAGCTTTGTAGTAGAGTCTGAAGTCAGGGAGCCTGATTCCTCTACCTCCATTTTTCTTTTTCAGGATGTCTTTGGCTTCTCTGAGCTTTTTGTGTTTCCGAACAAACTTGAAACTATTTTGTTTTAGTTCTGTGAAAAAGGTCATTGGTGATTTGATAGGGATTGCATTGAATGTGTAGATTGCCTTGGGTATAGTATAGTCATTTTGATAATATTGATTCTCCCAATCCAAGAGCATGGTATGTCTTTCCACCTGTTCAAGTCATCCTTGTTTTCTTTCATCAGCGCCTTATAATTTTCAGAGTACAGGTCTACAGGTTATTCCTAAGTATTTGATTCTTTTTGATGCGATGGTAAATGGGATTGCTTCCCTAATTTCTCTTTGTGATCTTTCATTGTTAGTATATAGAAATGCAGTTGATTTCTGTGTATTAATTTTGTACCCTGAGACTTTGCCAAATTCATTGATGAGCTGTAACAGTTTTCTTGTAGAGTCTTTAGGATTCTCTAGGTATAGTATCATGTCATCTGCAAATAGTGATAGCTTTACTTTTTCGCTTCCAATTTGGATTCCTTTTATTTCTTTTTCTTCTCTGAATGCTTTAGCTCGGACTTCCAAAACTATGTTGAATAGTAGTGGCAAGTAGACGTCCTTGTCTTGTTCCTGATCTCAGTGAGTATTCTTTCAGCTTTTCACCGTTAAGAATGATGTGTGCGGAGTTCCCTTCGTGGCTCAGTGATTAACGAATCTGACTAAGAACCATGAGGTTGCAGGTTTGATCCCTGGCCTTGCTCAGTGGGTTAAGGATCCTGCGTTGCCTTGAGCTGTGGTGTAGGTTGCAGACGCAGCTTGAATCCCGCGTTGCTGTGGCTGTGGCGAAGGCCGGCAACTACAGCTCCTGTTAGACCCCTAGCCTGGGAATCTCCACATGCCGCAGGTGCGGCTCTACATAAAGGTAAAAAGACAAAAATATAAAAAAAGAATGATGTGTGCTTTGGGTTTGTCATAGATGGCCTTTATTATTTTGAGGTAGGTTCCCCCTATGCCCACTTTCTGAAGGGTTTTTATCAGAAATGGGTGTTGGATTTTGTCAAAGGTTTTTTCTGCATCCATTGAGAGGATCATGTGGTTTTTATTCTTCAGTTTGTTAACGTGGTTTATCACGCTGACCGATTTGCAGATATTGCAGAATCCTTGCATCCCTGGGATAAATCCCACTTGATCATGATGTACAATCCTTTTACTGTATTGTTGGATTCGATTGGCTAGTATTTTGTTGAGGATTTTTGCATCTATGTTCATCAGTGAGATTGGCCTGTAGTTTTCTTTTTTTGTGTTATCTTTGCCTTGTTTTGGTGTCAGCATGATGGTTGCCTCATAAAATGAGTTTGGGAGTGTCCCTTCCTCTGCAATTTTTTGGAATAGTTTCAGAAGGATAGGTGTTACCTCTTCTCTAAATGTTTCATAGAATTTGCCTGAGAAGCCATCTGCTCCTGGACTTTTGTTTGTTGGAAAGTTTTAATCACAGTTTCAATTTCAGAACTTGTGATTGGTCTATTCTTCTTTTCTATTTCATCTTGGTTTAGTCTTGGAAGATTGTACTTTTCTAAGAATTTGTCCATTTCTTCTAGGTTTTCCATTTTATTGCCATATAGTTGCATATAGTAGTATCTTATCCTTTTTTGTATTTCTGTGATGTCCGTTGTTACTTCTCCTTTTTCATTTCTAATTTTATTGATTTGTGTCCTCTCTTTTTTCTTGGTAAGTCTGGCTAAGGGTTTATCAGTTTTGTTGAAATTTTGTTGATCTTTTCAAAGAACCAGCTTTTAGTTTCATTGATCTTTTCTATGGTTTTCTTCATTTCTATTTCTTTGATTTCTGCTCTGATCTTTATGATTTCTTCTACTAATTTTAGGTCTTGTCTGTTCTTCCCTCTCTAGCTGCTTTAGATGTAAAGTGAGGTTGTTTATTTGAGCTTTTTCTTGTTTCCTGAGGTAGGCTTGTATTGCTATAAATTTCCCTCTTAGAACTGCTTTTGCTGTATTCCAGAGGTTTTGGAGTGTCGTATCTTTGTTGTCATTTGCTTCCAGGTATTTTTTAATTTCCTCTTTGATTTCTTCAGTGATCCATTGGTTGTTTAGTAGCATTTTGCTTAGTCTCCACATGTTTGTATTTTTTGCCATTTTTATCTTGTTTTTGATTTCCAGACGTATAGCATTGTGGTCAGAAAAGATGCTTGATATGATTTCAGTTTTCTTAAAGTTACCGAGGCTTGATTTGTAGCCCAGGATGTGATCAGTCTTAGAGAATGTTCTGTGTGCACTTGAGAAGAATGTGTATTCTGTTTCTTTTGGATGGAATATCCTATAAATATCTATTAAGTCCATCTGATCTAATGCTTCTTTCAGGGCCTGTGTTTCCTTATTGATTTTCTGTATGGATGATCTATGTAAGTGGGGTGTTAAAGTCCTCCACTATGATTGTGTCATTGTTGATTTCTCCTTTTAAGGTTGTTAGCAGTTGCCTTATATACTGTAGTGATCTTGTGTTGGGTGCATAGATATTTAAAATCATTATATCTTCTTCTTGGATTGATGCTTTGACTATTATGTAGTGCCCTTCCTTGTCTCTTAAAATGTTCTCCATTTTATTTTTATTTACTTATTTATTGTTTTTGTCTTTTTTTGCCTTTTCTAGGGCCGCACCCACAGCATATAGAGGTTCCCAGGCTAGGGTTCTAACAGGAGCTGTACCTGCTGGCCTTCACCACAGCCACAGCAATGCGGGATCTGAGCCACGTCTGCAACCTACACCATAGCTCATGGCAATGCTGGATCCTTAACCCACTGAGCAAGGTCTGGGATCGAACCCACAGCCTCATGGTTCGTAGTCGGATTCGTTAACCACTGAACCACGACCGGAACTCCTAAAGTGTTCTCCATTTTAAAATCTATTTTGCCTGATATGAGTATTGCTACTCTGGCTTTCTTTTGATTCCCGTTTTCATGGAATATTTTCTTCCATCCTCTCACTTTCAATTTTTATGTGTCCCTCGAAGTGAAGTGGGTCTCTTGAAGACAGCATATATATGGGTCTTGTTTTTGTATCCATTCGGCTAGTCTGTGTCTCTTGGTTGGGGCATTCAGTCCATTAACATTTAAGGTAATTATTGATATGTATGTTCTTAATTGCCATTTTATTAACTGTTTTGCGTTTTTGTTGCTCTTTTTTCTTCCCTTACTCTTTTGTTGTCTCCTCTTGTGGTTTGATGACTATCTTTAATGTTGTATTTGAGTTGATTTTTCTTATTTGTTTGGGTATCAATTGTAGATTTTTGGTTTGCAGTTACCCTGAAGTTTTGATATAGGAGTGTATATATAAATGAAATTGTTGTAAGTTGTTGGTTTCTTAATTGGAAGTGCGTCTCTAGTATCCTACATTTGTGCTCTCTTCTCGTGATTTCTGATTTTGGTAGCACAATTGTGCATGGACAATTTCATATCTTTATTTTATATATGCCTTTACTGGTGAACCTTGTCATTTATAGTGTTTTTTGTTTCTGGGTTGTGGCCTTTTCTTTTCTGCCTAGAGAAGTTCCTTTAGTATTTGTTGTAAAGCTGGTTTAGTGTTGCAAAAATCTCTTAGCTTTTGCTTCTGTAAAGGTTTTGATTTCTCCTTCAGATCTGAATGAGAGCCTTGCTGGGTAAAGTAGTCTTGGTTGAACGTTTTTTCTTTTCATCATGTTAAATATCTCATGCCACTCCCTTCTGGCCTGCAGAATTTCAGCTAAAAAATCTGTTGATAACCTTATCAGAGTTCCCTTGTATGTTTCTTTTCCCTACCTGCTTTCAGTGTTTCTCTTGGTCTTCAATTTTGGTCATTTTGATTAATATTAGTCTTGGGGTGTTCCTCATTGGGTTTATTTTATATTGTATTCGTTGCACTTCCTGGATTTTAGTGAGTGGTTCTTTTCCCATGTTGGTAGAGTTTTTGGCTATTATCTCTTGGAATATTTTTTCTGTCCCCTTTTCTCTCTCTTCTTCCTCTGGTACCCCTATAATAAGGACATTGTTGCGTTTAACATTATCCCAGAGTTCTCTGAGAGTCTCCTTCTTTCCTTTCAGTCTTTTACCTCTTTTCTGTTCCACATTAGTGATTTCTACTATCTGTCCTCCACCTCACTGATTTGTTCTTCTGCCTCCTGTTTTCTACTGTTGGCTGCTTCTAATGAATTTTTTATTTCAGTTTTTGTACTTTGCATCTCTTCTTGCTTACTTTTTGTATCTTGTATTTCTTTGCTCATTGTTTCCTGTAAATTATCAATCTTTGCCTCCCATTTATTTCCAGTGTCTTACATCATCTTCAGCATCAACAGTCTAAATTAGTCTATTTCTGGGAGATGGATATCCCCTCATCACTGAGCTGTTTTTCTGGGGTTTTTTTCTTTCTCCCTTATCTGCGTTATACTTTTCTGTTTTTTCATTTTTGTAGGTTTTTGGTGTGGTGTCCTTTTTGCAGACAATAGAGTTGTAGCCTCTCTTCCTTCTGGTGCTTGCCTTCCCTGTGGCTGAAGTTGGTAAGGGGGGGGCTTGCTGTAGGCTTCCTGATGGGAGGGAGGGACTGGTGTCTGCCCACTGGTAGGTGGGGCTGATTCCTATCCCTCTGGTGGATGGGGCTTTGTCTCTGGGTGAGATTAGAGACCACCCAGATTAGAGCTACGTGCCTGAGAGGTGTTTAGGCAGCCTGTTTACTGATGGATGGGGCTGTGATCCCACCTGGATTATTGTTTGGCCTGGGGCTTCTCAGAGCTGATGGGAGGGCCCAGATTTTCCCAAAAATGGCTACCTCCAGAGAAATGCAGGCTGATAAATGTTCCCAAGAGTTTTGCCTCCATTGCCTCTCCCCCACAATGAGCCACAGTCACTGCTGTTTTCCTAGGAGATGCTCCAAGAATTACAGTCAGGTTTGACCTTTATTCCTTTGGAGACCTTGCTTTGCCCTGGGACCCAGTTCATGGCGACTTTCAAGAATGGATCTCCATTTCCCCCAGTCCTGTGTAGCTCCTGCACATAAGCCCCGCTGACCTTCAATGCCAAATGCTCCTTGGGCTCTTTCTCCCTGTGCCAGATCCCTAGGCATGGGGATTTGATGTGGGGCTCAGAACTCTCAGTCCTGTAGCTGAGTGTCTGTGATACAGTTACTTTGCAGTCTGTGGGGCTTCCCACCCAGGAGGTATGGGGTTGCTTATATCACATAATCGCCCCTCCTACCTCTTGATGTGGTCTCCTCTTTGTCTTCTGGAGTGGAATATTGTTTTGAAAGTTTCCAGTCCATTTGGTTGAATGTTGCTCAGCATTTGGTTGTAATTGTGTTGTTTTTATCAGAGAAGTTGAGCTCAAGTCCTTCTATTCTGCCATCTTAATCCAGTCCCTTAAAGAACCAACTTTTGATTTCAGTGATTCTCTGTTGTTTTTTTATTCTCCAGTTTATCTGCGCTCTCATCTTTATTATTTTCTTCTTTGTGCTTGCTTTTATTAAGTTTGCTCTTTTAATCATACCTTAAGTTGTAAGATGGGATATTGATTTCAGATCTTTCTTCTTTACTCATCTAGATAATGTAGACTTTCATAGCTGTATAAATCTCTCAGCACTCCTTTTGCTACATTTCATAGATTGTGATATACTTTATTTTTATTTTTGATCTTAAATTATTTTGTAATTTCCGTTGTGATTTCTTGTTTAATGCATGGGTTATTTAAGAGTATGTTTGATTTCCAACAGTTTGTGAATTTTTTAGATTTCATTTTGTTATTAGTTTCTAGATCCATTCTGTTGTATTCACAGAACATAATTTCTGTGATTTCTGTCTTAAAATTTTTTAGTATTTGTTGCTTAACATATTATTTGTTCTGGTGAGAATATTCACTTTGTATTTTGCTATTGTTGAATGGTGTCTTCTGTGTGCTTTTGGTGAGGCTGTTTTACAGTGTTCAAATTGTCTGCTTTATCTTTTTTCTAGTTCTCTCCTTTTTTAAAGTCATGTCTTGTAAATCTCACACTGATGTTCTTGAACTATATTTCTTTCTTGAGTTTGCTTTTGTTTCATGTATATTGAACTTCTGGTGTTGGTTTCATACGTCTATATAATTGCTATGTCTTTTTAATGGGTTGACCCTTTTGTTATTATATAATGTCCTTTTTCTCTTGTAACATTTTTGTCTAAAATCTGTTTTAGTTGAGTTCCCATCATGGCTCAGTGGTTAACAAACCCTACTAGTAACCATGACGGGTGGGTTTGATCCCTGGCCTCGCTCAGTGGGTTTAGGATCCAGCGTTACCGTGAGCTGTAGAGTAGGTCGCAGATGTGGCTCAGATCCCAAGTTGCTGTGGCTGTGTCGAAGGGCAGCAGGTTCAGCTCCGATTCGACCCCTAATCTGGGAACCTCCGTGTACTGAGGGGGCAGCCCTAAAAAGACTAAAATAAATACATACATACATACATACATACAGAACAAAACAAAACTCTGTTTTAGGGGTTCCCATTGTGGCTTAGCAGGTAACAAACCTGACCTAGTGTTCATGAGGATGAGAGTTTGATCCCTGGTCTGGATCAGTGGGTTAAGGATCTCATGTCACCATCAGTGGTGTAGGTTGCAGGCGTGGCTCAGATCTCACATTCCTGTGACTGTGGCCTGGGCCAGCAGCTGCAGCTCTGATTTGACCCCTAGCCTAGGACCTTCCATATGCTGCACCTGTAGCCCTTAAAAAAAAAAAAAATCTGTTTTATCTTATGTTAACATACTGCTCCAACTCTCTTGGTTACTATGTTTTCATGGAATATCTTTTTTCATTCATTTATTTGCAGTTTATTTGTGTCTTTAGATTAAACTGGGTCTGTCTTCCACACAGCACATTGTCTGTTAGTTTTTAGAATTTTGCAGACATGGTTCTACTTTTGTTCTGCCCTGTATAGCTACAGGATTTAAAAAGCTGTTTACTTTTATTAGCCCTGAGTTCTCTCATCTATAACAAGAAAGAGATGATTACATACTCTATATTGATTATATTGTTTAGTTATGCCAGTATCTGGTAATAGGATAAATGATACTTTTGGTGGTAGGGACTTATCTATTTTTGCTTAATCAATCATGTAGAGTGGTAAAATTTTATTTAATAAAGTAGCTTTGTAAGCAGTGCTTGGTTTCTCATAAGAAAAGTGTTCCTTTGTGTTATAAGAGGGTAATTTTCACACCAAGGTAAAAATAATATTTTGTATACAGTTACAGTAATGTGTTTCTTACATTGTTCATTAATTTTTTTCATTCTTTGTTAAACAATTTCTGATGAATAAGTCAAGCTGACGATTTATTGCTGTGTCTTTTTCATTTATACTTATAGTACAGAGGTGATATGAAGTAGGAGTTTAAATTACTAGCCAGTACTCCACAGATGATACCATCTGAACTCCTGGTGCTCTGTTCTTTGAGTAGGTATCAGTAAGGTCTCTTCTTGCCTAAGATCTTATGGTTTCCATGAGTTTGCAAATGGTCTACCTCTGTTGTTTTCTTTCCTTTCTTTTAAAGTGTCAACCTAGAAGTTGCGTTTTTTAGGTATAAAAACAGAACCTCAGATTAATCAAACCTCTTACTCTAGCTCTCAGAACAAATTATTGACCTAACTGTTCTTAATGTTGACTGCTAATCCAAAATACCAGGACTTTGCATAAAAAAGTAACTTAGAGTATCCACAGTATTTCTTAGTTCGAATAGTCACTTGTTTTGCTTTTTCTTAGATGGGGACTAAAATTAGCAAGCCAGGCCACATCTCTGTTGCTTTTTGTTGATTCTACACCATGAGGCATTGCCCAGCTCAGGCCAGGAAAACCTGGGCCTGTTGAATGCCTGGGAAAGGTCTTACTTTCCTCAACTTTTTTGTGTGTTTTTGGTTCATTTGTAGGGTCTTTTGGTTCCCTGTGGTCATAGAATTGAAAAGGGTTGGCAGAGCCCTCTTATTTGATTCAAAGAAGTTTCTGTACTTTGCAGAATCAGGGACATGTTTTTACATGTAAGTCTATTTTTAAAATTTTGGTAGATGTACCATAGAGTGTTAGTGGTTAAGAAACAGGTTGCAAAGTTGGCCATTTCAGGTTTAGTGGAATTTAAAAGAGGCCCAAAAATAAAAGATCTACCAACCTTTGTCTTATAAGGCTAGATTTTCCTTATTTCAGTAGTGGGTGTATGGTTTTCACAGTTTGCAAAGCTCGAATCAGACTTTTGCAGGAAGCATTGGAGATTACAAAGGGTGATTCTTTGAATGGAATGAACAGTAAACTTCATTCATAGTATCTGCAGATAGCCTATCAGGTAACCTTTCTAAAGTGCAGTGTATACTCACTAGTTGCATCAACCGAATTTAGGTCTTTTTACCACTTAATAAGGGTTAAGAAAATAACAACATAATATGAATATTTATGAATGAGTGTGGGCATAATTCTATAACTGACTGGGCTATATAACTAATAGAATAAATTAGGGAGCTGCAAATGATACTCCCTGTGGAACTGGCTCAGCAGAGTTGTAGTGAGAAGTCAATAGTATATCTCCTCTCTTGTTGAACCACATTCCAAGTTCACAGTTCAGGGAAAGGAAGTATCAAATTTACATTTAAACTTGCACTTTATGTAACAAAATAATGCCTTATTACATAGTGCACAGATTTGAAATAGAATGATCTAACTTTTCCTATCAAGATAATATTATACTTGGAGTTCCCTTTGTGGTTTAGCAAGTTAAGAACCTGACAGGTATCCATGAAGATGTGGGTTCAATCCCTGGCCTCGTGCAGTGCGTTAAGGATCCAGTGTTTCCGTGACCTGTGGTGTAGGTTGCAGATGCAGTTTAAATATGGCATTGCTGTGGTTGTAGCATAGGCTGGCAGCTACTGCTCTGATTCTCTAGCCTGGGAACCTGCATATGCTGTGGGTGCAGCCCTAAAAAAGACAAAAAACAAGCAAAAAGATAATATTGTAGTTGGGCAGTAGGTTAATCATACTTTTAATTTTTTTGGCTGCCTCACATCATACGAGTTCCTGGGCCAGGGATCGTATCCAAATTGTAGTTGCAGCCTAAGCCACAGCTGCAGCCACACCAGATCCTTAGTCCACTGTGCTGAGCCAGGGATCAAACCTGTGTTCTGGTGTTCCCAAGTTGCCGCAAATCACATGTGCCACAGTGGGAATTCCAATCATATTTTTTATTGTGATATTTAATTTACTATATTATATTAGTTAGTTTTATGTATTAACAAAAAGTGTTCGTACAAAATAGGACTTTTTTGGATTTCTCTCATAAACCTTTTTATTGTGGATATGGTGCTGGTGAAATAAAAGTTCAGATAGGTGAACACTATGTCTAAAACACCTCTTTTTTTTTTTTTTTTGGTCTTTTTGCCTTATCTAGGGCCACACCCGCGGCATATAGAGGTTCCCAGGCTAGGGGTCCAATAGGAGCTGTAGCCGCCAGCCTACGCCAGAGGCACAGCAACGCAGGATCCGAGCCTCATCTGCAACCTACACCACAGCTCACGGCAACACTGGATCCTTAACCTACTGAGCAAGGCCAGGTATCGAACCCGCAACCTCATGGTTCCTAGTTGGATTCTTTAACCATTGTCATGACAGGAACTCCAAAACACCTCTTATTTTCATTTATTAGGAGGCTTCTCATTGGAATTATTTAGGTAATAAGTCTTAGTTTATCAGAAGCAGTTTCTTCAGTTTATCCTCTTCAACGCTAGTCATTGATCAGTATCTCCTGATTTCTCCAGATTTGTATTGTTTTTTGATTTTACTTGGCCAGAGGCCATTCTAGGAATAGGTAAAATAATATTTTTACTGATATTTGAGACCTCTTTAATTTTTTTTTTTCTTTTTAGGGCCACACCCACGGCATATGGAGGTTCCCAGACTAGGGGTCTAATCGGAGCTAGAGCTGCTGGCCTACACCACAGCCACAGCAACGCCAGATCCAAGCCCCATCTGCAACCTACACCACAGCTCATGGCAACGCTGGATCCTTAACCTACTGAGCTAAGCAAGGGATGGAACCCGCAACCTCATGGTTCCTAGTCGGATTCGTTTCTTCTGCTCCACGATGGAAACTGAGACCTTTTTAATTTAACTTGAATATATTATGAGATTTTACTTGCTTGAGTTATTGGGGAAGATGGGAGAAGTTAAGAGAAATGAAAATAATTTTTAAACATTGCTTAGAAGTCACTGAACATCAACATTTCTTTCTGAGTAACTGTATTTATCACACATTATATAGGGGTTTTCTGTTTGGTCATTTGAGGTTCTTTTCTCCTCAGGACTGCCCTAAGGAGGATATGGCATTGTTCTTATATAAAAGTAGGGAGAGTAGATGTTGGTAGGTTACATCGGCACACTCTTTAAGAACAGGCTAAAATTTGAACCTCTTTCACCCCAAAGCTCAACCTCTTTTCACTGTAGCATGTTGCCAGAAGTAAAATAAGTAGGTTTGTCTGCATTTTTCACTTATTTAAAAAGGATTGCTAAAGGCCTAATAGCTCCATTGTACTGTATTGCCTTATATACTATGGCAAATAGAGTAGGAAAAGACCCAGGCCCTCCTGAAAACATAGGATCTACATAACGAGACAGGCAAATGTACCAAAAGATTGGCAGTGGATGATTCATCTATGGAAGATTGAGTGCTAAGAAACTCAGGGCAAAATTCAGTGTGATGTAGTGTAGAATCCTATGCCACATAAGCATTCTTGGATGAGAGATCAGTTTTAAACTAGACTGTTTTTTCCCTTGTTAACTCACAGGAATAAATAAGACTGTTAGTACGTTGTGTTGTCATGGTATTTTATTGTGTTCTAGGTGCTAGAATACTGGAAAAGAAAGCTGACCACAATTCCTGCCCTCAAGGACTTTACATTTTAGAGGCGGAAGATGGATGGGAGTGTAATAAGTGTATATTGGCTGGAAAGTGGTACGATGAAAAATAGAGCAAGGATCTGTGGATAAGAGTGAAGTGTAGGGAATTGCAATTTTAAGTGGTCTGGGATTTCTTACCAAGAAAGTGACTTTTGAGTAAAGATATAAGTGGAAGGCAAGGAGAGGAGCCTTGTCAAAGGTTCCAGGAACTGGGAGCAGCCAGGGTTAGGTGTCTGGGCAGGAGCCACCAGGTATAGTTGAGGAATAGCAAGGAGAATCATGAAAAATATCTAGATTGCAGGATAGAGGAGATCAAGAGAGATTAGGAGGGACCTTGTGAGCCAGTAAAGTTTTAGTGTTTACTCTGAGGTGGAGCCAAATGGGTGGTTTGAGCAGAAGAGTATCCAGGTCTAACTTAAAATTTTTTTAATGTTATTATATTAGGTTGAGAATAGACACTATCTAGGAGTTGTTAAATTGACATTTTTTTCAACTATATAATACGTTTGAGTATTAAAGATTTCTTTAACTTTATCCCTAAGGCTTTTATTAAAGAGCTCCATTAAATTATTTTTTAACTTTACTAGAGACTAAACCCAATACCTTCCTGATAACTTGTTTACTTGTAGCCAAACATACTGAAATGTTGATAGGATAGCACACTGAAATGTCGTTTGCCAATCAGATTCACTTTTGCCATTTTATCTATCTAGGAATATAAATAAACAATTCTTTTATTTCATTATTGTTCTTGGTGAATTATTTCAAAGTAAGTTGTAGACGTCATGATTCTTTGCACCCCATAAATATTTCAGCATTCGTTTCCTAAGAATAAGGACATTTTTCTATGTATAAACATCATAACACAAAGACTTTTAGCACATTTTTAGGATATCATCCCTTTTCCCCAGAGCTGGAACATGCATGTATATTCAGAAAGTCTAGCAAAGACTTATACAGTACTCCCCATTTGTATTTCCTGACCTCAAGTAATAGTGTTTCGGTTTTGGTTTTCTTGCTACTGAATAGACTTTTATTTTTTTGGCTGCAACTGTGGAATATAAAACTGGAGATTGAACCTCGGCCACATCAGTGACAACGTTGAGTCCTTAACTGCTAGGTCACCAGGGAATTCCCATACTCAGTAGATTTACTGTCTGTATCTTAATTCTGGCTTAGAGAAATCTGAGAGATTAAATTCATTGATTTTTTTCCCTCTTATAATTGGTTATGCTTTAGGGAAATTGAATCACAAATAGAATATTTAGAGAAGATCATTTTATAGTTATGAGTAGGGAGTTCCCGTTGTGGCGCAGTGGTTAGCGAATCCGACTAGGAACCATGAGGTTGCGGGTTCGATCGCTGGCCTTGCTCAGTGGGTTAACGATCCGGCGTCGCTGTGAGCTGTGGTGTAGGTTGCAGACGCGGCTTGGAGATCCTGCGTTGCTGTGGCTGCGGCGCAGGCCAGTGGCTACAGCTCTGATTAGACCCCTAGCCTGGGAACCTCCACATGCCGCGGGTGCGGCCATAAAATGACAAAAAAAAGGCAAAAAAAATAATATAGTTATGAGTAGATTATCCTCCGAGCGCCTTTAACACCTTGTGGAATACAGGACTCCAAGAAGTAGTCTTGAGCTGTTTGTCACAGCTTTGTTTAGAAGAACTTAAGCTATGACTCCTAGTTTTCAAAAAGGTTAAGAATTAGCCTCTACTCCATCAGGAGATTGAGAAGAGCATCCTAACAACAGTAATATTAGAATGGTCACTTTCTAGGAACATAAAGCTCAGAAGTGACTGTTACACTTCTTGCCTCAGACACTATGTATAGCACATACATTGCCTCATTCCTCTTGCCCTGAGGATTTCCATACCATTTTTAAAATCAAGCACTACGTTTTGTTTTGTTTTGTTTTGTTTTGTTTTGTTTTGTTTTGTTTTTTAAATAGTGACACTCACGGCATATGGAAGTGCCAAGGTCAGGGATTGAATCTGAGCCTCAGCTGTGATCTCTGCCACTTCTGCCGCAATGCTGAATCTTTTAATCCACTGCATGTGGGAACTTCTACATGCTGTGGGCATGACAAAAAAATAAATAAAACACCGATATGTGAAGACATGCTAGACTGGTGAACCTGAGGAAACACTGGCTCAGTATTTGATATTTAGACCACATCTTGTGGAGAGGGCTTCTCTCTTCTCTTTGTCACTGTTATGTTTGAAGGGCTCTTTTTTTTTTTTTTTTTTTTTTTTTTTTTTTTTTTTTTTTTTTTTTTTTTTTTGTCTTTTGTCTTTTTAGGGTCACACTTGTGGCATATGGAAGTTCCCAGGCTAGGGGTCGAATCAGAGCTACAGTTGCTGGCCTAGTATCCATGAGGATTGAACTTGCATCCTCATGGATACTAGTTGGGTTCATTTCTGCTGAGTCACAATGGGAACTCCCTATCAATATTTTATAGTTCTTTTCATATGAGTTTCACCTCCTTGCTCAGATTTATTCCTTGGTTTGTGGTGAGTTTTTTGGACACAATTTTTAAAATTATTGTCTCTTTACTTTCCCTGATATTTCATTGTAGTATACAGAAATGAAGCAGATTTCTGTATGTTAATCTTGCTGAATTCATTTATCAGTGCTACTAGTTTCTATGTGGAGTCTTAAGGGTTTTCTATATAGAGTATCACGTTATCTGCATATAATGATCATTTTACTTCTTCCCTTCTGATTTGAAGACTTTTTTTTGTCTTTTTGCCTCATCTAGAGCCGCACCTGCGGCATGTGGAGGTTCCCAGGCTAGAGGTCTAACAGGAGCTGTAGCTGCCAGCCTTCGCCACAGCCACAGCAACGCGGGATCCGAGCTGCATCTGCAACCTACACCACAGCTCACAGCAACGCCAGATCCTTAACCCACTGAGCAAGGCCAGGGATCAAACCTGCAACCTCATGTTCTTAGTTGGATTCATTAACCACTGAGCCACGACGGGAACTCCTGAAGACTTTTTATTTCTTTTTCTTGTATGATTTTTGTGGCTAGGACTTCCAATACCATGTTGAATAGAAGTGGTACGATTGTGCATCCTTATCTTGTTCCAGAGTTTAGTTAAGGTGGCTTTCAGCTTTTCACCACTGAATATTATGTTGGCTGTAGGTTTGCCATCAATAGCTTTTTTGTTGAGATACGGTCCCTCTTTAGCCACCTAGATGCTAAAATTTTTTATTGTGAATGATTTGTTGTTGTTGTTGTGTTGTTTTTTCTTTTTTCTTTTCTAGGGCCTCACCCACGGCATTTGGAGGTTCCGAGGCTAGGGGTCTAATCGGAGCTGCAGCCACCAGTAGATGCCACAGCCATAGCAGCGCAGGATCCGAACCACGTCTGCGATCTACACCACAGCTCACAGCAACGCCAGATCCTTAACCCACTGAGCGAGGTCAGGGATCAAACCCACAACCTCGTGGCTCCTAGTTGGGTTTGTTAACTGCTGAGCCACGATGGGAACTTAAGATTGCTGAATTTTATCAAATGCTCTTTCTGCATCTATTGGGGTGATCATCTGGTTTTTGTCCTTTCTTTTGTTGATGTGGTATATCACATGGGTTGATTTATGTATGTTGAACCATCCTTGTGAACCTGGGATAAATCCATCTTGGTCATGGTATATGATCTTTTCTATGTGTTCTTGGATTTGGTTTGCTAATATTACCACTATCCTGATTTTGGTTTGCTAATATTGCCACTATTCCGATGCCACATCAGATTACTTGCATCTGTCTTTGAACTTTAGTAGAATCATAAGGTATAGGTTGTTTTATGTCAACCATATGATGTTGAGGTTTGTCCATATTACTGTGTGTAGATGTATTTCAAACACTCTAACAGCTTTCTTATAGCTTTTACTTTTTTTCCCACATTGTACTACTTGTTCTTATTCTTTTGTTCATAGAAGGAGCTGAAGAGGAAAAAATGGAAACTGATACTGATGGTCAGCAGCCTGAAAAGGTAAAGTCTGTTTGTATTCTCTGACAACAGAAAAGCCACAGAGAACCTTTCACAACATTACAGTTTGGGTTTATTTTGATCTTTTGAATCCTCTGAGGGGACTATAATTATACCAGTCATTTGGACTTTGCTGGTTTAAGGTATAATTCTCATAAGTCATAATATTGGACATTTTTCATTTATTCATTCAGGATTTATTCACTCCCTAATTTATTCTTCTGTACCGCTTTCTTGGCACAGTTGGAAATATGAAAAAAAAAGTTGTGTTTCTTAAGGATTTTGAATAGTAGAGTTTGGGTCCTATATTTGTGACAGAAGAGAAAATAGAATATTAAAGCATTTTCTAGGAGACTTAGCTGCCAGCAGAAAAATATTTGGAAAAGACTTAATGAGAAGGTGACTTTTCAGGTAGGTCTTAAAGAGCAGATAAAATTATCAAGATTGAAATGGAGACTAGGGAATCGAGTGTTCCACCTGGCAGTGGAGGGGGAGACGATGAAGCCAGTGTTTGGAAGGCACCCAAGTGCCCAGTATGTTTGTGAACTGATCCCTGTCTCATAGAGGATGTAAACTCGAGGAAAGCCAGGCATACTAGGACTTTACAGCCTCTTCAAGGTTGAGCCACATAGTGAGCAGTCAGTCACATTGAATGAATATATATATGAGCAGGGATTCAAGGTCTTGATTACATATGGTGCTTTAAAATTATATACAGGTAAGGAAAGGAAAAGGATAATAGTAAAATTATTTACTGTTCTACAGTGTTCTAAATACTGTGCTTCGTAATTTACATTTATGAATTCATCTAATTCCTGAAACTGCCTCATCAAGAAAAAGATAGTCTTTTCATTTTATAGAGCTTGTTATATGATTTGTACAAGGTCATGGGGATTTTAAAATCAGCCAATGATACTAAATCCTGACCACAGTAGAATTGACGTTTCCAGTCCCCAGAGGATGATCTATTGTAGCTCTTCCTAAACATCATTAACAAATGGTTACATTAAAGAGCTTTGTCAGGGAGGGAGTGGGATGGATTGGAAGTTTAAGATTAGTAGATGCAAACTACTACATTTAGATAAACGACAGGGTCCTACTGTATAGCACAGGGAACTATATCCAATTTCCTGGGACAGACCATGATGGAAAACAATATTTTTTTGAAAAGAATGCAAGAGTTCTAGCTATACTGGCTGTGACACAGTGGGTTAAGGATCCAGCATTGCCACAGTTGTGGCATAGGTGGCAACTGCAGCCCAGATTCAGTCCCTGGCCTGGGAACTTCCATGCTGTGGGTGTAGCCATTTAAAAAAAAAAAAATGTGCTTGTATGTATATCACTGTGTCACTTTGCTATATTGCAGAAATTGGCACATTCAAAATGAACTATACTTTTTTTTTAAAGTCTGAAGGAAAATAGTTTTGCCTTTTTTTTTTTTTTTTTTGCTTCTTCAGGCCGCATGTGTGGCATATGGAAATTCCCAGGCTAGAGGTCCAATAAGAGCTGCAGCTGCTAGCCTCTGTCACATCCACAGCAATGCAGGATCCAAGCCATGTCTGCAGGCTACACCACAACTCATGGCAACACCAGATCTGGGTAATGAACCTGCATCATTGTGATACTAGCTGGGCTCGTTACTGCTGAGCTACAACAGGAACTCCCGTCAACTTGTTATTTCAACGGCATTTTATCTTCATGGTTGATTCTGTACATTTTAAATGCTCTTAAGTCTTTTTGGACAACTGATTATTTATTTATTTATTTAACCAATAAATAATGTAAATGAATCCCACTGACTTTCTTTCCTTTGGATACTGTAACCATAGCCTAAAGCAGAGGGTGCAGAGAGAGTGGGGACTTTTCTTAGAAGGTATCCGGTTTGTCTTGTGAGCACTCAGGAGTTGAGGTAGTAAAAGGTGTATTTCTGAAACTATTAATTTATTTTCTGGCTTTTCTCTCCAAGGCCTTTCTGAACCTAGTCCACTTCTTGCCCAAAATAATGGAACCTTTTGTTATTCAAAAATAATGTCACTTGTAAAAGGAGCGTTTTTTTCTCACTCTCTATACTCCTTTTTTTTTTTTTTGTATCCCCTTTCAGGCAGAAAATAAAGGGGAAAATGAAACGGATGAAGGTGATAAAATACAAGATGGAGAAAATGAAAAAAACAGTGAGAAGGAACAGGATAGTGAAGTTAGTGAAGATACCAAATCAGGTAATTTGAGAAAACTCTTTGGACTTCATTATGTAAAACAGAAGGGCACTGGAGAAATGTGGGTAGTTAAATTATGTAGAAAAATTCCTTCATTTATTATGGGTTTGTTTCTTAATATACAGTAAATAAGCATTTGGGTTTTACTTTGCACTTAGGCTTCAGTGCTGATGCTAGTAGCTGTGTTGTTTTCAGGTTGTTCAGCTGTGGCTGAAGTCACCACACAGACCTGTCATTTCCAGTCAGTTGCTGGCGCATCCCATCATGCCCTACTTGGAGGGCTTGCAGAAATGCTCTGTTCTCGGCTTCTGATTTCCTCCAGACTGTAGGGTTTCCCAGAGTATTTCATTGACTGATGAACAAACATGTTGATCTTAGGGCTTAGTTCCCCTGAATTTTCCTTTATATCCAAAGGAACTACACAGAGAGCTTAGAGACATGAAAGGAAAACAAAGTGTACTATTTAGAAAATCCATCTGAAATAGAAGCGGACTTCCATGCCTGGAATGGCAGAGATCTTAAAAAGAAGGCGGCAGCACTGAGGTCTCTTTGTAACATCAGTCCTAGTCCGTCATGTGGCAGAGGTGAGAAGTAAGATGTTGTATTGATACTGAGCACACTGATAATAGAGCTTTCTGATTTTTTTCAGAAGAAAAGGAGACTGAAGAGAACAAGGAACTCACTGATACTTGTAAAGAAAGAGAAAGTGATATTGGGAAGAAGAAAGTAGAACATGAAATTTCTGAAGGAAATGTAGCCACAGCTGCAGCAGCTGCTCTTGCCTCAGCTGCGACCAAAGCCAAGGTTTGCCCTGACAGATCTTTTCCTAGTGCTCTCTTAAGTCATGAATAACTGTATTGTTTTGAGGTTGTTGGGAACATTTAGTATAAAGAGGTTTGCACCCTGTAGGAGATGACTGTTTGCTTGAATGATATTTCTAGGTTAAGATCCACAGACAGGAGGATGGTAGAAATAGCTAACCTGCCTTTGGTTCATTCATTGTGTCATTCAGTCTTTTGAAGACTGCAGGGATTGAAGGCAGAATTTACAGTCTCCTTAATGTGCCTGCAGGACTGGTCTTGGACTATAGTTCCAATAATTTCTGAATTATTTGTGATTTTTAAGACAAAAATCTGTTTCCTTGTATAAATACTTCACCCTGCTCTTATAGACTGAAAGGAAAGAGAGGGAACCTAAAATAGCTCCTTTTCTTCTTGAATTTGCCAGCTTTTCTGGGGGTGGTTTTCTCTATTTATAACACAGTTTTGGCTTCCCAACGTATTTAAGAAGAAAAGATAATGTTATTTTCCCTGCTTTTTGTTAATTTCACATTTTAAAGCATGAATATATCAGGTTTTTAAAATCTTTTTACCCCCTTCTCCATTTAACCCTCAAAAGTAGTTTCCTTTCTTTTGTAATCACATTTCAAGCAGTGGTTAGTAGAACACAGGTAATCGTTTTATCTTGAGCTGTTCTTGATCCATTGGTCTTTAATTCCTCCAGACTGTTCAGCTGCTCTGAACTACTGCACGGGTTTAATCTGTGTACCATGATTTATAATGGATCCATAGATGACCCAGTTCACACCATAAGGCTACTGTTTTAAGTGCCTACCCATCTGATGTACGTGTGGACAGTATGTGGGAGGGGTGTTTACCGGTCACAGTTAGACTCAGTCAGTTCAGACAGAATACTCAGTCTCTTGCAGAGATGCCTCCTGATCTTTATGATTCTTAAGCACAGTTTTATGTATTCTCTCACCTCTCCTACCCTCGACCTTTAGGAATTTGAGGTGTACTCTTGTTTTAAGTGAATACTGTTGTAGACACCAGTTTGATTCTTGTTTCACATTTGTTTGGTTTTGCTCCTTTATTGGAAGCTTTTTTTCCCCCTTTGGCCATGCCTGCAGCATGCAAAAGTTCTTAGGCCAAGGATCAAGCCCAACCCACAGCGGTGACAGTGCTGAGTCCTTAACTACTAGGTTACTAGGGTACTCTGAGCCATCCATGTTCTTATTGTTCATACTGTCCTCATCCTATTCTCTATCCTTCAGCCAAAGTAATCTTTTTTGTTTTTCATTTTTTATTGAAGTATAACTTATATCCAAATAAGTAAATATATATATGTCTACAATGTGAATTTTTTCTAGCTGAGCCCACCTACAGGTTCACAATCAGCACCCACATCAAGCAACATAACCTTACCACCTCACTAGAAGCTTCCTCACATCCCTTCCAGTTATTTTGGTTCCCTTCAAAAGTTCATACTAGCCTGTCTCCTGGCACCATGACTTCATATACATGAATCATACATTATGTAGAAGAATCTTTAAAAATACAAATATGAGAATGATGCTTTCCTAAATAACCTCCCTTTCTCTCTCAAACTCAAATTTCAGATTCCTTAGGGAATTTGGGAGATACTCATGATGAAGAACCTTCTAAGTTCTCAAGCACCATTTCTTGCCTATCTATCCTGAACTATTTTGTGTGCAGATGAAACCACACTCTTTTTCATCTTCAGCTGGACTTTTTTGGGACACCTTTCCCTCTCCCAGAGCATAGTTGTCTCACTGTTCCTTCCCATTTCTTCTCTGTGTACCATTGTGTGCACCTCACTCTTAAGTCTCAAGGGGAGGAACTAAAATGGTAGGTTATCATAAAATGTTTTACAATGTTTTGTTTTTCATAGCTATTAACGTGTGACTTTGGGCACAAAAGTTATATACTATGCACCTCTGGCCACTTTGCCATAGCTGTTTGACTCCTTCACTGCAGAGAAACTGCTATTTTAGATCAATTGTCCTGGTCCTTGGATATTCCATACAAGGTTTAGAAGAGTGTCCAAAGAACATTTTCTCTCCAGGTCACTGAATTTCCACTCCCTCATCATCACTCACTCTTATTTCCAATAACTAGGAACTTGGGTCTTCACTCTCAGATCATTAGGTCTTGCCCCTGATTTGAGAAAGTGTTACAGATGCTCATGCTGCATGATTTGGCACACATGACTTGTTCAGTGCCACTACAGCTGGTTCTGATACATTCACAGCACACATAATCATTTTTTGTGCTACACGGTAATTAAGGGGTAAGAAATTCACTTAAATTACTGTAATTAGTACAACTTATCTAGCCTATCCAAGTTTTCTCTTATTCTCTTTTTGTTCTATTGTGTCTATAAACAGCTTTGTTATTAGGAGTTTTCCTTGATATATCTTAATTGTTTGTCACTCTGACATGGAGTGGTAATTAGAGGTTCTAGATGTAGCTTCAAAACAGATAGGGTGGGCATGCCTTCTGGCTTTCCCCATCCTTGCCATGAGGAGCTCTTGGGTAGCACACATCCACTCTTTTTTTCATTCCACCTACTGTCAAGCTGTGGCCTAACCCACTTGAGGAGTGGTGTGTGGCTGTGAGAAGGAGCACTGCTGGATGGGTGCTTTGCATCCCTTCCGTCTGAGTTTAACTGGAAGTAAGAATCCAGAACTATTGCTGGAATAAACTAGAAATCCCAGAAAATAGAATATGTCCTCTTTTATCAGTAGGAGTAGGATTCAATTCTTTTAAGATAACATAAGTCACATTTTTTTTTAAGACCATAGACATTTCCTTCAGATTTTTTCTGTTATCACCCCATACCCACATGCTTTAAAAAGTAGATTTGAGGAGTTACTGTCGTGGCACAGCGGTTAAAGAATCCGACTAGGAACCATGAGGTTACGGGTTTGATCCCTGGCTTCCCTCAGTGGGTTAAGGATCTAGTGCTGCCGTGAGCTGTGGTGTGGGTCAGAGACACGGCTCAAATCTGGCATTGCTGTGGCTGTGGCATAGGCTGGCGGATACAGCTCTGATTAGACCCCTAGCCTTTCTTTTTAGGGCCGACCCCATATGCCACGGTGCGGCCCTAAAAAGAAAAAAAAGGCAAAAAAAAAAAAACAAAAGAAATCCCAAAAGGTAGATTTGTCTTTTGTCTTTATGGTAACTGGGTGCCTGTTTTGGGGCAACAGGAAGATTTTTTCTTACCCTTTAGAAATGCCTTGCGACTTGTTCCCTTACGCCTGAAATTCTTACTTGAGATAGGAGAATTTTCACTATACACTTTAGTCGCAAGACTTTACCAGATAAATGTTTATTGAAATTGATTTATACTATACGCTTTGATCACTAATGCCATGTATCTTTACTTGATGATGCTGTGGAAAGAAGACAAAAGGAAAATTTGACCTAGTTGGTCCTTTTGCCTACAGTTAGCCCTGTTCACTTTTATTCTTATATGACTGAATAGAGACTACTTCTGATCTATCAGCTAGAAACCTTGCTTTGTTATGTAAAGTTCACATAAACTCTCACAAAAAAGTAACTTCACTCTTTTTTTTCTTTTTTTCCCAGTTTTTTTTTTTTTTTTACTGTGCCTGCAGCATGCAGTGCAAAAGTTCCAAGGCCAGGGATCCAACCCGAACCACAGCAGAGACAACTCTGAGAACTTTACTAGGCCACTGGGGAACTCCAAGTTACTTCTTTCTTATCATTAATCATTATTTTGGTTGTTTCTCCCACGTTCCATATATCTATCTTCTATGGTACACTCTTAGACTTCATTATTCTTGGGTTCTCTAAAGCTAGTGTGTGAAGGGTTGAGTCTCCCTATAGCCCTCTTTTTTTTTTCTTTTCTTTTTCTCTTTTGGCTACCCTGTAGCCTATGGAGTTCTTGGGCCAGCTATTAGATCTGAGCTGCAGTTGCAGCAACAGCAGATCCTTTAACCCACTGTGCCAGGCCAGGGATCAAACCTGCATCCCGACGCTGCAGAGACACCGCCAATCCTGTTGTGTCAGAACAGGAACTCTCCCGTAGCTCTTTTCTTTCGAGAGGCTCTGATCATCATTCTTGGACAGATCAAGAGTCCATAGCATGAGCATCAGCAGTATACCTGCCCCATTGCTGTGTAACTACCACAAAACTTAGTAGTTTGCAATCATAATCATTTTGACTTCTCATTGTTTTTATGAATAAGAAACTGCAGACTCAGATTGGAAAAATTCTGCTCCATCGGGGTTGACTAGCTTCACTAGGTGTTCACTTCATGTCTGGACTGTTATGGAAGTCCTGAAATGACATCACTCACATGCCTGATGCCTATGCTGCGATGGCTGTACCACCTGGGGGCTGGCTGGCAGGCATCACTATCTCCACATGGCCTCTCTAAAAACTTATCTTGGGCTGATTCATATTAGGGTAGTATCAAAGTATTGGACTTTTTACTTGGCAGCTTGAAACTTTCAAAGTGTCCTGAGTGTTAAGAAAAACCTGCCAATGTCTTATGGCTGGGACCTATACCTGGCACTGCATAACTTCTTCCCAACTCTACCAGTGAAACATCGTGTCCTAATTGAAGGTGAAGAGGAGACATAGACCACACCTCTAATGGAAAGCATGACACTCTAACCTGCCACACTCTGCTCTCTAGTCATAAATTACATGTATTTCTCCTTTTGCAGAATAAACATACCATATCTCATTATTATGAATCAGACCAAGGGTGGAGGTCCAAGATGTATCAAACTGTCAGAGTATTTTCCAGAGTCGCTATACCAGTGAATTCTCCCAGAACCAATGTTTGAGGGTTCCAGTGGTTCCACATCCTTATCAGCACTTGGTATTGTCGGTCTTTTTTTTTTTTTTTTTTTTTTTTTTTTTTTTTTTTTTTTTTTTTTTTTTTTTTTTTTTTTTTTTTTTTTTTTTTGTCTTTTTAATTTTACTGATTCTACTAGATATGTAATGGTATCTTATTATATAGTTTTATTTGATTGTTTCATTTTGTATTTTGGCCATGTCCATGGCATGTGGAAGTTCCCAGGTCAGGGATTGAACTCTGGCAGTGACAGTCTCGAATCCTTAACCGTTAGGCAACCACTAGGTCACTAGGGATTTCCCATTTCACCCTTTTTTTTTTTTTTTTTTTTTTTTGCCTTTTTCCTGTCTTTGCAGGGCTGCACTCTCAGGCTCCCAGGCTAGGGGTCTAATCGGAGATGTAGCCACTGGCCTATGCCACAGCCACAGCAGCGCCAAATCTGAGCCTCATCTGTGACTTACACCACAGCTCATGACAACACTGGATCCTTAACCCACTGAGCGAGACCAGGGGTCAAACCCGCAACCTCATCGTTCTTAGTTGGATTTGTTTCTGCTGCACCATGATGGGAACTCCCCCTCAACATTTTTTTTAATAGGAAAAAATTTTTTTTCTTCTTTTAAAGAACTCCCTTGAGTATTTAACTCTGTGGGCTTGCTAGTAATGACTTGTCTTTTGTTTTTCACAAAGGGTCTTGATTTCATCATTTTTTTTTTTTAATAGCCACACCTGCAGCATATGGAAGTTCCCAGGCTAGGGCTAGAATAGGAGCTACAGCTGCAGTCTATGCCACAGCTTGCTGCAACACTGGATCCTTAACCCCCTGAGTGAGGCCAGAAATCGAACCCACATTCTCACAGAGACATCATCTGGTCCTTAATCTACTGAGCCACAGTGGAAACTCCTCATCTTCACTTTTGAAGTGTTTTTTGTTTTTAGTGAGTATAGAATTAAAAATTGGCAGGTATTTTATTTCAACACTTTAAAAAATTCCAGAGTTCCTCTGTGGCTCAGCAGGTTAAAGATTTGGCATTGTCACTGCTGTGGCTCAGGGTGCTGTTATGGTGTGAGTTCAGTCTCTGGCCTGGGAACTTCTACATGCTGTGGGTGTGGCCAAAGAGAAAATGCCATTCCATTGTCCTTTGTAACTGTTGATAAGTTAATTGTAAGCATTATTGTTGCAACATTGAAGGTAATCGAAGGTTATGTGCCCTTTCCCCCCATGCATACTATTAAGATTGTATTTGTGTTTTTAGTACTCAGTGTGTACCTTAATACCTTAATGTGGTTTTTGTTGTGTTTTCTCTTCTTGGGGTTTGCTTAAGCATCTTGAATCTCTCAGTTGATTTGTTTCATCTGTTTTGGGAAATTCTTACCCATTATCTCTTTTCAGTGTTGCTTCTACTTCATTCTCTATCCTCTCTGGTAAGTCCATCTACATAAATGTTATACACTTCTTTGCATGTGTCCCAAGACTGTTGCGCTTGGTTCTGGTTTTCTTTTTTATTCTTCTTCTTTCTTTGTTGACCTGTTTTTCTGTTCACTAGTCAAGTCTTCTGCTTTTAAAACTAATCATTTAGTTACTCATTTCAGTAATATTTTTCGTCTTTTTTTTCAGTTGTGTGTACATTGGATCCTTATTTATATAAATTCTAACTTGCTGTTGAAATTCTCTTTTATCCATATTTTCCTTACCATTTTCTAGAACATAGTGATGATGCTTATTCGAAAGTCCTTGCCTGCTCTGTCTAGTGTCTTAGTCTTTTGTGGATCTTCCTTTTTGATTGATTGAATGCCAGTTGTGTATGAAGATTTATATGCTCCCTGTGAGGATGTAATCTACATATATGATTCGGCCTTCCTCTGTGGTGTTAGTAAAATTGTGAGGGTATGGCTAAATGGCAGTTTGTGGACCATCCTGTTCTTTGGGCGTGACTTTCCAGAACTTTTGAGCTTCATCGTCTCAAAAAGGAGTTTTCAGGAATTCCCTTCCTTAAATCTTACACCTTAGCTTCCCATTCTCTGCATCTTCAGCATTTGCCAAGTGTCTTGAGATAGTGACCAGCTTATGTTTGAAGTGATTCAGGTGTCTGCCATCCATGTATCTAGATACAAGTCCCTTGTCACACATATGATTTGAAAATATTTCCTCACAGTCTGTAGGTGATGTTTTCACCTTCTTTTCTTCTTCTCTTTTCTTTTTGTTTTGTTTTGTTTTGTTTTATATGGCTGCACCTGCGGCACATGGAGAGTTCCCAGGCCGTGGACTGAATTTGAGCCCCAGCCATGAGCTGTGCCAAAGCTGCCAATGTTGAATCCCTCAACCCACTGTGCCAGGCTGGGATTGAACCTGTGCTTCCACAGCAGCCCAAGCCACTGCAGTTGGGAATTCCATGTTTTCACCTTCTTGGTGGTATCTTTTTAAGCAGAGGTGTTTTCAATTTTCATAAAATCTGACTTACCCATATTCTCTTTAATCACTTGTGCTTTGGTGTCATTTCTAAGAGTTCTTTCCCTTAACCCAAAATCATTTAGATTTACTCCTGTTTTTACTTCTAATAATTTTTCTTTTTCTTTCTTTTCTTTTTAATTTTTTGCTGTTTTAGGGCTGTACCCAAGACATTTGAAAGTTCCTGGTCTAGGGATCGAATCAGAACTGCAGCTGCCAGCCTATGCCACAGCCACAGCAACGTGGGATCCGAGCCACATCTGTGAGCTAAACCTCAGCTCATGGCAATGCTGGATCCTTAACCCACTGAGCAAAGCCAGGGATTGAATGCACATCCTCATGGACACTAGTCGGGTTCATTACTGCTGAGCCACAGCAAGAACTCCAACTTCTAAGATTATTTTTAATGTTTTAAGATTATTTTTAATGTAGTTTCTTACCATATAGATCTGTGATCTTCTAAATTAGTTTTTGTGTATCATGTGAGCTAGGGGTCCAATTTTATTATTTTAATTTTGGATATCCAGTTGTCCCAACATAGTTTATTGACCCACCCTCTGCCTTCTTTTAAGCTTTATTATGGGAATATTTGAATGTATGCACAAGTAGCCAGAATAGTGTAATGACTCTGTACCTCTCACCCAGCTTTATTACCAGTCTTGTTTCATTTGTCCCTTTTTACTTTTGGCCTGTTGATGACACCCTGTTAATTCATGGCTTCTTTTTTAGGTTGGATCTGTGATGTCTGAATCTCATGTCTTTATCATTTTCTCACTTTACACCTCGTTTACTGGAACACATTCTTCAGTAGCATGTTGTAGGAAGTAAACTTTTGAGTCTTTGATTTTGGAAATTGGTCTTTATTCTGCACCTAATTAAGTTGTTGTACTTGAAATTTTTTCAGAATTTGGAAAGCATTTTACCATTGTCCTCAAAAACCTAGTTTGGTATTTGAGAAGTCTGACAGTCTGATTTTTTGTAACCTATTTTTTAAATTTGTTTATCTTTCTGGAAACTTTTAGGACTTTTGCCCTGCCTTTTGTTCTTAAATTTCCAAAGCTGTTTGGAACTTTTTTTCATGTTTCTTTTCTTACTTGATCTGTTTTTGTTAATTTAATTAATCAGTTTATTTTCTTTTTAGGGCCACACTTGTGGCATATGGGAGTTTCCAGGCTAGGGTTCTATTCAGAGCCACAGCTGCCTGGCCTTTTCCACAGCCACAGCCACAGCAATACAGGATTTGAGCCACATTTGCAGTCTATACCTGCAGCTTGTGACAATGCCGGATTCTTAACTCACTGAGCGAGGCCAGGGATAGAACCCACATCCTCATGGATACTAATCAGGTTCTAAACCTGCTGAACCACAACAGGAACTCCTTTACTTGATCTTTTTTAATGTTTATTTTCTTACTTGATAATCTCTTTCTATCTGAAAACTCATGTTCTTCAGATTTGAGGGGAAATATTTTGGCATGTTTATTTGATAATACTTGAGGTTGTCCCCAGATTAAGAAAGGAGAACATTTTCTGCCAAAGCCAGCAGAATCTAGGAGTCACATTCTCATTAAATGCAAACAAACAACCTTTAAACTGATAATAGTAGTGTCTTGCAAAGGAGGAGACCCAAAGGAGAGGGAGATTTACTTTTTGACACCTTGTAAACTTTCAGTTTTATATCATGTGCATAAATTTATTACTCAGAAATACAAAATTGCATAATGCTATCAATGATAGCAGGCTTAGAATTATGTAATCTTTAAACTTTGATGTATTTCATCCAGCATAATGTAGTTTAGGGAGGTGAGCATGACCATTAATAGCTGTAGATTTTTTCATGAAGTCTTTTGCTTACACTTCTGGATCTTCTTGCAGTTGGGTTTCCATAGGTATAAAACTATATTTTTCTTTTTTGGCCATGCCTGCAGCATGTGGAAGTTCCCGGCCCAGGGATCGAACCCACCACAGTAGCAACCCAAGTTGCTGCAGTGACAATACCAGATCCTCAACCCACTGGGCCGCAAGAGAACTCCAAAACTGTGTTTGTCTTTATCAACTATAAAAGAATGAAAAATAAGTGTTTTATATTAGTTGAGCTCCCAAAAGCCTATATTAAATTCCTTCTGCATGTTCACTCCCTCTGGATTATATTAGAAACACAGAGATCAGCAAGATAGCCACTTCATGTTATTTCTCAAAACTGTGTAGAAGCAAGATAAGCACATAAATTCAGTGGATATAATAAAAGTGATTGCAGTGTAGTGCTGGGAGTTCATTGGTGTAAGCTCTTAGATAGTGTCTGGAGAAGGTGTAATTGATCTCTTGCAGGTAGTCAGGACCTTGTCAGATACGGGATCCTCACCCTTCTTGAGTGATGTGACATCTTCTTCTGTGTACTGCTGAGTTGGCAGGAAACAGGAGTAGGACTCATCATCAGTCCTGTGAAGGGGAGTGGCCCATTCTTCCATTCAACTCCTGTCTTGTACCCTCTCTGGATGTTGGCTGTTGAGGGAGACCATTGTTTGCCTGCCTCTGGACAATTCATAGGGAGGGAAGGACAGTGTTACAGGTTGAGGATGGGAGGTAAGAGGGTGATAGATGGGAAAATTCCCTCCAGTCCATCTGTGTCCTCCTTCTCGCCCATCAGGGCCCTGGTTCCTCCTTGGTGGGCTATTTGAAGAGAGTACATTAGTTTCCTTTCAGTCTATTAAAAGGGTTGGTTTATATCTATAAGTACTAGAAATTCAGGCTGAGGCAGTTATTTTAAATTGAAGTAAGGAAGTTCTCTTGTGGTGTAGCAGGTTAAGGATCTGGCATTGTCATAGCTGTGGTGCAGGTCACAACTGTGGTGTGGGTTTGATCCCTGGCCTGGGAATTTCTGCATCCTGCAGGTGCATTCAAAAAATAAATAAATTGAGGAGTTCCCGTCGTGGCTCAGTGCTTAACGAATCCGACTAGGAACCATGAGGTTGCAGGTTCTATCCCTGGCCTTGCTCAGTGGGTTAAGAATCAGGTGTTGCCTGGAGATGTGGCGAACGCCAGCAGCTACAGCTCCTGTTAGACCCCTAGCCTGGGAACCTCCACATGCTGCGGGTGCGGCCCTAGATAAGACAATAAATAAATAAATAAATAAATAAATTGAAATAAATGGAAGAAACTTACAAAAGAGGCATGTAGGGCACCATTCTTAATTACATAATCACCACTTTGAAGAGCAGCTTCAGGATTTTCTTACTGTTTTTTAAGCAAATGTTTACCTAAATTTTGAATGATATTTTTGCCTTTAGCACCTGGCTGCCGTGGAAGAGAGAAAGATCAAATCTCTAGTAGCTCTCCTGGTGGAAACACAAATGAAGAAACTGGAGATCAAACTTCGACATTTTGAGGAGCTGGAAACCATCATGGATAGAGAGAAAGAAGCTGTAAGTACTGGGAATTTTATAGTGACTTTTTTTTTTTAATCCTTCAAACATTTTCTTTTTTTAAGTGTGAAGCTTCTTTTTTTTTACTTAATGAATTTTATTACATTTATAGGTGTACAAAAATCATCACAACTAAATTTTATAACATTTCCATATAGTGACTGTTTGTTTGTTTGTTTGTTTTGCCTTTTATCTAGAGCTGCACCCGCGGCATATGGAGGTTCCCAGGCTAGGGGTCTAACAGGAGCTGTAGCTGCCGGCCTTCGCCACAGCCACAGCAACGCGAGATCCGAGCCACGTCTGCAACCTACACCACAGCTCACAGCAACGCCGGATCCTTAACCCACTGAGCAATGCCAGGGATCGAACCCACAACCTTATGGTTCTTAGTCGGATTCATTAACCACTGAGCCACGAAGGGAACTCCCCTCCATATAGTGACTTTTTGACAATTAAATTCTTACCAGCTTTCATAAAATACAAGCTAAATAAAATAGATGGTGTCCTTTAACTTGTTGGTGTCCGTGGCTGCCTTCTAACCTTTTTTTAAAAGGATTATCAGGAGTTCCCGTCGTGACACAGTGGTTGACGTATCCGACTAGGAACCATGAGGTTGTGGGTTCGATCCCTGCCCTTGCTCAGTGGGTTAACGATCCGGCGTTGCCGTGAGCTGTGGTGTAGGTTGCAGACGCGGCTCGGATCCTGCGTTGCTGTGGCTGAGGCGCAGGCCAGTGGCTACAGCTCCAACTGGACCCCTAGCCTGGGAACCTCCACATGCTGCAGGTGCGGCCATAAAATGACGAAAAGGCAAAAAAAAAAAAAGGATTATCAACCACTGGTGATAAATAAAAGGAACCTCTTTTCACATTCTGAAAGTAATTATCTAAACCTCAGCTTCTTATACCTCTTGGTTTTCCAGCTACCTCAAGGTAGTCTAATTCTCCCTTCTACAAAAGTTGGATCTTAGACTTTTTTAAAAAAATTTGTTTTATTGGAGATCTCCCATCATGGCTCAGTGGAAACGAATCTGACTGATATGCATGAGGATGCCGGTTCGATCCCTGGCCATGCTCAGTTGGTTAAGGATCCATTATTGTCGTGAGCTGTGGCTTAGCTTGCAGATGGGGCTCTGATCCAACGTTGCTGTGGCTGTGGCATAGGCCGACAGCTGCATCTCCAGCTCCAATTTGACCTGAGAACCTCCATATGCTGTAGTGTGGCCCTAAAATAAATAAATAAAATTTATTTTATTAAGGTATAGTTGATTTATAGTTTTGTGTTAGTTTCTGGTATACAGCAGAGTGACTCGGTTTTTTAAATATATGTGTATGTGTCTCTTTCTCATATTCATTTTCTCTTTCATTATTGATTACTATATTATGCTATACAGTAAGACTTGTTGTTTATCCGTTCTATATGTAATAGTTTGCATCTGCTAATCCCAGACTCACCCCATTGGCAACCACAGTTCTGTCCTCTATCAGATCCATGACTTTTTTCACTACCTATTTGTTACCTTCCTTCTCCTGTATGGGAAGGATAGGTGGAACTAGACCTAGCAGAGTACTCCTAAGCCGCGTTTTCTGGGGCATGTAGATTTGATATAAGGATGTGGTCTGAATAGGACCAAAAGAATTATGAAAGGGGCCAAAAATTGAGGAAGGAAGCCACAAAAAGTAGCAAACATAGATGCAGAGGAACATTTGGTTATAAAGAGAATTTGGGGAGAGACAGAGATTAAGTTGTTTGGAGATTTTTTGTTTTTTTTCCTTAGGTTCCCAGGCTAGGGGTCGAATCGGAGGTACTGCTGCTGGCCTACACCACAGCCACAGCAACACCAAATCCGAGCTGCGTCCTTGACCCTATACCACAGCTCACGGCAATGCCGGATCCTTAACCCACTGAGCAAGGCTAAGGATTGAACCTGCATCTACATGGATACTAGTCTGGTTCGTTAACTGCTGAACGAACCAGACTAGTATCAAGAACTCCGAGAGACTTATTTTTTAATGGAGTACCTTGGTGGCCCAGCTGTGGTGTGTGTTAGTGCTGTGGCTCAGGTTCAGTCCCTGACTTGGGAACTTCTGTGTGCCACAGGTGCAGCCAAAAAAAAAAATTTTTTTTAATAAGTTGACTAGAAAAACCATTGAAGACTTTCTAAACAATTTGACTAAATTTGTGGATTCAGTTAGGACTTTCTGTGATTGTCTTGATTTTTTTATCAGAATGCCAGATATCCCTAAATTTTAAGGATCTGATTGCATTGTTAAACTATTTCTCAGGGGTCAATCCAAGAAAGTCCTCCGGCAAATTTTTTCATGATGAGTAGCTCAGTAACTGTCACAATAGCTAGTTTTCATTTTGTCCTAAGATCTATTCTGTCACTTAACAAGGGCATTCTGGCTCCATCAGGAAAGAGGCTGCTTCAGTAACTGTCCTGCCCACGCCTTGTGCTGTCCCTTCCCCATTTCCCTAGCCCTGTAATTATTTCCCACATCACCAGCCCTTTTCTGCCTCAGGAGCTACTGGCTACCCCATTCTCATCTCCATCACTTTCTGTGTACCATTCACGTCACAGCACGTCACACCTTGCAGGCTTCCTTCATAGCCAGGTTCTCTGCCACCTGTGTGTATCTTACTCCTCAAACAGCAAGACCTTTTTTCCTACTCTTTGCCAACCTTCTGCATCCCTCAGTCCTGCTGTGGATGACATGCCCTCCCTGTTTTCTATGGTCGCAGCCTAACAGAGCACTTAACTGTATTGTAATTGCTGGTTCATGCATCTTCCTCCCATACCAGAGTGCATACTCATTGAGGGCAGAATTTGTTAAATGTCTTCGTTCACATAGAACTGGCACATCATAGACCCTTGTTTAAGCATCTCTTGAATGGATGTATGCCAATATCAGTGTCAGAAGCTGGGAAAGTGGAAAGGAAAGTTTATGCTTGGGGGCCTTACCTTAATTTAATGGAGAAGACAGTCAAGAAAACAAATGATAGTATAGTGTGTTGAGTACTCCTATGGGAACATACCTGGAAGGATGCAGAGAGGCAGAGGGTACTAGAGAAAACTTCTAGATGTAAGCTGGAGTTATTGATGAATGAGTGTTTGTGATTATCTTATCCTAATAAGCTGTCCTTTTGTCATTTGGTAGATTTTTTTGGGTACTTGAGATAATTGGGGGCTATGTAATATAATGCATTATTGGCACATGCAGAATTCACATGATGATTGTGTAGTTCCCTCTAGCAATAATCTTAGGTGCCTTGCTGTCATTCATAAAGCAGAACTAATGTTTAGCCTGGGAAATTGTTATGACTCTTGACTGGGCACTTAATAGAACTGTGTGTAGGTGGTCATGGGGCTCTTTTCTCAGCTCTAAGTCATTTTCTCCTCAGACGGTGAATTTGTCGATTCCTCACTCTTTTAAGCCCCTAGGGGAACTGTCTGCCCCTGAAGTAGAGCTCTTACCCGCTTCCCAGTTCCCTCCACCGATTTTCAGTCATCCAGGGGCAGTGTGTAATGGCTCTTGGGCTTTCTAAAGTTACCTTATGCTGTGGATTTTTAATAGTTATTTATCTCAAATTATTTGTCCACTGTGATTTTAACTCGAATCTATTTTTTTTCTGTTAGTTTTTGCTTTTTTGGGCCACAGCTGCAGCATATGGAAGTTTCCAGGCTAGGGGTCTAATGGGAGCTGTATCCACTGTCCTATACCACAGCCTCAGCAATTTGGGATCCGAGCTGCATCTGTGACCTACACCACAGCTCACAGCAACACCAGATCCTTAACCCACTGAGCGACAACAAATAGTCCTCATGGATACTAGTCGGGTTCATTAACCACTGAGCCACGACAGGAACTCCTTCTGTTAGTTTTTTTTTGTTTGTTTTTGTTTTTGTTTTTTTAGCTTTTTAGGGCCGCATCCATGGCATATGGAGGTTCCCAGGCTAGGGATTGAATAGGAGCTACAACTACCGGCCTATACCACAGCCACAGCAACACCTACACCACGGTTCACGGCAACACCTACACCACTGTTCACGGCAACACCCGATCCATAACCCACTGAGAGAGGCCAGGGATTGAACCTATGTCCTCACGGATAATAGTTTCGTTCCCACAGAGCCATGATGGGAACTCCCAGGATATTTTGTAAGTAAAATAGCAACCAGAAATGTGGGAAAACATTTTGCTGAATCTTTTTCACCACAGAAATTTCTCTTCTCAAATCCTTTGGTGGTAGGCTTGCTGTTCTTTTTCCTTTTTTTTTTTAATTTTTTTAATTAAAATATAGTTGATTTATAATGTGCCAATTTCTGCTGTATAGCAAAGTAACTCAGCTATATATATATATATATATATATATATATATAAATTATTTTATGTGTGTATTGTTTTCCATCATAGTTTATCTCCAGGGAATTAAATATAGTTCCCTGTGCTATACAGTAGGGCCTTATCGTTTCTCCATTCTGATTTGGCCTGCCTTTTCTCACTCAGCATTTGGGGCAGGAAAATTAATTGTACAAGATAGTCCCTAGCCGTAGACATTGAATGTCAGTTGCATGATTGTATTAGTTATTACTGTGTAAAATATTACCCCAAAGCAGTGACTGAAAACAGTAGCTCACCTATTATCTGAGGGCAGCTTTTCTGGGTGGTTTGGGCTCGGAGTCTCTCATGAGGTTGCAGTCTTCTTAAGGTTCAACTGGGCTGGAGGGTGTACCTCCAGATCTGTTCATTTGGCTCTTGTGCCATGTGAGCCTTTCCATAATGCTCCTCATAAAGTGGTTTCTCAGAGCTAGTGACTGAAAAGAGCAAGAACATGAAAGAGCACCAAAAATGGAAGCCACAGTGTCTTTTATAACCCAAACCTGACAGTCACATCCTTTCACTTCTGCTGTTTTCTTTCAGTCCTGTGGCCCATCCTTGGTTCTGCAGTTTGGTGGGGCTGTGGGTGGGCAGGGTTCATGGGGGTAAGCATAAATGTTAGTAAGCAGAATCACTGGGGACCAGCTTGGAGGCTCACTCTCATGACATCCAAAAAGTGCTATGGGGAGTTCATGTTGTGGCTCATTGGAACCAAATCCGACTAGTATCCACAAGGGTGCAGGTTTGATCTCTGGCCTCGCTCAGTAGGTTAAGGATCCTGTGTTGCCGTGAGCTGTGGTCACAGACAAAGCTCAGATCTGGGCTTGCTATGGCTGTGGTGTAGCCATAGCTCCTATTCGACCCCTAGCCAGGGAATCTCCATATGCAGTCCTAAAAAGCAAGGAAAAAAAAAAGTCTTAGTCTTTTTTTTTTGTCTTTTTGCCTTATCTAGGGCTGTACCCGTGGCATATGGAGGTTCCCAGGCTAGGGGTCTAACAGGAGCTGTAGCTGCCAGCCTTCGCCACAGCTACGCGGAATTCGAGCCGCGTCTGCAACCTACACCACAGCTCACGGCAACGCCGGATCCTTAACCTACTGAGCAAGGCCAGGGTTCCTGGGTGGATTCATTAACCACTGAGCCACGACGGGAACTCCCTCTTACAGTCTTTATAATGGCTTCCATTCATTTCTTTTCTTTGATTTTATTTTATTTAAAAAACTTTTTTGTCTTTTTAGGGCTGTACCTGTAATATACGAAAGTTCCCAGGTTAAGGGTCAAATTGGAGCTGTAGCTGCCAGCCTACACCACAGCCACAGCAACATGGGATCTGAGCCACGCCTGTGACCTACACCACAGCTCACAGCAATGTTGGATCCTTAAGCCACTGAGCGAGGCCAGGGATTGAAACTGCGTCCTCATAGATACTAGTCAGGTTTCTTAGCACTGAGCCGCAATGGGAACTTCTGGCTTCTCTTCGTTTCATGCACAATAAGACCTAAACTATTTTTCTCCATCTTAGCAAATAGTTATCCAGTCCTTCCCTGTGAGCAAGCAGAGCTAGGGCTATTTTCCTACTGGTGATTTCCTTTCCTCACAGGACAGTTGTGAGGATTAAATGAGAGAACTATGACATGAGCCTGGCGCACTGCCTAGAACACCGACTGAGTGTGCAATAAACATTTATATGCCTCCCTTTATGCAAACTAGTCATCAACAACTATATATTAAATTCCCTTTGTTGGCTTTATGAACATTTATTGGGCCAGTCACCTTGCTAAGCTAATCTCTCAAAAACTATAAGGAAGCCATTAGCAGGACTATGCTGATTGCTTTGAATCTCCTCAGACAAGAATCCAGCAGTGATGCTGGATGGGAACATGAGGCCGTTTCTTTGTTAACCCTCTTCATAGACAAGGGGACTAGAGCTTCAATAGGGTACGTTCCAGGTACCTTCATAAATGACAGGGCCAGGTCTCAAACCTATTTGTTAAGTTCTGTGTTTTTAATCTGTTACTTCATAATTTATAAAGACTTGAACCATTTTAACCTAGACTCTGGGATAAGTAAGGTTTTATCGTCCCTCTGTTATGACTCAAGAAAGTTGAAATTATGGAAGGTAATCAGGTCAGCCGGGAATGGAGTGTTCTAACCCACTGCCTGGTGTGCTTCCTACCACACTGCCCCAGTTCACTGCAGGGTGTGGTCCTGCTCATTTTTCCCAGTAAACAGTACCTTCAGGACATGCTTTTAATTTTTTTTAATTAAAGTGTAGTTGATTTACAGTGTGTCAAATTCTGCTGTAGTGTCTCAGTCACACATATATATATATATTCCCTTTCCCACATTTTCCTCCATCATGTTTTATCACAAGAGACAGGATATATAGTTCCCTGTGCTATACAAGAGGACCTCATTGCTTACCCATTCTAAATGTAATAGTTCGCATCTACTAATCCCAAACTCCCAGTCCACCCCACTCCCTCCCTCTTTACCATTGGCAACCACACGTTCTCTGTTCTCTGTCTGTGAGTCTGTTTCTGTTCTGTGGATAGGTTCATTTGTGCCATTTCTTAGATTTCTACATATAACATATCATATGGTGTTTGTCTTTCTCTTTGTGACTTACTTCATCTAGTATGAGACTCCAGTTGCATCCATGTTGCTGCAAATGGCATTATTTCACTCTCTTTTGATGGCTGGATAGGACATGCTTTTTTGAATTAAACATTTGGTTTTGTTTACATAGCCATAGACTTAAAAAATCTTTTTAGCCTTTCAGAATCAGATATGAAGTCTCTTTTTCTAATAACTTAAAATCAGATGTTCTCTTAAATCTTAACATATTTAGTAATTTAGAATAAGAATGTAACAATTTAGTATCTTTTATAGACACTATGAATACAGATGTAATTAAGGCTCAGTAGCTATTGTTTCAGCCCTCTCATAAAGTACTAATATTGGAGGAAGGCAGTTAATGAAATGTACCAAAATCTGTCCAGGAAATGACATGATAAAAGAAACTACTGGAGGAGTTCCCTTCGTGGCTCAGTGGTTAACGAATCCGACTGAGAACCATGAGGTTGCGGGTTCGATACCTGGCCTTGCTTAGTGGGTTAAGGATCTGGCGTTGCCATGAGCTGTGGTGAAAGTTGCAGACGCGGCTCGGATCCCGCATTGCTGTGGCTGTGGCAAAGGCCGGCAGCTACAGCTCCTGTTAGACCCCTAGCCTGGGAACCTCCATATGCTGCGGGTGCGGCTCTAGATAAAGGCAAAAAGACAAAAAAAAAAAACTACTGGAGTTCCCTTCGTGGCGCAGTGGAAATGAGTTCGACTGGGAACTGTGAGGTTGTGGGTTCGAGCCCTGGCCTCGTTCAGTGAGTTAAGGATCCGGCATTGCCGTGAGCTGTGGTGTAGGTTGCAGGCGTGGCTCAGATCCCGCGTGGCTGTGGCGAAGGCCGGCAGCTACAGCTCCCATTAGACCCCTAGCCTGGGAACCTCCGTATAACGCAGGTGCGGCCATAAAAGGACAAAAAGACAAAAGAAGAAAAAAGAAAAAACTATTGACTCCAGTTGAGGTGAGGATGCTGAGCTGGCACAGGGTCACAACTCAGGGGGTCTGCTCAACAAAACATCCTTCTGTGCCAAGCAGACAAGAGAGCAGGTTTCAGATACAGGCTCTTGGAGACTGGAGAGAACTGAAGGGTCTGGGTCCTTCCTACCTAAAGCATTCTTCTATTAAAGGAGAAGAAAACAGCCAGCAGCTGTAGTTCCGATTTCACCCCTAGCTTGGGAACCTCCATATGCTGTGAGTGCGGCCCTAGAAAAGGCAGAAAGACAAAAAATAAATAAAGGAGAAGAAAACAAAACAAAACTTTGAGGCCAACATGAATAGATCCGTGAGCTGATCTCATCTATAGTTTGTGGACTTCATTTGGCTAGGCATAGAATTTGTTTACCTTCAGAAAAGAGAGACACTACGAAACTAGTGAGAAACCTGGACCCTGTGACACTGACCCAAAGATATGGAGCTATAGAAATTCAGAGGAGGGGAGGCTGTGCTTGGCTGAGATGATCAAGGAAAGCTTACTAGTAGAGAAAGGACTGATCTGAGCTGTAAAAAGGCCCAAATCCACAAATGTGAAGAGAAAGGCTTGATTACGGAGGAGACTGAAGAGTCAGCCTACCCAGAGCTGATGGCTTTCATGGCATAAGTGGCAAATGTTTATTAAGCACCTACTTTGTTCTAGGCGTATTAGGTACTGGGGATACACTGGTGACTAAAAACCTGCAAAACTCTTTGCCTTAGTAGAGCTTAAATAAGATGTCAGATGTTGTGTGCTGTGTGTGTGTATGTAATGTGTATGTATACATACCTATATGTAATAGGCTGGGTGGTGAATTTGGGAAGGGCAAGGGATGGATTTCAGTTTTTCTTTTTCTTTTCTTTTTTTTAAGGCCACACTCGAGGCATATGGCGGTTCCCAGGCTAGTGGTCCAGTCAGAGCTGTAGCTGTTGGCCTACACCACAGCCACAGCAACGCGGGATCCTAGCCAAGTCTGCGACCCACACCAAAGCTCACAGCGACGCTGGATCTTTTAACCCCCTGAGCAAGGCCAGGGATTGAACCTGTGTCCTCGTGGATGCTAGTCAGATTCGTTTCCACTGATCCATGACGGGAACTCTGGATTTCAGTTCTAGGTGGTGTCATCTGAGTAGGCCCTATTGGGAAACTGATAATTGGGTGAGTGTTTCTAAGCCCTGGAAATAGCCAGTGTAGAGGCTCTGAGGCAGAAGCATGACTGACATGTTGGGAACTGAGGGGTAAGTGAGTGGGCTGGGGCCTGGGTGAGCAGGAGGAGATAAGAGGATAAAGTCAGAGATAATGTCGGCCTGCACAGAACTCCCAGTAAACCCTCAGGCCTTTTCCTTTTACTCTGAGTAAAATGTGGAATACATGCAGAGGGCTGGCGTGATCTTCCTTACATTTAAGTGGGGATCAGTCTATCTGCTGTTTATAGAGAATAAATTTAAAGGTGGCAAAATTAGGAAGAGGGAGACTGGTAAGGAGGCTGCTAAAATAATCTACATGAGATGGTGGCGGTAGGCATGGAAGTGAAGATCAGTGGTCAAGTTCTGGGTAGATATTAAAGGTATTGCTAATAGGATGTGGTTTTAGAAAAGTTTGTCCTACCTTATAACAAATTAAGGAGCAAGAACAGAAAGTTAATTTCATACTGTCCCAGGAGAATTCTTTTTAACTTTGTTTTCTGCTTGCTTTTAGTAATTCACCTGTCATATGATTGAACCTGATGTTACAAGTCGTTCTGTTACAATGGCCAAACTGGAGGTATATGGAAGTTCCCAAGCCAGGGACTGAAATCTGTGCTGCTGCTGTGGCAGTGCTGGATCCTTTAACCCACTATGCTGGGCCGGGGATCTAACCCTCGCCTCTGCAGTTTGATTCTTAGATTGCTGCACGGCAGGGGGCACTCTGTTATGGGTAGTTTGATTTGAGATTAAGAAAGCTGTACTTAGGAGCCTGTTTACTTCTGAGTCAAAATAGACGTGGCCTCAGGCAGCAGGCACATTGCAAAGAAACAATGACCAGTCACAATTGTTGTGCAGACTCTCCCATTAGGTTTCCGCCTCCAAAAGCACCAGTGGGAGCAGAAAGGTAAGAGTTGTGTTATTTTGTTTTTCCAGAGGTTTAAGAAGGAATGAATATGTCTGGTTTTTTAACTTAAGTAGATGTCTGGCAACTGACATAAAACCTTTCAAAGAAAGGTGTGTGTTTATTTACTTCAGTTCGGAGTCCAAGTAGCAAAAGGCTTGAAGACTCAGCTGATATTTCAGCCCTTGGCAGGGTAAAAAGATTTTTGAGCCCCCACCTCCTTTTACTCTTTCCCACCCCTCCCTGTTTTATGCAGATGAAGTTGGGAGAAGAGCTCTGTGTGAACTTCAGCTGCACTTGCAGCTGTGTGTGCATTTGGGGTCTTGGTGTAGAAAAACACTCTTATGTTCCAGTTCCGCTTGGGTTTGGCTACTTTATACAGTCAGAGTGTGGGAGTGAAGGGGAAGAGGAAGGCAGGGTTTGAATGCAGTGGAGGATGGGGGTGTCTTCGGATTGGGGCCACAGGCAGCTTTGTATGGAACTGGCTTCCCTAGAGCCAGATTAGATCCATGAAAAAATGAACAGATTCATCAACGCCCTATTTACATGAGCAGTTTACACTGTTGAGTTTAGCTATTGGGACTTTATATTCCTCAGAAATAGAAGAGAGAAGAAAACCAGATTGTCTGAAGCATATAACTTGGGCAATCTGGGTACTTTGTGATTATAAAGGTCATATGTATGATGAAAGTTTTTTCCACATAAGTGAATAAATTAAAAAGTATCTTCTACCATCAATATCATTCCTAGGACTAGTCACTGCTAATAGTTTTGTGTCTTCCAAAACATTTTCAGTGTGCATACAATGTTTATACGTGGACACAAAGGTTTTTTTTTTTTTAATATAATTGACATGTTATATTGTTGCCTTTTTTTTTTGTTTTATTTTTATTCAGTGTGTCTCAGACATAACCGTACATCAAAAATAATACTTTAGGAGTTCCTGCTGTGGTGCAATGGTATTGGCGGCGTTTCTTTAGCACCAGGACATAGGTTCAGTCCTCAGCCCAGCACAGTGGTTTAAAGGATCCAGCGTTGCCACAGCTGTAACTCAGGTCTAATCTTTGGCTCCATATGCCACAGGGCAGCTAAAAGTGAGGGGGGGGATTTAATAATACATACATACAGTTTTCATTTCTAGATGTAGAATCACTGGGTCATTAGCTTCATGAATTTCAAATTTGCTCAGTATTGTCAAACTCTCCTCATAAGTTCCCAGTTCACATTGACATTCGATTGCCACAAAAGTAAATGCAGTCTTCAGTTGGATTCAGTAACAATAGGGATCCCTAACAGGAGACGTATTTATTTTGTATGGCATGGCTAGATTGTGACTATAAGCTCTGTTGCATGTTCTCCAAAGCAGAAGTGGTCCTCCTGGAATCAGCTAGTTGACCTGCTGTCTGGACATTGCTTTCACTCTAGGGGGGACCTATTATTCCACATTGGATCTTAAGCTTAAACTGGGTTTTTTTTTTGTTTTTTTTTGTCTTCTTAGGGCCACACCACGGCATATGGCATATGGAGGTTCCCGAACTAGGGGTCGAATCAGAGCTGTGGCTGCCAGCCTATGCCACAGCAGCGTGGGATCCGAGCTGTGTGTCTTGGACCTGCACCACAGCTCATGGCAATGTCTGGTCCTTAACCCACTGAACGAGGCCAAGGGTCAAACCCACGTCCTCATGGATGCTAGTCAGATTCGTTTCCGCTGAGCCCAGACAGGAACTCCTAAGCTGGGTTCTTTTTAATGTGTGTGTGTGTGTGTGTGTGTGTGTGTGTGTGTGTGTGTGTGTGTGTTTAATTACATCCTTTAAAATTCTTTCAGGTTACTTTTAATTACCTTCTGTGTTTTGAAATAATAAATGAAGCTCAAGAAGAAATAGGTTTATTGAAGTTAGTTCATTTGTAGTCAAGGAAAATAGGGCAATTTTTTTTTCCAAGTTAACACCTTGATGAGAAAGTCAGTTCCCAAAGAAAGGATGGATTGGTTTTAAAAAAAAGGAAAAAAAAATTACCTTCAGAGACACAAAATCTCCCTCCAGTAACGGTTAAGCTTTTTATTTTTATTTTATTTTATTTTTGGTTTTTAGGGCTGTACCTGCGACATATGGAAGTCCCCAGGCTAGGGATCGAATCGGAGCTATGGCTGCTAGCCTACACCACAGCCACAGCTATACAGGATCCACAACTCACTGAGCAAGGCCAGGGATTGAACCCACATCCTCATGATTACTAGTCAGATTTGTTTCCACTGCATCACAACGGGAACTCCCAGCTCAACTTTTTAAAAAGCGCATCTTTTGAGGAGTTCCTGCTGTGGCACAGTATGTTAAGAATCCCAACTGCAGTGGCTCGTGCTCCTGAGGAGGTACAGGTTCAGTCTGGCCCAGCACAGTAGGTTGAAGGATTCAGCATTGCTGCAACTATGGCGTAGGTTGAAGTAAAATAAAATAAAGGCAGATCTTGACCTATATTCTGTTGTTCTTCCAGGACTTCAGCCAAGCTCTGCAGACCATTAGCGGTTCAATAAGAACATAGGTTGAGGTTCTTTTCTGGCAACCTTTTTAAGTGTACCTCAGCAAAGTGCTAAATTTCCTGGAAAGAATAA
Source organism: Catagonus wagneri (assembly GCA_004024745.2). Classification (NCBI taxonomy): domain Eukaryota; kingdom Metazoa; phylum Chordata; class Mammalia; order Artiodactyla; family Tayassuidae; genus Catagonus; species Catagonus wagneri. Next base: position 31,279,018 of record PVHT021183699.1, on the reverse strand, counting down.
TTAGAAGAAAGCAAAACCCAGGATTAACGATTGGAATATTTAGATTCCTTTTTTTCCGTCTGCCTGTTACTTACGTTATCTTCCTGATTAGTCATCTTGCAAAGCTGGACTTCCAGGGGATTCTCTTGCTATTTACATCTTGTAGCTCTCTTCTCATTATGAAAAACAGAAGGATAAGTTAAGATGAGCCAGTCTTTAGCCTTTTCGCGTTAGCCATAGAAAAGGAAGAGTCCATGCCAGTCTGTAAGACATGGTAGCACTGTGCCTTCCCTCTCCTGATAACCATCAATACACACAAAACTGTTCCTTTCAGGTCTGCTTCTCCCAAGGGAAACTGCACGCCATCTAACCAACACCCAAGACATAAGCATTACCATCTGTTTGTGTGTCCTCTCCCCACCTGACCATCCCTCTTTTCTCTGTGCTGTGTCCATGGCTTGTGTTCCCAGACCCAGTCCAAGTGGACAGTACCCACTTGCCACTTCCTAATAGCTAGTGATGCTTCTCACTAGATTCCAAGGGACCTTTCTCGAAGCAGCTTTCTGCTAAGAGCCCAAATTCTTAGCTAATTCTCATGCATGTTCCATCTAGATTTTACTAAGGATAGTATGCAGTGTTTCTCCCTAGAACTGGCTGCTCTCAAGAGCTAAAATGTTACATTTCCTTAATTTACCAAATGCCTTGGGACTAGTACTCTCCAACAGAAATACAGTGTGAACCATATATGTAATTTAAAATTTTCCAGTAGCCACATTTAAAAAGCAATAAAATCATAATGATTTATTTAAGCCAATATAAGCATATATTATTTTAACATGTAATCAATATGAAAAATTAATTTTTTAATACTAAGTCTTCAAAATTCAGCATGTATTTTACATTTACAGCACGTTTCATTTTAGATTAGCTGCATTTCAACCACTCAAGAGCCCTTGTGACTGCTGTAGGAATGCCTCCCAGTGAATAAGATCTTGCTTTCAAATGGTGGGATAGAACATTATAGAAGAGAAATAGTGCTGTTAACCTTTGTGATCTCTGTACTACTATCTTCTAGAACTCTGTTATTTTCCTTCACATTCAAGTTAATTTTCTTCTTCTTTTTTTTTTTTTTTTTTTTTTTTTGTGTGTGTGTGTGTGTGTGTGTTTTAGGGCCTTACTCGTGGCATATGGAGGTTCCCAGGCTAGGGGTTGAATCGGAGCTACAGCTACAGCCACAGCAACACCAGATCCGAGCTGCATCTGTGACTTACACCACAGCTCACGGCAATGTCGGATCATTAACCCGCTGAGCAAGGCCAGGGATAGAACCTGCAACCTCATGGTTCCTAGTCGGATTTGTTTCCACTGAGCCACAATGGGAACTCCTCAAGTTAATTTTCTTTGTCAACCCTGGGTTTAAATTAATCTTGACAGCATTTAAGGTGGGCTCCATTTTCTGATTACTGCCAGGCAGGTGGCTTCTGCATTTCCTGGCACATAAGTTAATTATTTCTCTGTATTTTAATTTGGGTCCCAGAAAGATTATCTTGCTTATAGTCTTCAAACAACGATTCATGCAAATTTTTATATAGGCATCTAATATATGCTGTGAATATGTCACCCAGTATAATTTTGGGTACTTAGAAGCTAAGATTTACAGTGGCACTGCCAAAGTTCTATAGAAAGTGTATATTTTTGCATCTAAGGCCACACCCACTCATCCAGAGGACTTAACACTGGTGTCACATTCTAAAATAGAAACCAAAAGAATCACGTTCAGAGGAGAGCACCTGGAAATATTGGTTGGACTGAAATGTTAGTATCTGAGGGACTATTAAAAGGAAAAGAGAGACTGTTTTACCTGAAGAAGAGTAAGGCAGTTGTGGAAACTATTCTTTAAATATCTAAATGCCTGCCAGGAGTTCCCTTCGTGGCTCAGTGGTTAACGAATCCGACTAAGAACCATGAGGTTGCGGGTTCGATCCCTGGCCTTGCTCAGTGGGTTAAGGATCCGGCGTTGCCGTGAGCTGTGGTGAAGGTTGCATACATGGCTTGGATCCCGCGTTGCTGTGGCTGTGGCGAAGGCCAGCAGCTGCAGTTCCTGTTAGACCCCTAGCCTGGGAACCTCCATATGCCGCAAGTGCGGCTCTACATAAAGGCAAAAAGACAAAAAAAAAAAAAAAAATTAAATAAATAAATGCCTGCCAAACAGGAAATTACGTTTGTTCTGAGTCCAGTAGCCCCCACTGGGTGACAGTTACCAGGAAAAGCAGAACTGTATTTAACATAAAGAAGACCTTGACTTCATGCTAGTCAAGAAATAATGCCTTTCCTCTAACTGGTTGTTTCAGGAGGCGAGGTGGCTGTGTAACTGGAAAGAGGTGTGGGAAATTTAGGCATCATGTTGATGTCCTGCATTAACATCAAATCCCAAGAGCCTCTCCTGATGTCCTTTCTCTTCCCCTTTCTTTTCTTAACAGTTAGAACAACAGAGGCAGCAGTTGCTTACAGAACGCCAGAATTTCCACATGGAACAGCTGAAATACGCCGAGTTGCGAGCCCGACAGCAAATGGAACAGCAGCAGCATGGGCAGAACCCTCAACAGGCGCACCAACACTCAGGAGGACCTGGCCTGCCACCACTTGGAGCAGCAGGGCACCCTGGCATGATGCCTCATCAGCAGCCCCCTCCCTACCCTCTGATGCATCACCAAATGCCGCCGCCCCATCCACCACAGCCAGGTAAGAAGGCCCTGCTTACAGGTAAGGTGGGGTCATCCCTTGGTACAGAGCATCAAAGGGGCAAACCACATTGTTGGTGACTTCTAACTGAGACTGTTCAGAATATCCACTGTCATCCAGGAAATTGTAGGCAAGTGAAATGGTTTTATAGCCAAGACTGCATAATGCCTGCCATTTTCTCTTTCCAGGTTTCTCTTGGCATGATGCCTGTTCTTGTACAGGTCAGCAGTATATCCCCAGGTTCCTTAAAAATTCATCCTTAGATTGTCTACACTCTTTCCTTCCTTTTTTTTCCCGTTTTTTTTCCTTTTTTGCCCACCCTGCAGCATATGGAGTTCCCAGGCCGGGGATCATATCCAAGCCCCAGTTGCAGCAATACCAGATCGTTAACCGCCAGGCCAGGGATCTAAGCTGCGCACCAGTGCTTCCAAGACGCTTCCAATCACATTGCACTACAGGGGGAACTCCAACACTACACTTTTTTAAAAATAGACATTTTCAAAGATAGACACATACTGGAGTTGCCGTGGTGGCGCGATGGAAACAAATCCAACTAAGAACCATGAGGTTGCAGGTTCGATCCCTGGCCTTGCTCAGTGGGTTAAGGATCCGGCGTTGCTGTAAGCTGTGGTGTAGGTCACAGATGCGGCTCTGATCCCCCGTCGCTGTGGCTGTGGTGTAGGCCAGCGGCTACAGCTCCAATTGGACCCCTAGCCTGGGAACCTCCATATGCCGCGGGTACGGCCCTAATAAGACAAAAGACAAAAAAAATAAAGATGGGCACATATAAAAAGACTAATACAATGAACTCTTAAGATGCAGCTTCTGCAGTAATCACCACTTTTCTGCCATTTTTCACTTTTTGTTATGGAAGTCTTCTGCTGCAGACAAAAGTAGAGAAAATAGTGAACCCCCCAGATAGCTACTGAACAGCTTCAAAATTATCAATGTTTTATCTGTTCCTATTCCCTTTGGGGCTAGAGATTGACTTCAAAATGTATCTCTAACCTGTAGAACCTACTATATCACACCTAACAAAAGTAACCATAATTCCTAATAACATTCAAGTGTCTTTAGTTTTTTGTCTCTTGCTTTTATTTTTATTAAAGTACAGTTGATCTACAATGTTGTGCCAATTTGTACTGTACAGCAAAGCAACCCAGTCACACATATACATGCTTTCCCTTTTTTATATTATCTTCCATCATGGTCTGTCCCAAGTGACTGAATCTCGTTCCCTGTGCTATACGGTAGGACCTTATTGCTTATCCATTCTAAATGTAATAGTTTGCGTTTACTAATCCCAAATTCTCAGTACATCCCACTCCCTTCCTCCTTCCCCTTGGCAGCTACACATCTGTTTTCTGTGTCTGTGAGCCTGTTTCTGTTGTGTAGATAGGTTCATTTGTGCCATATTTTAGATTCCATGTATAAGTGGTGTGGTATTTGCCTTTTTCTTTGTTACTTACTTAATGTGAGCATCTCTGGTTTCCTCCATGTTGCTGAAAATGGAACTGTTTTGTTCTTTTTTATAGCTGAGCAGTGTTCCACTGTATATATGTACCATACCTTCTTATTCCATTCATCTGTCAGTGGACATTTAGGTCCCTTCCATGTCTTGGCTGTTGTAAATAGTGCTGCAGTGAACAATGGGTTGCATGTGTCTTCTCAAATTACGCTTTTCTCCAGATAGAAGCCCAGGAATGGGATTGCTAGATCATGTGGGAGTTCTGTTTTTAGTTTTGTGAAGCACCTCCATACTGTTTTCCATAGTGGTTGCACCAATTTACATCCCCACCAGGAGTGTAAGGGGGTTTGTAGAGTTTTTATCACATACTCTAGTGATAAAAAAAATTCGTTTCTAGTGATCGGTCTGTTCAAATGATCTATTTCTTCTTGATTCACTTTTGGCTTCTAGCAAGTTGTCCATTTCTTCTACCTTGTCAAGCTTGTTGGCATGTAATTATTCATAGTATTCTCTAATTTTTTTTTTATTTCTGCAGTATCAGTTGTGATTTCTCTTTTCTGATTTCTTATTTTGTTTATTTGGGTTCTCTCTCTCTTCTTGGTAAGTCTGGCAAGAAGTTTGTCAATTTTATTTACCTTTTCAAAGATCCAGCTCTTGGTGTTACTGATTTTTTTTTTTCCTAGTGTTTTATAATCTCTATTTTATTGATTTCCTCTCTGATCTTTATGATTCCTTTCCTTCTGTTGGTTTTAGGTTTTGTTTGTTACTCTTTTTCTAATTCTTTTAGGTGGTAGATGAGGTTGTGATTTTTTTTTTTTTCCCAGTGTGAAACCCACAGCATATGGAGGTTCCCAGGCTAGGGGTCGAATCAGGTGTAGCTACTGGCCTACACCACAGCCATAGCAACGCCAGATTCGAGCCGCGTCTCAGATCCACACCGCAGCTTACCGCAATGACAGATCTTTAACCCACTGAATGAGGCCAGGGATCGAACCCACAATCTCATGGTTCCTAGTCAGACTCCGGTTTCCACTGAGTTCCAACAGGAACTCCTTTTTCTTCTTTTTTTGAGGAGGGCCTGTATTGCTATGAAATTCCCTTTAAGAACTGCTTTTGCTACATCCTATAGATATTGGATGGTTATGTTTTATTATTTTGTAATTTCCTTTTTTAATTAAAATATTTAGAGTGTTTCTTCAGTTTCTGTTTTGCAGCAAAATTTTTGATTTCCTCATTGATCCTTTTTTTTTTTTTTTTGAGCATGTTGTTGACTCTGTGTAGTAATTTTTTTTCATTTCTTTTCCTGTGGTTGATTTCTAGTTTCATGCCATTGTAGGCAGAGAAGGTGCTTGAGGTAATTTTTATACTCTTAAATTGGTTGAGGTTAGTGCTTAAAATAATTTCTGTACCCTTAAATTGGTTGAGGTTAGTTTTGTGCTCCAGTATGTGGTCAGTCCTTGAGAATGTTCCATGTGCACTTGAAAGGACTGTATATTCTGGGTTTTTTTGATGCAGTGTCCTAAAAATATCAGTTAAGTCTAACTTTTCTGTTGCTTTCATTTAGGATTTCTGTTACCTTACTGATTTTCTTTCTAGAAGATCTGTCCATTGATGTGAATGGGGTGTTAAAGTCTTCTGCTGTTACTGTATTCCCATCAGTGTTTCCTTTTTTGTCTATTAGTATTTGTTTTATGTATTTGGGTGCTCCTATATTGGGAGCATATGTATTGATGAGTGTAATACCCTTTTCTTGAAGGTGTTTCCCCTTTAGGACTTTGAATATATCTTGCCACCCTCTTCTGGCCTAAAGTGTTTCTGTAGAGAAATCAGCTGATAGCCTTACAGGGTTGTTTTTTTTTTTTTGTCTTTTTTTGCCTTTTCTAGGGCTATACTTGTGGCATATTGGAGGTTCCCAGGTTAGGGTCTAATTGGAGCTGTATCTGCCAGCCTACGCCACAGCCACAGCAACGCAGGATCCAAGCTGCCTCTGCAACCTACACCACAGCTCATGGCAATGCCGGATCCTTAACCCACTGAGCGAGGCCAGGGATCGAACCCACAACCTCATGGTCTCTAGCCAGATTCATTAACCACTGAGCCATGATGGGAACTCCCCAGGGTTTGTTTGTTGTTTTTTTTTTAAGGCTTTTGTTTTTCCTATTATAGTTGATTTACATTGTTCTGTCAATTTCTGCTATACAGCAAAGTGACCCAGTCATACATACATATATACATATATACGTTCTTTTTCTCACATTATCCTCCATCCTATTTCATCACAAATGACTAGATACAGTTTGCTGTGCTGTACAGCAGGATCTCATTGCTTATCCACTCTAAATGCAATAGTTTGCATCTATGAACCCCAAACTCCCAGTCCATCCCACTCCCTGCATCTCCCCTTTGGCAGCTGTTCTCCATGTCCATGAATTTTTTTTTTTCTGTAGAAAGGTTTATTTGTGCAGTATATTAGATTCCAGATATAAGTGATATCATATGGTATTTGTCTTTCTCTTTCTGACTTAACTTCACTTAGTATGAGAGTCTCTAGTTCCATTCATGTCGATTCAGGTGGCATTATTTTGTTCTTTTTAATGGCTGAGTAGTATTCCATACCATATCTTCCTAAACCATTCATTTGTCGATGGACATTTAGGTTGTTTCCATGTCTTGGCTACTTGAATAGTGCTGCAATGAACGTACGTTTGCACGTATCTTTTTCAATGAAAGTTTTGTCCAGATACATGCACAGGAGTGGGATTGCTGGGTCATATGGTAGTTCTATATTTAGTTTTCTAAGGTACTTAGGGGGGGTTCTAACAATTAACTGTTTATCTCTTGCTGCCTCTAGAATCCTCTCCATAAACTTCTGCCATTTTTATTATGATATATCCTGATTTAGGTCTGTTTGGTTTCAACTTCTTTGGGGCCCTCTGTGCTTCCTGTATCTGTGTGTCTATTTCCTTCTTCAGTTTTGTTCGTTAAAAGTCTTTAAATGTTTCATTTATTTGAATATGGTAATAGTTTTTTCCCATCTACTTTATTTTTATTTTTTTGGCCACACCTGGGGCATGTGGAAGTTCCCAGGCCAGGGATCTGCGGTTTCAGCCTGCACCACAGCTGCGGCGATGCCAGATCCTTAATCTGGTGCTCCACATGGGAACTTTCTCTTCAATTTATTTTAATATGTTAACAATTCAACCTCCCTTTGTTTCTTCTTTTTTTAAATGCCATTCATGTGTTAAAGCAGTCAGGGTTTTCTGCCTATGGCTGTGCCCAAAAGTGCACTCAGGGTGCACATGTCATTTCACATATCCCTCTCTCTCCCTCTCCTCCATCCAACACCTCTCCCATAAATAAACCAGAGGATGGTGATGGATATTTTAGGAGGTTCAGGTTCACTTTTGGGGGCATGGGCATTTTTCCTGTAATGTCAGTTCTCTCTTAGCTATATTAAGGTTGGTCAGTGGTTCTGGTGTTGTTAGGCTGACTATCTGTTACATAGCTCCCAATTAGACTCACTTAAGGTTTTACCTGCCATTGCGAATGGCTTCCTATATCAAGTTTTTTCATCAGATGTTGCAAAATGGTAAGATTTCTAAATTTATTTGTTCGTTATTTATTGATATTTCTTCTGCACTTACTAGCAGTGACTGTTTTATTAAAAAAAAAAAAAAAACCTTTGTTTACTGATCATTTGTTTATCCTAAAAATCAGTCTTTATAGGAAAGGCTGGATAAATGCCTCATTCTTTCCCTTTGTTTATCAGTTACCTGAATAATGAATTTTCCTCCTTGAAGTGAACCCCCATAGTCTCTAAAGGTGACCAAATAAGGGTTTTTTTTTTTTTCTGTTGTGTATGTCTTTAGTATTGTGCTTTATATCTTTTTTTGTATTTTTATATGTTTCAGTCTATTATGGACATTTTTCATGCTCAAATCATCTATGGCTGCCCTCTCAAGTTGGCAGCTGTTTACCAAATTTGAACCACCGTGGAAGTTGAGCTCACAATACTTTCAAACTTAACTACTAACATCATTAAAACCTAAAATGTACCTTTAATTCCATCATCCCTTTCCCCGCCCCAGTATTCCATCCCTTTCTAGAAGGCAGGATATATGGCTGTGTGCTTTGTATTGTATTGCTCTAGTGACAGTCTTCCTGTAAGACTTTGTGAGTACTTTATAATAACGTTCCAGATGCCTCCCAGAGCCAAAGTTCGTACTCCCTGGGATGGGATGCAAGTTATATATAGCCAAGGCATGTAGAAATGAGCTGAGATAAATGTGGAAAGACACTTGGAAGCCTGAGAAGATCCTAACATGGCTAAATGTCAGTTGGTTTGACTTCCTCAAATGACAGAATTTCTAAATATCGTTTAGAAATAACCAGGCATGTTTGCCTAGGGAAGCTGTGACTGAAAAAACTGATCTGCCAACTTGTGTTACCAACATGAATGCTTAATTTACAACCCAAAACATGTTTAGGTATTAGTTTTTATTGACTTGACTCAAAAATGGGGCCAAGTTGACTTTCACTGAGAAGCATTCATTTTTTTTCTATCACACACACTATTTTTTTTTCTTTTCTTTTTTTCCCATCTCACCTGCAGTATAGACATTCCCAGCTATTGGTCGAATCAGAGCTGCAGCTGCAGGCCTATGTCACAGCCACAGCCACACTAGATCTGAGTCAGTCTATAACTTACACCACAATTTATGCAGACACCAGATCCTTAACCCACTCAGCGAGGCCACTGACTGAACCTGCATCCTCACAGAGACTGTCTAATTCTTAACCTGCTGAGCCACAAAAGGAACTCCCCACATACAACCTATTAAACAGCAGTTGTGGAATTTACTGCCGTCATGAGACTTGCTCCATGATCTAAATGATATTTGTGGGGATAACCTTAGAAATCTGCCAGGCCCACGACACAAGGTAGTTCCTTCCTCAGTTCTGTCTTGTCATTTAGTTTGTACCTCTGCAGTCCTCACCTTCCCACCCCTTTATTTCATTCAGATGCTTAGAATTTTATAGAAAGAGTACCATCTGTATGCTGCTATCTCTCCTCCTGGGCTGTCATTTGATCCTACTCCTAACCTAGGAAAACAGTGTGTTTCATGAAGTGATTCCTAAATTAAAGCCTTACTAGTTATGCCTGTAAGACTGCCATTCCAAAGGGTACAAGGTGAATAGTCATGCCAGCCACATGTTCTTGAGCACATGCACGGATGGTATCCCTTGCCCACACGCTGGACCACTGTATCCATGACCGCACATGGGGAACCAGGGAGAGTGCTCTGGGTGGTGGCTGCTGTTTCCTTAGATGCTCTTGATTATGCTGCTTATATTGAGCAAGGAGGACACCTTTGACTGCCGGGGGTCTCCTCCAGGGCCCTTGGCACACAGTCAGTCATCACTCAGTATCCACTAGGGATTGGTTCCAGGACCATCCCAGGAGCCTTCATGGATACCAAAATCCACAGATGCTCAAGTCCCTTGTATAAAATGACATGGTACAGTGAATATAATTGACTCTTCATATCCACGAATACAAATCCCATGGATGTGGAGGAATGGATGGCCAAATATATTTAAAGGAGGATTACCTACCAGTGAGTTGAGTCAAAGGAAATGCCAAAAATCTAGTAAGTGCAGTATAAGCTTTGCCCTCCCTTTGGCTTTTTACAGTAGATGAGGCAGTCTTGAGTATTCATGCCTCATGGATCTGGAGTGAGCTGCTTGCATTGGGAAAGGCTTTGTTGTGTGTCTCTGTGTGAAAAGCAGAGAGAAAAGGACCTGTTGATTTAAATATCTTTATGGTTTCCTCATGAATAGTGTAAGAATTTTTAGAAGTGCCTAAAAAATCAGAATAGGCATTGGTCTGATTTGATGAGAACTTAGGGATGGTAGAGATGTTTTAATGATAAAATTAGAACATTTTGCATCAACTAGTAAAATACTGGTTGTTCAAGGAAATTTCAAGCAAGGCATCAGACGCTTTGCTTTTAAACTCCCAAGTTAGACCCACTTACACAATCCTCCCTGTGGGAAATAGTACTCAGGAAAGGATTACAACCAATCCTCACTTCCCAGCCTTCCCTTCCCCCTCCCACTCCCCAGCTCAGAGCCGCACACTGAAAAGGGAAAAGGACTAGTTCATCACATCAGCCAAGTTTGTATTATCTGCGGTGCCTTTGGTCCTGCTTGCATCATGTGATAACAAGGCTGCCATGCCACTTTCCGGAGTAGCAGGTTACCCTCACAAAGAGAACAGTGAGGCCCCAGTCTGCAACAAAGAGCGTCTGTCGCAAGCGCCCCCCCGGAAGCTGCTTCGGGAGGAGTAGTCTCCCAGGAGTCTGGGCTTCCCTTCACTTGGCCCTGATTGTGTTATTTCCGTTCTCCAGGGGACTCAGCCAGAAAATGTGCTGTGGATGGTTAGAAACAGCAGTGAAACGTGCTGGAGATGAGAAATTCAGGTTCCCTTTCCTAGTTTTGTATTCTTTGCCCACCTGCCTCTCCCACCCCAAAGAATAAAAATAAAGCTTTAAATAATACTCCATTAGGTGTGATGACCATAACTCTTTAGTCGAATATCCAATAAACCTGAGTGTGAGGGATTTTTCCACTAGGCAAAGCCTAATTTTAGCAAACCTTTCCATATTTCAGGCTTCAGATCCCTGCTGAGGTTTTTTTTCCCTTTTTTTTTCTAAGCTTGTATGTAGGTCAGACTCCCACCAGTTTATGCTTTGATACTGCTGTTCTGAAGCCATAGCTCTTTCTCACCTCCCTCTCTACTGGGGAAGGAAACACCTGAATTTTTTTTTGGTGGAAAATACATAACACATTCTTTATTTTGTTTGATGGGGTCTGCTCTTGTACATTTACATATGTATGGGCCAGAGTTCTTCATGTTTAGTAGGAATTATGAAAATACTTTCAGACATTGTCATCCATTTAAATGGTGTGAGAGGTTTCTATCAGAAACCAGGAAACCCAAGGACATTTAGATTTTAAAAGAACAGCGTTTGACTTAGAGGGCGTAGATTTTGTTTTCTTCTCAGTCCTCTGAAATTCTACCCCATTTCAAGTTTGGTCCTTAGAAATCGGCTTTAAGGGAGTGCCCACATGAGTTCCCGTCATGGCTTAGCAAAAAGGAATCTGACTAGGGTCCGTGAGGACACAGGTTTGATCCCTGGCCTCGCTCAGTGGGTTAAGGATCCGGCATTGCCATGAGCTATGGTGTAGGTCACAGACATGGCTTGGATCTGGCGTTGCTGTGGCTGTAGCCTAGGCCAGCAGCTGTAGCTCTGATTTGACCCCTAGCCTGGGAACCTCCATATGCCACAGGTACAGCCCTAAAAAATAAATATAATTAAAAAAAATGTTTTTAATCAGCTTTAAAACAAGCTACCAGATCCAAAGGAAAGAATAATGACCATCAGGGTCAGAGAGACTTGGGTTTGAGTCTCAGCTTAATCTCTTGTTCCTTGTAACTTTGGACCAAATTACATAGACTCTCTGAGACTTAGTTTCCTTATCTTGAAGCCTGGCCTATAAAAGGTGCAGCTTTCCTAACAACCTGGAGGATTCTATGAGATAACTGTCATTGCCTGGCAAGTGGCAGGTGCCAACAACTCAGCAACATTCTGTCTCTTCCCTAGGCATACCTCTGGATGTCACGGAGACATGGCCTCACTCTTAGTGCGTCTTGCTTTCCTGAGAAATGTTTGTGCAAAGTCCCAAACCTTGGAAGTGGAAGTAAACTGTTTTTCCTCTAGTTTTTCCTTTTTTGCTGCCCCCTCTCCCAAAGTGTCATTGCCCTCTCATACCTTAAACAGCCATATCCCAGTGGCTTTATGGCTGTGACAGGAGTATAGAAGAACTCTGTTTTACAGAAAACTTCAGGATTTGTAGCAAGAGAAAAGGGAAGGTTTTTTTCAGCTCTTGAGCTTATAGCCTTGGGCTTATACTAAAGCTCTTCTGTCCCAATTTGTTGCCATAAAGATATGGGGAAATAGGTAAATAGGCCACTGCCACTGAACAGGTAGCTTTGGAAACAGCACTTCTGGGCCTGACAGCAGAGCCTGCAGGCTTATCCCAGTGAGTTTGGGATAGATGTCACCTCATGGGTCTCTGTCCATGTGCCACTGATTCCACGTTTTGCCAGTTGGTTTCTGGTGCTAGATGTACATTAAATAACTGACCCGTCAGTTTAGTGGCAGCAGTGTTTGCATCACATGGTCTACTGGAAGAGGGATGGGCCCCCTTTTACCAGCTCTTCATCCTCAGATGCACTGTGGTTACAAGCACCATCTCTGGAGCCAGAGTACCCAGGTCAGAGCTGGGCTCCCCTCTTATATCCACTTAATAATATTGGGTGAGCTACTTTATTTTCCCTTTTCTCAAACATAAAGACTTAAACAAGAGAAATGTGTTTCCTTACACTTCTTAGACCTGCTAGAACAAGGTCATGTTCCCTTCAGGGGCTCCTGAGGGGGCTCTCTCTTGTCTCTTATAGCTTCTGGTGGCTGGTAGCATTCCTTGTGGCTCCAGCCTCCTTTGCTCCATCTTTAATCGTGCCTTCTACTCTCTCTGTCTACTCCATATGTCTCTTATAAGAAGACTTGTCATTGGATTTAGGGCCCACCAAGATAATAATCTAAGATAATCTCAACTCAAAATCTTTAACTTAAATCTGCAAAGACACTTTTCCCAAATGTGGTTACATTTATAGGTTCCACATATTAGAATATGTGCATGTCTGTTTGGGGGCCACCTTTCAACCTATTGCAAGGTGCTAGAAAGTATATTTGTTAAAATTATTTGTTGCAGGAGCAGAGCAGTCTCATTACTGTGATATAGTGAAGAAGAAAACTTGGTACTTGCAATTAAAGTATACACCTTAGTTTCTTTTTTTTTTTTCATGTTGGCTGTTATATTTAGTTCTTTGACGTAACCTATTTCGTTTGAGTACAGAGTAGTGTGGTAGAAAGAAATTGGATTTAGAATCAGAAGGCTTGGATCTGATTCCTCTTACAAGTCCTATGGCTGTGAAGAAGTCTCTTAACTTTTCTGAGCTCTGTTTACTGTCTGTGAAATTAAAATATTTGCTCTGTCCCTCACGAGGCTGTTGGATGAGCCAGTGACATAATAAAGCATTATAACAAACAATTTCCCTGATTCAAACAGAAAGCCAGATTATAATAACCTGAGGAAACTGAGGCTCGGGACATCCTAAATGACTTGCCCAAGACCACTCATCTGGTAAAGTGGAAGTGAGATCATGTTGTTTAGTTTCACTTCGGTTCATGTGTGCTTTCCCTGTTGAGAATGGTATTGGGTGGCCTGCTAACTGGGATGCCCTCTGGTCAGTCAGGAGTTTGGGCACCCTCACCTTGCTCTAGACATCAAAGTGTGTAAAACTCTATCATCCTGCTGTACACAAGAAGTGGGTGGGACTGAACAGTTGTGTATCTCATCCTTACCTGAGCACACACCTGGTCTGTGCTCTTCCTTCTTTCTCTCTTACTCTGTCCTCGTCCGGCCTTTCTGTAAAGGCATTCTTCAGTGCTCTACTGTCAGTTTTCTGGAGAGAGAGAGACCTGAGAAGGACTAGCAAAATGTTCTTTCTAACTTGCTTAAGGCCTCCAGGTTGATCTGGGTAAAAAGGCAGTCTGTACCCATTGATAGACACAGGCCATGTTACATGTTCAGTACTTCTGTTCATCACAGCAAGTCCATTAAAAGTTTTTTTCATCTCCAGGATGGAATTCCGTAGGTCTGGACTTCAAGTAGGCCTCCTGCCTCCAACAACAACAAAAGTTATCTCCTCTTACCTGTCACTCCACCTGGATTACCATTAGAGAATCATGAATAGAGAGTGGGAAACTAAGCATTGTGTTGAGTAACAGCCCAGCAGGTGATATGTGGTAGGAAGGGAGGTGAGAGAGTACCTCCTAAAAAACAAAGGGGATCTTTAACAGCTTTACAGAGGACAGGCTATGATTCTTAGAATAGTAAGACTACTTGTAAGGTGCTGTTCTCAACTCTTACCTACTCATCCTGCCCTCATGCAACCTCTCCTTCTCTGTAAAAGCTCTTTTCCTCTGCTCTGTGCTGAGATTCTGCATCTCTTCTTGTAGCTTTCCATCACACAGAAAATAAAGCCCATGTTCCTCCTTCTCCAAAGCTTTTTACCCAGTCCTCTGTAGCCTGCCTGGCCAAGACCCCCACCTTGTTCTGTGTGCAGGACTCATCCGGCCCCATTTGCTTTGATTCATGTCAGACAAACCAAGCGTAGACAACTTGGCTTTGTAACCTGGGCACTTTTTAAATATATATATAACCTTTTGAGCTTGTTACTCCTCAGTGAAATGCAGGTAATAGATAATAAGATGATGCAGTTACCTCAGAGGGGATGGCAAGAATGAAGATACTACATATAAGTGAGGAATAGGAGCAGTGTTCATAGTATGTTTTGATTGTGTAACTCAGGCTAAGCCATGTGCTTAGGAAAGTCTGCTCTTACCCTATTTCTAATTGCCGTACTTCACTTTATTCACACATTATCCAAAAACCCAAGTCATTCACAAGTTGGTCTTGATTAACTGGAAGGTATTGGTTTCTTTTACTTGCTTTGTCCATAGTTTTCCCTTGATTTGCCTGCCACTCCTTAGTGTGTTTTTACCTTTATCCTTTGTATGGCTTATATTGTACTTGGCATTTGTTTCTTTTATGACTCTGTCATCCCATCTGTGGATAGACTCTCCAGCACTGCCTGTGTCTGTCCTGGCTTATGGCACAGCACCCACATGCTCACTTGGTGTAAGAGTAGTGGTAGTATCAGTCCAGGCCCTGGCTCTTGCTTTCTCTGAGGCAGTTGCACCAAGTTGTCCTGCAGCAGGTGGGCCTCTGGGGTTCTTGTGCTGCACTTTTGCCTGATTGCATTATACAGCGTAAAGAGTCCCCCCAAAGACAGTGAGCCCCTTCTCTTCCTGACTCTTGTGTCCCAGGGGGTTTCTCCTCTTTGATACCTTATAGTGTAAGGCTCCTCTCTTTGAGTCCTGAGTCAGGGAACAGACACTGGAAATAGAGATGAGATTTGACACTTTGTGTCTTTCTTATCTGCAGTACTGTTCTATATATTTTAATTGCTAAGTTAGCTGTCAGGTAGTACCATATCCCAAATTTTCCAAGCTTGAACCTCAAAGCATTGTTTCCAGCTTCCTAGATATAATGCCCAAAAATCTATTCAGTTTTATACAATTGACCTTAACGTAAATGCTAAAGTCCCTAGTGAAAAAGTAAAGAAAACAATGCATATGTTCTAAATGCATATGTTCTCCTGCCTTATTCTGTAGAGAGTATAGTTCGCCCTTATACGTAGCTTCACCTTGGTTTATGCCCATTAAACTATTTTTTTGTTTTTTTTTGGGACACACCTGCGACATATGGAAGCTCCTGAGCTAGGGGTTGAATTGGAGCTGCTGCTGTTGCCTACGCCAGAGCCACAGCAATACCAGGTCCTTAACTCACTGAGACACAATGGGAACTCCCCATTAAACTATTGTCCTTCATTTGTAACTCTTTTTTAAAACTAAGCCTAGCAGCCAAACCAATAAGTTCAAGACAAATCAGGAGTTCCCGTCGTGGCACAGCGGTTAACGAATCTGACTAGGAACCCTGAGGTTGCAGGTTCGGTCACTGGCCTTGTTCAGTGGGTTAACGATATGGCGTTGCCGGGAGCTGTGGTGTAGGTCACAGACCCGGCTCGGATCCTGCGTTGCTGTGGCTACAGCTTAGGCCGGCGGCTACAGCTCCGATTAGACCCCCTAGCCTGGGAACCTCCACATGCCGCGGGTGTGGCCCTAAAATGACAAAAAGCAAAAAAATAAATAAAAGACGAATCAGTACCCATCGTCATATCTAAGGCAGGATTGGCTAACTACAACCAAATCTGGCCTATCTCCTGTTCTTGTAGGGGCCACAGACTAAGAATGGGGTTTTTGTTTGTTTGCTCTGGCTGCACCAGCAGCGTGCAGAAGTTCCTGGGCCAGGAATTGAATCTGTGCCACAACTGTATCCAGAGCCACAGCAGTGACAATGCCAGATCATTAACCCGCTGAGCCACGAGGCAACTCCAAGTATGGTTTTTACCGTTTCAGTGGTTGGGGAGGAGTTCCCATCGTGGCTCAGTGGTTAACAAATCCGACTAGGAACCATGAGGTTGCGGGTTCGATTCCTGGCCTCACTCAGTGGGTTAGGGATCCTGCATTGCCGTGAGCTGTGGTGTAGGTTGCATATGTGGCTCAGATCCTGCGTTGCTGTGGCTGTGGTGTAGGCCAGCGGCTACAGCTCGGATTCAACCCGTAGCCTGGGAACCTCTACATGCTGTAAGTACGGTCCTAAAAAGACATACATACATACATACATACATACAAGACATACATACATACGTACATACATACATACGTACATACATACATACATACATAATGGGAAAAATTCAAAAGCACATGAAAATTATGTGAAATTCACATTTCAGAATCCCTAAGTAAAAATTTATTGGGACACAACCATAACCTATTATATTTTCTCAAACTGCTTTCGTGTTTCAATAGCAAAGTTGAATAGTTGTGACAGAGACCATATAGTCTGCAGAGTCCAAATATTTACTATCTGGCTCTTTACAGAAAAGATTTGCTGAACGTTCTAAATACTCTGTGAAACTGAACTCAGGAGGTATTCTACTGTTCTTGTGTCTAGCATCTCTCATCACTCATTTCAAAGCAGTAAGAAGAGATGAAGGAGTTATCTGTCTCCCATGTGTCACCCCCTCCTACCTCCCACCCCCGACCCCTGTGGTTTTCCAGGGCCAGTTTCATGGTCAGGGAGAGAAGGACAGACTCTTGTATGAAAAGGATTTGAGGATTCCAGTTAGAATCCCCCTCCCTTTTTTTTCTTTAGGGCCACACCTGCTGCATAATGAAGTTCCCAGCTAGGGGTTAGATAGAGCTGCAGCTGCCAGCCTGTACCACAACCACAGCAACACTGGATCCTTAACCCACTGAGGGAGGCCAGGAATTGAACCCACATCTTCTAGCATACTAGTTTGGTTCTTAACCTTCTGAGCCATGACAGGAACTCCTAGAATCCCCTTTTATTTTGTTTTAATTTATGTGTCTATTTTCTTTTTTTGCTTTTTAGGGCCGCATTTGTGGCATATGGAGGTTCCCAGGCTAGGGGTCTAATCAGAGCTACAGCTGTCGGCCACAGCTACGTGGGATCCAAGCTGTGTCTGCAAGCTACACCACAGCTCACGGCAGCGCTGGACACGTAACCCACTGAGCGAGGCCAGGGATCAAACCCTCAGCCTCATGATTCCTAGTCGGATTCATTTCTGCTGCACCACGATGGGAACTCCTCTATCTATCTATTTTCTAGGGCCACACCGATGGCATATAGCGGTTCCCAGACTAGGGGTCAGGGAGCTAACGGCCTACACCACAGCCTCAGTAACACCAGATCTGAGCCATGTCTGCAACGTACACCACAGTTTACAGCAACGCTGGATCCTTAACCCACTGAGCAAGGCCGGGGGTCGAACCTGCATCCTCATGGAAACTAGTCGGGTTTGTTAACCACTGAGCCATGACGGGAATGCTTAGATCCCTTTTTAATTTTGATTTCACAGTAGTGGTCAGTAACCTTTTAGCATACCTTCCCACATAGCTTGTGTGTGAAACACAATCTAGACTGCTTCAGTCCTCGGACTGTGTAATGACTTATTGTTAAAGTCCTCTCCATTCCCTGTGGTCATTGCTTGGTATTCTCTGGCCTCAAGAACATATTTTGACAACCTATTATTCTCCCAAACTAACCAGAGTGAATGCTTTCTTTTAGGATGCTTTTTTGGTAATTGCTTCTTCCAGCTACCTGCCTATACCAGGGTCTAGGGTAGTCATTCCCTCCACAGACCTGCCTCATTTATGCTCTGTCCAGCACCTCCCCCAAATTAAAAGCTGAACAAAGATTATTACAGATTATTGCTCTGTTGGCACTTCACATCCTTTGGAGGGTTAGATATTTGTCTTTATTAGCAGTCTCAGGCAGTAAGTTGATTCCTTTTTTCCTGGTACACTTACCTTAGTACTTGAAATCTCCCTCCACAGGTCAGATACCAGGACCAGCTTCCATGATGTCTGGGCAGCCTATGCCAGGCCGCATGATTCCCACCGTTGCAGCCGGTATCCACCCCACTGGCAGTGGCCCTGCCCCTCCTGGTATGCCTCCAATCCCAGGAAACATCTTGGGACCGAGGGTGCCCCTCACCGCACCTAATGGCATGTGTGAGTAGCAGGGGGGAGTTGGGTATACATTACCTTCTGGGTCTTTCAGGGAGGGTTGCAAATGAGGAAGGTGGGCTTCTGTTCTCTCGAGTTTGATAGGTCTATGGACACTGTGACCTGTGACAGTGAGTTCCAAAAGACTGGTTTTTGTTCAGCGTTCTTCACCCCCTGATGGGCAGGTACCCAGGAGATGAATGCGAAGTACTCCCAGTCAGTCGGGCTCCGTAGCCTTTGTGGCATGCACTCTTGACACCAAGATCTGTGGGGAGGCCAAAGACATGCCTCAACCATGCCTGTTTCAGCCTAATTTGACTCTTGGTACACATACAGAGCTACTGGTAGTTATTTTCCCTACAGGAGCCTTTTATAGATACAGAGTTTAAATGATGGGTGCAAAGAAAAAAATTAAACTGAATCAGGAATGACAAGTTTTTTGTAGCCACTCTGAGATATTGGTAGTGGCTGTTTAGACTGAGGAAGGAGTATTCAGGGGCTGTGTTGAGAGGGAATTTGAGGTCGTAGCAGGCTCAGTAGAGAAGGTACCAGTGCTGCTGATCAATGCCTGTGTGCCAGTGTATGCGAAGCCAGGTCATTGCTGCCGTGCAGCCCTTGCTCTGTGCCAACCCTGGCCTCCAGAGGATTGCTTCGGAGTCTGGTTTGCCCTATACTTCTCTAGATCAGGAGTAATGATCCAAAAATACAGCCGATAGTGGCCAGGGACCCCAACCACATCTGTGATCTCAGACCCATTAGAAGTTATGCATGTGACAAGGTGTTAGCTCCTCTTCACAGTGCAGAAAGCTAGGACACATAGGAATTCCTGGCTTCCAGGAGTTTTAGTTGGGCATATAAGCAATGAACAAGTGGACATACATTATCTATAGTATAGGATTTACCAAAAGTTACCTGAGGCTATGAAGTGACATGTGTGTAGTTCTCTGGGAGACTTCCCAGGGCCTGGAGGTATTTTCTTTCAACAAAGGTACATCTTTCTCACTGGACCCCTAGGGGAGAGGACAAAATAGGTGCACAGAAGAAAGACCACAATTGAGCTGGGTGAATATGTGATCACAACAATAGAAAAAATGATTTCTGTTGAGGCAGCGGTCAGAGGGTATCCGGTGGGTACCTTTTTTCCTTGGCAGGAAAAGCTTTGCCTTGTCACCTTACAGGCAGTATACAAATGTGCTGGCAACTAGGAACGTTGACCAGTTTGCCATCCCTGTTGCAGAGATAATGTCATCGATCTTTACCACTGTCGTGTCCTGCTTATAACCTGTGATTTGTGGGCGGGATTCCATCCTGAAGGGCCCTCAGTTGAGCGCCCTTAAGAATGTGCAAGGTTTTGAGTGCTACCCACCACTTCCTGCCATAAATCAGCGTTTTGGGGATTTCTGAGATACTTGAATCCAGTGTACTGGACAGGCCTCATCTGCCCTGTTGCTTCCCCTGTTCAGGCTTTAGTTTTCTCCACTGAAAGATGACACAGGGTTAGATCAGTGCACTTTAAGATGCTTTGAGGAGCCTTAGTTTGATGGAAACCTTCTAGACTGGGGAAGTTTGGGTAAATTGGTAAGCAAGACTGCACTTTAATTATTTCTTCCGTATGTTTTCATTTCTGGCAAAATCTAGAAGCTTAAAAAACTGGATTGAATTTTCTCTGAGGTTTCCTTTGTACACTAAAGCTGCTAAAGTTGAAATAGGGAAGAGCCCCAGACACTCATGATAATTGTTCCCTTCAGGACCTGACCTAGTTTTGGCCAAAAATCCATGGACTGCAACTCAGGAGCTGCAGGGCCTCGCAGGACTGTCCAACTTGTCAGCAGCTGCCTCAAGTGAAGCTCTCTAGCCCTGGTGGAGATCAGCAAGAAGTTTCTGATAATCTTTTTGTGTCTAGCTAGGCTAGGTGCTATGAGAGGAAAGAAAAAACACAGAACTTACCCAGGAAGGAGCTTATCATTTAACTGAAGATATAAAATTAGCAGAAAGAACCATTAAAATACAATAAAGTCAAAATATAATTAAGTTCTGAGAAGGTATGGAGTGATTCTTGGAAGAGATGAACCTTGAAAGGGAGTGGAGCAGATTCAGACACCTCACGCTCCCCAGCTACTTGGACCAGGGGCAGTAATGTGAGCAGTGACCTAGAGGTTCAGAAGGCCCAGCCCCATGTAGACCACAGTGGCAGCAGTGCCACCCAGGCCTAAAGAAACTACCTCCTTATGTCATCTTTCTTTGAGTGGGCTCTTCCCCAGGCCCCTTGTGTTTCTGGCAATGACAAGTCACTCTTGGATGTGTTTGCAGATCCCCCTCTGCCACAGCAGCAGCAGCAACAGCAGCCGCCGCCGCCGCCACCTGCAGATGGAGTCCCTCCACCTCCTGCTTCAGGCCCACCGGCCTCAGCTGCACCCTAGCCTGGAAGATGTAGGGAACATCCACGCTCACCACCCCCAGCTGGAGTGGGAATGACAGGATTTGTGTTCCTCAGCTTCCTTGGGTTTCTTTCAGGATTTTTCTTCTCAAAGCCCCCAAGCACACATCCCGTATCTCCTCATTCCTCTTGCACCCCCCTCCATGTTCTGACACCTCTTGTGTTAGGTCCTCCGCCAGCTCTCAAGGGGAAGTCTGTGGTGACAGTGTACCCTGGTCATCCTAATAATAACCAGCGTCTCCCTGTCCTGGTGTGGGGTATGCTGACAGTTTATCTGCAGGTCCTGTCAACAGTAGTAGTCTTATGTCTGTACCATTTTTGCTCTCCTGAAGGTTTTTTACTTGGTCTTATGCGTCTATGGATAATGCTTTATAATCATTACCTTTTTTTTTTTTGCTTTAAAGGAAATCATCCTAAGTTAATAGGAACCAAAAATTGATGGGCAGAGGGGATAGCCAGAGGAGACAAACCTTAAGGCGTTATAAGTGACCTTATTCCTGCTTATCTGAGCTAAGAATGGTGCTGATGGTGAAGTTTCGTGAGACTTTTACCACACATGGAAGCACCAAAATTAGAGATGGGGAGAGGGACCCCACTGATTTCATCCCTGGTGAGGACCGTGAGAGCCTCCAGCCTGCCTGCCTGGCGGAACATCCCTCTCTGGGAGAGCACGAGCATTAGAACAGGTTCACACCTTCCGCAGGCCCACTGGTTCTGGTTTTCTATGCAGATGGTTTGTTGGATTAGGGGGTGGGTATTTAGTTTTTCTGAGGGCAGTGTGAGCTCTGAGGGCTGTGATTTGGGAGGCATTGCTTGGTTCCCTAGACTAGCCAGGAAAGTTTTAAAGTCTAGGGAAGTGGCCACCCAGTGAATCTAAGCCCACTATTCACTGCTTTGTATGCATTCTTTTTTCTTCCTCTTTAAAAACAAAACCTTTAAAAAGAAAAAAAAAGTAAGTAGATAGTACTGATAAGCATTTTAGCTCATGGAATTTGGTTAGGATGGCTGGGGATACAAGTCCCCAAACTACCTCTTGCAGTGAGCCAGGGTGAGTGGGATTTAGTGAAGCGGTACTTTAGGTTTGGGGTGGGATTGGAGAAGTGGGGCAGGATCAACAGCCTCATACCCTCTCTCTTCCCTATCTGAGATCTCACATTCCCTCCATCATAGGGTTGTCAAGGAGATGCTGTGAGTACCAAGGAACTCACTTGGCAATCAGCATCATGCTTTCAGGGTGGGGTGCTCAGGCCGGGAGAGTAGAACGCCATTCCAGAGGAGGAGCCACAAAAATGCCTTAATATGAGCCCATTTCTGCCCCTGCTGATGAGTGACTTGAGGGTTCTCGGTTTTCTTTTCTTGTCCTTCTTCCCTCGCCTCTATCCTTCATGGGTGGGGAAAGGGTGTTTTTGGTGGAGCTTGATTTCCGAAGCACCTGGCCTCTTCACATTCTCAAGTGGCAGTTTCATTTACAATGCAAAACAGAACATCTTTTGGATATCTTTTCTATTTAATCTATAAAGCTTTACATATGTGAAGGTGTGGGGAAGTGTTTATAAAACGCCTTTTAACTTTTTTCCTTACTATCAGAAAAAAATAAAATTAAACCACAATTAAGATTTGCCTTTCAAACCCTCAGGTGTTACCTCTAACCAGGTGGCCCTGGTCACCATCAGAGTACTGGAACCAAGAAGCCCTTGTTCCTTTTGTGTGTTTTTTCTGGACTGTTGGAGTGGAAATGAGCTTGTTCCTACTGGAGTTTAATTCCAATGCTTTTGACTCCACAAAGACCCCAGTGCCTTTTGACAGTGGCCAGGGTTTCCCCTATTTTCCCACCATTCTTTCCCAAAGGAAACTCATTCCAAATACTTCCCTTTTCCACTGAGGTCTTTGAAGGAAAATGGAATTCTGGTTCATACTGTGGTCTCTTGTAACCTCAGGTCTTTAATGTGATCACTTTCAAATTTAAAAGATCCAGGTGGAAATATTTTTATTATGCTAGTAATAATTCTACAGAATACCTGAATTCTTAACACTGTTACATTTCAGTGTAAGTGGTGACTTCTTTTCATGTTATTTGATCTGGTTTCATTCCTGTAATACAGCCACCTGATTTTGTGCAGGGGGGAATAATACGTGGTTTTTGTACAAATATGTTTCACTGTGTTATTTTGGAAAAATGAAGGGAGGGAGTTTGGGGAGATTGGAGGAAATTGATTAAGAAGACCTAATCTCCCTCCTTTTGGTGAATAAATGGACCATCATTTCTGGATTCTAGTCCTATTCTCTGCATCGATATACCAGAATCTTCATCTGTCTATGAAGAGCCCCACCTGGTCTTTTAAAGTCCGTTAAAAGCCCAATGGTCAGTTAAAATCCAGTCGCTCTGGGTTTCCTGACTAACCACCTTCTCACCTATGTATGGTTGCATGTGCCTTGCCCACTGTTTATTTCCATGGTCAGAATGAGGAAAAATTAGTGGAATTTCTCCAGGGAGGGTGGCCAACGTCCTGGCACTTCCAAGAGAGGAATAGTTCAGTTCGGTGCACTAGAGAATGTTTGTAAGGTTGCAGTTTAGACAGCCCCGAGGTATATGCAGGTGTTGAAGATAGGCGATTCTGTAACTTAGATACACTGTCATGGACAGCCTTTGATCACCCATAGCTGCAGGCCCTGTGCAGAAAATAGAACCCAGTGCTTTCAGAATGCTTGTGAACCCAGTGAAGCAAAAGAAGCAGGGTCTGTGTCTGCCAGGAGGTGAACACTTGGCTCTTCATGGAAGTGTCAGCTGATTGTGCTTTGCTTTCTGACCTATTCAACTCTACCTTTTAATAAAGAGTGCTAGAGTCAGACGGACCTCACAGGATTCCTATACTTCCTTCAGGGTGATGGGAGAAATTAATCCTTGATCCAAGCTAACCGAAGACTGGTTTACAAACTTAAATGTGAATTCTTCTTAGAACATCCCAAGACATACACAATTATCCAGTTTTCCACAGCTTCCTCAGATCCTTCCTGTGTAATAATTCCTACAAATGAGATTAAAAAGTTTTCCAGAGTTCCTTGTGGCGCAGCAGGTTAAGGATCCAGCATCATCACTGTGGCAACTGAGGTTCAGTCCCTGGCCCAGTAACTTTGACATGCCGTGGGCACGACCAACAAAAAAAACAGGGGATCCCATCATGGCTCAGTGGTAACTAACCCAGCCTAGTATCCATGAGGATGGGGGTTTGATTCCTGGCCTCACTCAGTGGGTCAAGGATCTAGCATTGCCATGAGCTGCAGTGTGGGTCACAGATGCAGCTCAGATCTGGTTTTGCTTGGCTGTAGCTCCAGTTCAACCCCTGGCCTGGGAACATCTGTACCCCACAGGTGTGGCCCTAAAAAACACCCAAAACAGCAACTTCATTGCCTATCAGGATCACTTGCAAGTTTGTTAAAACTACAGACCTTGGAGGCCCTACCCTCAGAGCTTCTGATTCAGCTGTTCTTGGGTGAGCTCTGAAATTTTACCTTTTTAACAGATTCCCAGGAGGTCCCGATGTAGCTAGTTATGAGACCACCGTTTGAGAACTAACGGTTCAGAAGGTTGTATGGTAGAGTAAGATCTCTGCAGTTGTTGACAGTTCATTCTATGAGCCCATTAGTCTAATAAATATTTGAGAGCCTACTGTGTACCAGGCACTTAGAAAGAACTTGGATGCAGTGAAGCCATAATTACGACTGAGTGCCCCTGCACTCCTCACTGCTTATATTTTTGAGAATGGGGTATACCAGAGCTACAATAATTTAGGTGGTGCCAAGCTTTTTTTGGGTTTTATTTATTTATTTATTTATTTATTGGCTTTTGTCATTTTAGGGCCGCACCCACGGCATATGGAGGTTCCCAGGCTAGGGGTCTAATGAGAGCTGTAGCTGCCGGCCTATACCACAGCCAGAGCAACGCCAGATCAGAGCTGCGTCTGCGACCTACACCACAGCTTACAGCCACACCGGATCCTTAACTCACTTAGCAAGCCCAGGGATCGAATCCGCAACCTCATGGTTCCTAGTCGGATTCATTAACTGCTGTGCCACGAACTCCGCAGGTGTTAATGAAGGAAAAGGAACAGTGTAAACAATAGTTTTCTGGGGGAAATGTATGTAGTTTGTGATTTGGATGTTCTTCCATAATTTCTGTAGTGCTGAGTGTGGTAAGGTAAGGGTTGGCCTTCATTGAAGAGCTCCATCTGAGTAATCACCCTTTTGTCTGAATACGTTATGCCAGCCAACCCCTGTTCTTTTGCAAACTTCTCTGCCCCTGTTTCTCTACAGTTCTAAGAGCATAGCTATTGTTCATTTGCTCCACTATTGAGGGGGACTTCTTCCTGGGAACAATGTGAAATGAAAACACCTTGATCCCCTGATAATGGATTGTTTCTACCTAGGTCATTGCTAAGAGAAAGATTCTTAAAGGAAGTGCCGAGTGCCTCCAAGCCCAGGACTCTCGATGTTAGACACCTCCCTCCCCCTCGTGAACAGGTCCCCTGAACCTTGTTTCCCTGTGGCTTGCTTTTAAGTCTACCGCTCCTCTTGACATTAGGGAGCACCTTTGATCCTGAACTCCTAGCTAAAGAGCTGAGACAAGACTGCCATACCCAAAGGATGACTAAAAGGGGAGAGGTAGAGAGTCCTATGAATCAAAGGGTTCCATAGCTAATTATAGCTACTTTTCTCTTGGACCAGGCATCCCAGTTCCAACTTTTATGGCACCCCAGCTGAAGAGAGCATTGTCTGGCCCACTGTCTTCTTGCTCCTGGCCTGCCCTGCAGAACTGGAGCTGTCTTTATGCCTTTCTGCAACAGTGGCCTTTCCAGGCCCTTCCAAATCCACGAGGAGCAGCCAGGTAATTGCTTTCTGGCCACCACTTACACCACCACCCACACTTAGGGTACAGCCTTTGCAGATCCCAGGAAAATCACCATGCCTTAATATGTTTAGTGACCATCACTGTCAGACAGTTATGACACAAAGGAAGACACCGCCCACTCTTGTTCCGCTGCAATCTCCTACCTAAGATTCCCTATCAGATGGTTCCAAAAAGGCTTAGGAAACAGGGCTCTTGGTTTCTTTGAGTGGGTTTGGCCCTGACACTGATGGATTTCACATGGCCATCCAAATTTACTGTGACATTCCTTGTTCCAGTTTGCATATTCTGCAGTATCCTCAAGGTTCCCAGGAAGCATTTAGTGAGGTTGCCTCCTGAGACAGCAGGATTTCTGCAGTCAAGGCTGGTTGCTCCATATCTGAGGCTGTCTGTCTTGGGATGTGGTGTGTGGCTTTCTCCTAGCTAACTTGGCTTTGAGGTAAGGAAGTTCAAGGATTCTTTACAATTATATAGCAGACCTACTCCCCAAACAAGATGACTACTTTCAGGGTGTGATATCTTTTTTTAGATGAGAGTACTTGTGCAAGTTAAGAATCCAAAGTTTCATGTAAGTGAGGAAATGGTGGTCCCCACAGAGAACTCAGGCCCCTGCCCCCTGGCTCTGCCCTTCTTCCTAGTAATGGTACAAAAAGGACTATTCCTAGCAGCCCATCACGAGAAACATCACAGAGCTGACTGCAGCTCAGAAACAGGTGTCTACCCAGCACATTGGCAGAAAAAAGGCCATGTTAGATGTCCCTTTCTCACTGATACAGGACATGAGTCTGGACTTAATGCTGCGTTGGACCCTGTTGAGAACATAGTATTGGAATTCCCATGATGGCGCAGCGGAAACAAATCCAACTAGGAACCATGAGATTGTGAGTTCAATCCCTGACCTTGCTCAGTGGACTAATGATCTGGCGTTGCTGTTAGCTGTGGTGTAGCTTGCATACGCAACTCGGATCCTGTGTTGCTGTAGCTGTGGTATAGGCCAGCAGCTGCAGCTCTGATTCAGCCCCTAACCTCTGAACTTCCGTATGCCATGGGTGCAGCCCTTAAAAAGACAAAAGGACATAGTATTAATTCGTTAAGTCTTAAATGCCCAGGTGGAAGTAGAGGCTGGAAGGGGGAGAGGCCTGGCTTCCCTTCTCCCAATGAAGCCCTACCTATGTCCACATTCCTCTGAAATTAAGAAGCAAAAATGGGAGTTGCTTTGTGGTTCAGCAGGTTAAGGATCCAGCATTTTCATTGCTGTGGTTCTGGTTACAGCTGTGGTGCAAATTCGATCCCTGGCCTGGGAACTTGTGCATGCTCCAAATGTGGCAAAAAAAAAAAAAAAAAAAAAGTGAAAAGCTCCATATTAAAATGAAAGAATTTGAGATTAAGATCTTAGTTCAAGTCCTAGCCTTACTACTTCATTAGCACGATCTGTTTCCATTTTCAGTGTGTAAAATGACCAGTAATACATTAATAGTGTGGTTGTAAAGAATAAGACAGATTAGAGCACTAGGAAAACTAAAAACTCAGAAAACTGTTAGTGGTTACTGCTGAGGAGTTTAAGAACTGTGCTGCTTTCTGTTGAGACCGAAGTATCTCTCCAGCCACGGCAACAGGAGCAGCTATACCCTGGACAGCAGTCTCCTGACTTTCCCAGGGGCTTTCCATGCACATGGTGACAGGTTATAGCTATGCAGTGAGCCTTATGCCTCCTTCCTTGGTACTGCCAAACACAGTGGGAACTTTAGAGGCATGCAGAAGCCATTGTGTCAAAGCATCACTGATGCCCACGTTCACAGGATTTGAATGTGGAGACATAAGCATAAGCTCTAGATAGAGGTCCATGTCCCTTTCTTTCACTTTTCAGTTCCTACATCTTCTGTCTCTTCTTTAACCTGCCCTAGCCATTGTGCCCGGTGGCGGGGTGGGGGGCAACAACATTCATTTGACCCTCTGTGGTTACCACTTTCACATATATGATACAGGATACTGACCCTCCCAAGATCACACAAATCTAGTGCTGAATCTGGCTCCTGCAGCCACACTCCACTGCCTTGATGAGCTTCTGCTTGTAGTGGTGTCACCTAACTAGGTGTGCTGTGCTCAGTTCTGAAACTGCTAGTGAGAGCTGCCAGGAAGAATCAGATGAATCTCAATGGCAACAGTTGATTTAAAATCCCCAAATGAAGAAAGTGGTAATAGAATCTGTCTCCAGGAAAGGAGAAAAGTTCATTGAGGAAGGAGATACTTCATATTTTATACCTATGCTTGTTTTACTTAATTCAGAAATTCAGTTTAAAACATGTTTAAATATTTAACAAAATATATCAAAATGAGAAACAAACTGGAGTAGGTAGAATTTTAGCAGAGGGCCCCCATCTAGACCTTTTTTTGTGAAAAACACAGGAGTGGTTGTCGTGCTTCAGGCATCAAAGGACCCATCTGTGAGGCCACCTTCCCATACTGACCAGCCTCAGGAAGGAGAAGGTATGCATGTCCACCAAGATCCGTCACTATTTATTTGTTTTTCTCTTTTCTAGGGCCGTACCCACGGCATATGGAGGTTCCCAGGCTAGGGGTCTAATCGGAGCTGTAGCTGCCGGCCTATACCACAGCCACAGCAACGTGGGATCTGAGCCATGTCTGCAACCACAGCTCACGGCAATGCCGGATCCTTAACCCACTAAGCGAGGCCAGGGATTGAACCCTCAACCTCATGATTCCTAGTCAGATTCGTTAACCACTGAGCCACGACAGGCACTCCAAGGTCTGCCACTCTTGACACTACCCAAGAGTCAAGGAGACAGAGAAGCAGAGCAACATGTAGAGACTAGGCATAAAAAAGGCAAAAAAAGGAGATGCAGAAAAAAATTACAAAAAAACAAGAGATGGTGTTGGAGGGTGTATTGGTGCTTCTGTGGCAACAAGCAAGTGCAAAGCCCTGCCTGGCCCTCTGCTCTCAGAAAGTTGTATTTCCAACTGATATTTACTGTCTCTAGAGACAATGTGAAGCCATGAGAAGAGCTTCAGCGAGTCAGCCCCTTTGCAGAAAGCTCCAGACCCATGTTTCCCGGGTGGGAGTGAGATGGTTGCCTCCTGCCCACCTTGGGGAGCCTCCCTCAGTGCCTGATGCTGCAAAACTCCACTAACCACTAACAGTTTTCTGAGTTTTTAGTTTTCCCAGTGCTCTAATCTTTTATTCTTCATAACCACACTATTAATATATTACTGGTCATTACAACCCAATGGGGAATTACTGTAGACAGACAATGAAATCAGGGCGTAAGTGTCTAACTACTTGGGTCATGCTGAGAAGGCTTCAGGGAAACGAAGGTGATGGGGACTGAGCTCTCTGGATTAAGGAGTTTCTCAGGCAGTCCTGGAGGAGAGAGAATAACCAGGAGGAGAAAACACCTAATTCCAGTGATAGGAATTGACTTAGAACCTAAACAACCCAATCCAGAGACGTGTACTAGAGAGATTAGGAGGTAGAATATTGATCTTGGTCACGTATGTGGCTCCTGAATGACAGAAATGGGAGTGTCTCGGAATTCCCTTCGTGGCTCAGTGGTTAACGAATCCGACTAAGAACCATGAGGTTGAGGGTTCGATCCCTGGCCTTGCTCAGTGGGTTAAGGATCCGGCGTTGCCTTGAGCTGTGATGAAGGTTGTAGACGCGGCTCGGATCCCGCGTTGCTGTGGCTGTGGCGAAGGCCGGCAGCTACAGCTCCGATTGGACCCCTAGCCTGCCACGGGTGCGGCTCTACATAAAGGCAAAAAGACAAGAAAAAAAAAAAAAGAAATGGGAGTGTCTCAAATATCAGAGTTGCCACATCTCAGGCAGCGACCCCGAATATCATCATTTGAGTTAATCAAGAGGCAGACGGTCAGTTTAGTGAACAAATAAGGTGAGTAGGTAACGACTCCTTCACCAAGCAAGAGTGGGGATGAGTAGTATCGGACCACACAGCTCTGAGTAGGGCCCACAGATTTTAACGACTAGTTTGATGTCCCCAAGTCCCTAGGCTGCAATGTAGGTCTCTTGGGATTGCCCAGCAACTTGAGTTTTGGTGGCCCGGGATACATCGGGGGGCCGTGTATCCAGAGGAGAGAAGAAGGAACCAGGATTAAAGACCACTCTCCAGGCTACCTCGAGGAGAGGAGGAAAGCAGGGTAGCCACGGTTCAAGTAAGGTCTTGACCCCTGTCCCCAGGATGCGTTCCGGCGGGCCCGGCTGTGCGAGGTCTGGGCTTTGGCTGCAGACGGATTAGGTTTGATCCGATTAGAGTCTGGGAGGTCCACTTTGTCCCTTGCCTGGCGCTGGCAGCGACCGCCCCGCCTTTGTGAGGACTCGGAGACCTCCTAGAGACCCTCCTCTGCCCCAACATAGGGTTGGCGTAGAAATCCGAGAGGTTCCGTGTGCCCCTGTTCGGCTCACGGCTACAGCGCAGGCTTGGGCTTCCGCCCCCTGCGGCCCTTCTGAGCCCCGCCTCGAGCCTGCGGGTGTCTGGGCCCCCGCCTCAGTGCTTGCCTGGAGGCGAGTGGGGGGCCTTGGCAGCCCTCTACCGGGAAGGGCGGGACCGCTGCCCCGCCCCGCAAGTCTCCAGCTAGTGCACCTGTCGGCTAACGCCAAGGGCGGCGCCGTGCGCCTGCCGCCGCGCCACTCCACGTCCGTTTGTCTCCGCGTCCCGAGCCGGGGGTCTGTCTGTCCCCGTGAGCAGGCAGACTTGAGCAGGGCCGGCGTCAGAGCTACGTGCGGCTGGGCGGGCGCGGCGGGCGGGGTGGGGGCGGCGCTGAGCGCGGCAGCGGCGGCGCGGGAGGCGGGGAGGCGCGGCGCGCCGGGGACAGCGGCGGGCGGCGGCGGCGGCGGCATGCGGCTTCTCGCGCTGCCCATCGTGGGCTGAGACGGCTGCAGCACGGGTGGGAGGCGCGGCGGCCGGCAAGCCGAGGGCGCAGCCAGCCAGGCAGACCGCGGTAAGCGGTCGGGGCGCCGCGCCATGGGCCAAGCCGAGGGCGGGGGCACGGGCCGGGGGCCGCCGCCGCTGCTGCTGCTTCTGGGGGCGACGCTGGTTCTCGCCTCGGGGGCGGTGCCAGGTAGGTACGGACTGCGACTGGGACCCCAGGGGCTCTCTCGCCCCACCTTGGGTCAGGGTCCTACTGGCTTCGGGTACAGGCGAGTCAGCGAGCTGTTGCAAGGGGGCGGGGCAGCGCCTTGCCTGCAGCGCGAGCGGAGAAAGGGGGGACCTGAAGAGATGGGCTATTTGGGGGAGACTGAGTACTGGCGGCGACTCGACCTGCGTGTGCAGACCGAGATGTTGGCTGGGGAAGGGGCCTGGTAGGCGGGGCCTGAGGGTGAGACTTAGGGGCGGGACCTGGAGGTGATGTGGGGCTTGAGGGTGTGAGTTCGGGGCGGGGACTGGGTGGGGCGGGACCCTAAGGGTGCGACTTATGGGCGGAGCCTAGAGGTGGAATGGAGCTTGGAGGGTAAGATATGCGTGGGGCTGGAGTTGGGGGTCCCCTCGTTAGACTGTGGGTGGTGTCGGGGGCGGGGCCTGATCAGAGAAACATTTGGCCGGGTAAGTTTCTTGGCTTGTGGAACGGGCTGGGGGCGGGGCTTAAATATGGGGCGTGGCCCTGGGAAAGCTTGCCGCTGAGGCTTCCGGTTGATGGAAGAGAGCGGGGGCGGGTCGCGGCCCGGGGCCCTACCACACGTCCTGCTCTGACGCCCCGCCCCTGTCCCTCCCGCCCACAGTGCGCGAGGCGGGCAGCGCCGTCGAGGCAGAGGAGCAGGTGAAGGGCGTTCTGACGTGGGGGCCGCGTGCTAACTACACGCAGGAGAAAGCTGGCCCACCAGCAGCTGGAGAAGATGAGACCTCGCGGACTGCTCCCCATGGCGAGCACGCCGCAGTGAGCCCTGGGATTGGGCCAGAGGAGGTGCTGGAGGCGTCAGCGGCCGTGACAGGAACAACCTGGCTGGAGGCTGACACCCCAGGCTTGAGTGGAGTGACTGCAGAGGCAGGTAGTGGAGACACCCAGACCCTTCCAGCCAAGCTCCCGACTCCTGACGAGGCTGTTGGGCAGTCGCCGTCCACCGCCACTCCTGAGGCTACAGAGGCCAGTGAACCAGCCTCCTCCACACCTGGCGACAGGCTGAACCCAGGCCCCGAGATACCCAAGGAGATCCCCTTGGAGGTTTGGCTGAACCTGGGAGGCAGCACACCTGACCCTCATGGGCCAGAGTCCACGTACCCCTTTCAGGGCACACTGGAGCCCCACCCGGCGTCAGACATAATTGACATCGACTACTTCGAAGGACTGAATGGTGAGGGCCATGGCGCCGACCTGGGGAGCTTCCCTGGGTCGCCAGGTGCCTCAGAGCACCACCCCGATCCTGGGGGAGAGACCCCTTCCTGGAGCCTGCTTGACTTATACGATGACTTCACTCCCTTTGATGAATCTGATTTCTACCCTACCACATCCTTCTATGATGACTTGGATGAAGAGGAGGAAGAAGAGGAGGATGACAAGGATGCAGCAGGAGGTGGAGACCTGGAAGATGAAAATGACCTCCTCCTGCCCACTGGGAAGCCTGGTCTGGGGCCTGGGACAGGACAGCCCACCAGTTGGTGGCATGCTGTCCCTCCACAGCATACTCTGGGGATGGTTCCTGGCAGCAGTATTGCCCTCAGGCCCCGCCCAGGAGAGCCAGGCAGGGATCTGACCCCAAGCGAGAATGGCACTGAGTGCCGCAGTGGCTTTGTGCGACATAACGGTTCCTGCCGGTCAGTGTGCGACCTCTTTCCAAGTTACTGTCATAATGGCGGCCAATGCTACTTGGTGGAGAACATAGGGGCCTTCTGCAGGTAAGGGCGTGGCGGCAGGTGTCCAAGGGCTTATCAGAGAACTCCTGAAAAGCACATGGGAGGTAGAGAGGGGAATGTGACAGGCACAACCTCCCAGAGGTTGTGAGTTCACAGGAGCTCCAGGTCAAGAGGTGGTCACAGTAAATCCTCTATAGAATTACATCTTTAATGTACTTCCTGTGACCTCAGAAATAAGAATATGTATTTCCTCTAAGTGTTGTGTCCTTTACTAAACCAGTAAATCATAAAGGCAAAATGAAGGGACTCCATTAAGGAGTTTGGAAGAGTCCTTTGCTGGGTTGGAAATGTGTTCTTGGCTAGTTCTATACTAGCAGAAAGGGTAGGCCCTTAAACATACTGCGAGGAAAGATAACTACTGACCACTCCCTCTAAGCCATGTGTGTGGCAGGAGGAGGGCCCTGTGTCCCTGTGGGGCACAGGTGCAGATTGGCACATGAAGTCAGAGTGAGGACCTTCACACTGGGAGCAGACCCAGAGAGCAGCCATTCAAACAGGTCAAGCTGAGCAAAGTGTTTTTCATGGCATAGTAAATGTGGTAGGTTTTCTTAAGTTTGCTAGTGGCTTTTCCCCTTAATCCTGATTGTTGTCTTCCTGGGGAGACCAAGCCCAGCATGTTTCAAAAATGCAGAGAGTTTCCTATAAGCATAAGAACATTGTCTGCAGCCACCATCCCATGCCTCATCATTACCTGCCCTCACCATGAGGTACTTAACCTGCTAGAGAGCTCGCTGGCTTATTCTGCAAGAAGTCAGGGATGATCTGGGTGGTTTGCTTGTCTCCCATCCTTTACAGGTCCTAGAAAAGGGACTTGTTTCCACTGGTCCTAGAAGCAGCATTTCTGTAATTTGGGAGTCTTTTTAAAGTGTCATTCCCTATATTTCTTTTTCATGGTTTTTTTAGAGGTATGCGAAGTATTCAAATTTGATAAATCTTAATGATCTGATAGAAGAATAACACACAGGGTGTAAATTCTCTGGCTTTGGCATTAAAGTTTGAGTTCTAGTTCCTTACTATGACGTTCTTTCCTGTAAATGATCATGAGATTAGAGTCACTCTTTTTTTTTTTTTTTTTTTTGGCTGCCCTGTGGCATGTGTATCATG
The DNA here is from genome assembly GCA_004024745.2 of Catagonus wagneri. Lineage (NCBI taxonomy): Eukaryota > Metazoa > Chordata > Mammalia > Artiodactyla > Tayassuidae > Catagonus > Catagonus wagneri. Next base: position 31,245,156 of record PVHT021183699.1, on the reverse strand, counting down.
GGCCAGGGATCAGATCCTAGCCACAGCTGTCACCAATGCCACAGCTGCGGCAACGCTGGATCCCTTAATCCACTGCGCCGGTCCTGGGGTCAGACCCACATTCCAGTGCTCCAGAGGCACTGCTGATCCTGTTGTGCCACAGCACAAACTGCTAGACTCACTCTCACAGGAATGTGTCCACACAGTTCTGATTGCAGTTGTCCAGCCATTGCCAAAAAGAGGAACTGGAATTAAGAAATTATGCTCGAGTTCTCATCGTGGTGCCATGGGAACAAATCCAACTAGTATCTGTGAGGATGTGGATTTGATCCCTGACCTCACTCAGTGGGTCGAGGCTCTGGTGATGGCATGAACTGTGGTGTAGGTCACAGATGTGGCTCGGATCCTGCTTTGCTGTGGCTGTTGACATAGGCCGGCCACTGTAGCTCCAATTTGACCCCTAGCCTGGGAACTTACAAATGCCATGGGTGCAGCCCTAATAAGCAAAAACTAAAAAAAGAAAGAAAGAAATTATGATGATAAGACCTTGCTGCTTGGTTAAGAGATACCAGAAATATGGGGAAACCCTGTGATTTTGCTCCTCAGATTCTAGTTGAGGGGAAACGACAGTTATGATTTTAGCCTGAGAGCTATGGATTCTCTGTGCAAAATCATTATCTTTCATCTTGTTGGAGGCCTGAGTTTTCACCTGCAAAGTAGTCTGCCCTTGGGAGTTCCCATAGTGAGTCAGTGGTTAACGAATCTGACTGGCATTCATGAGGATGCAGGTTCGATCCCTGGCCTTGCTCAGTGGGTTAAGGATCTGGCATTGCCGTGAGCTGTGGTGTATGTTTCAGACGCGGCTTGGATCCTGCACTGCTGTGGCTGTGGTGTAGGCCGGCAGCTGTAGCTCTGACTGGACCCCTAGCCTGGGAACCTGCATATGCCGCAAGTGCAGCCTAAAAAGCAAAAAAAAAAACGCCCAAAAAACAAAGTAGTCTGCCCATCAGAGTGTGAGATTTGGAGCCTTTGCTGCCTCTGGAGAGCTAAACCAGTCCCAGCACCTCCTGGAGCCCTCAGGGGATTCCCAAGTTAAGTGTGTCCTCACTAAAGGCATTGCTGTGCTGCCCTTGGATCCTCCAGTGGAGCCTGCCTCAGGAAGGCTTCTCCACAAGCCCACTCCAGCTCCCCTTGCACAGCTTCCATCCCAGGATCACACTAGGCCTCACTAGCAGAGATTCCTCCTTGGCGGGTACACCCAGGGCTGGCCCTGGCTTGGAAACTGTTTTGCATTCCACTCACAGGAGGCTGCCGAGCCCTTAGTTGCAGACTGCAGCATGCCTTTGTCTCTGTCACCTCGACCACTGCAGGGAAATGAGCAGAGCTATGGCATAACTTCTCTAGAATGGCTGGTTAGAGGGGTCTTCTTTCCCTGCCATCCTCCAAGATTGCCTCCCAGGACTGCAGAGGGGCAGTTGGGAAGGAGAGAATCCCCTGCTAGCCACGTCTCCCTGCCCTGTTCTAGGTGTGGAGTACCTAATTCTCCCATGCCTCATTTCCCCATTTCTAGACCCCTTTCTCTTGTCTGTCATTCACCCTGAGGTTCGTGTCCTCCCTCCTTTGCCTGCCTCTGTATCCTTCCACATCTTTCCTCTTTGAAGCAGCCTGGTTCCCATGGAAACAGCAATGTCATTGGAAGAGTTGGAGCCTGGGAATGTCCCCAAGGGCAGGAGAAAGTCACTCAACAAAAGGACTGAAACCCACCCAGAGGGTTGATTCTCACTGTGCTTTCATGACAGTTCTCATGGTAATAGGACAGGAAGCTTTAGGGGCAGCACTTTGGGGGCTGCAGCAATAGGAGGAGAATATACATCTGTCTTTGTGCTTGTCCTTGTCTGTCGCTTCTTTCTTTTTCAGTGTACCACGTGAGCTAGATGGGACTGCAGAGCAATAAGATAGCTTTTCACGTGTAGGACGGATCCTACAACTTTGTAGCCATAGCTCCTGTTGGCCTTGTTTTTCCTTTTTTTTTTTTTCTTACCAGAGCCCGGGGTGGACGGGTTGGGGGAAGGGTCTGAGAGAATGCTATGACGGTTCTCACTGAGGGAGAAATCCAGGACTCCCCTCCCTCCTCGGTCACTTCACAGTCGTGTGGATGACCAGGTGGCTTAGTTTCTCAGCACCCTGGTTACCTCATTTGTGTCATGGACCTGAGAGCTGGCCGGCCCACCTCATAGTAAAGACGAGGTGGTTGTAAAGACGAGGCAAGAATAGCCACCATAAGGTCTGCACAGATGGGGGTACCGCAGTTCCTCATAGGAACAGGCTGTTGAGGTAAGTCCTGGGGTCTGGGGCCAGAACCTCCCTGTGGCCACAGCTGCCTGCCTGTCGCCTCAGTCCCACCCTGTCACCGCTGCAGGTGCAACACACAGGACTACATCTGGCACAAGGGGATGCGCTGCGAGTCCATCATCACCGACTTCCAGGTGATGTGTGTGGCCGTCGGCTCAGCCGCGCTCGTGCTGCTCCTGCTCTTCATGATGACGGTGTTCTTCGCCAAGAAGCTCTATCTGCTCAAGACGGAGAACACCAAGCTGCGGAGGACCAAGTGAGTCTGTGTCAGCCAGCCCCACCCCATCTAATCTAGGGAGGGGGTTGTGAGGGATTCCGGGGTCTGCTCACCATCCCTCGATGGGTTTTTCATACCAAAGATTCAATCAAAATTATCCATTCCTACACAGAAAGTGCTGGAATTATAGCAGAGACTAAGCCCCTGTGGGCTGTCCAGCACCATCCCTAGCCCGGGGATAGAGGGTGCTTAGAGGAGGGCAACTCCAGACTCTGGTAAGTTACTGTACTCACTTCCCGCCCCTACCTAATTGCGCCTGCTTCCCGGGTCTTTGACAGCCAGTGGCCGGTGTGAGGATTTCACTCACAGATCATTGTGAAGTGCCTCCAGCTCCCTTAGATCTGCTGCCACTCAGTGCCAGTTCTTCCTCAGTGAAAGGGTTTAGTCCTGCAGTGCATTGCTTTACAAACTTGTCAGTCCTTGGAGTTCCCATTGTGGCATAGTGGTAACAAACCCAACTAGTATCCATGAGGATGTGGGTTCAGTCCCTGGCCTCGCTCAGTGGGTTAAGGATCTAGCGTTGCTGTGAGCTGTGGTGCAGGTCGCAGACACGGCTCAGATCCTGTGTTGCTGAGGCTGTGGCATAGGCCTGCGGCTGCAGCTCTGATTCGACCACAGCCTAAGAACTTCCATGTGCCGCAAGTGCGGCCCTGAAAAGCAAAACAAACAAACAGACAAAAATTTATCAACACTTGGTCCAGACAGAAATGCAAGGCACTCAAGGATGTCCTCTTTGCCTCTCCTAAGTAGAATGTGGGGATGGCAGGGCCTAGGCTTCACTTCCTCTGCTGTGGGTTGTAAGGACTATATCAGGATAGAGTCTCATTTCAGCCCTTCTCTCAGCAGAGTGACTGCTGTGTACACGTGAGAGTCAATTAGCATTTACCCTTTAACTCTTGACCTTGAACAACACTTAAATGTGACCCTGCACACTATAAGAGACTCCCTCTTACTGCTAAGCATTCGAAAGTGTCATGCAACTCACAAGAGGAGGAGACTGGAGTTCAGCTTCCTGTGGGCCCAAGAGACAATTTATACAGAACTGCCCCTCCCCGCTTTCGACCTGTTGTCCCATTAATCCCCTCCCCCTGAGAGAGACTCCCTCAAGAGAATGTGACTGAAGGACTCGTCCTGGGTCCTGGGAAAAGGACAAAATGCCATCTGTTGCTCCTTTGCTGGGTAAACTGTGTGATGTGCAGATGCCGGCAGCTCTCTGCAGCCTTTCAGCTAACCGTTGTGGGGCTGCCAGGGCCTCTCCATTGTGCCTGTGCGCTGAGGCAGAGCTGTTTCTGTGCATGTGCTCACAAGCCAAGGCCCTGGCTCCTCACGCCAAACCAAGGGTCCATGGGGCGGGGGGGCAGGGTCAGGGTGGGAAGGGGACCACCTATCCGGGCAACTGCTGATGAGAATGGAGAGACAAGGAGCAGCTGCCAGGGGAGTGGAGAAGCTAGAGCTGAGGTCTGGGACAGGGCCTCCTCCTAGGCCCTCCTCCTGTAACTGGTTATGTGTTTTGCACAAAGCATGGCTCCCGCAACGCTTCAGCTCAAAGGCTGCCTCCGCTATGTCCCTCTGCATACCTTCTTTCTTTCCCAACCCTGGTTACTGCTCTGAAAATGCTCTGTGTACCCAGTGCACTACAGATAACTGCTGCAGTTTATTGATTCTAAGATTCACATTTTTTTCATATATTAACATTTCTGAAATTGGATTGTGTCTTACAGTCACTGGCATCTTATAATCCCTCTTGGCCAGATGGCAGTCATGATGTGGTTGTAATTATCTGGCATGCAACAACATGGTCATAGCTGTTCATATCATTGTCAGTTCTTTATCTGCAGTATAAATGAGCTACTTAAAGTGTATAATAAAAACTTTAGTTTTTTCTCAGTGGTACATCAAATAGTGGCACATCTTATTACAGTCCGTGGCATTTGATGAAATATAGTAATTGACCTATGATGCTTCTATCAGATTTCCCGGTGATTGTTTCACTTATATTTTCCCTTCTCTCTTCTGTCCTAACCAGCAAATTCCGGACCCCGTCTGAGCTCCACAACGATAACTTCTCCCTCTCCACCATTGCCGAGGGCTCTCACCCAAACGTAAGGAACCTTTGCCACACTCCCTGTACCTCCTCTCCCCATGCCCGTGCCTTGGCTCACTATGATAATGTTCTCTGTCAGGTAATTTGTGTTCTTCACATCTGCCCTTATGCATGCTTCAGCCCCTGCCCACGTCTCTTGTTCAGAGTGTGGAGCCCCTCCTCAGAGCTCTAAGGATCAGGACAGGGCAACCAGTTGGGGTGGCAAAAGTGGGAATAAAAGCATGATGGTGTATCACTTCCTTGACAGGCAAAGTTATACAAAGTACAGAAGATGCATGATTTTTAGCTTCGTGTGGGCTTTAGAAGTTTGATTTTTTATCTTTCTATTTTCTATATGAACGAGAAAGGCTCTGCTTTCATTGCTAGCAAATCTGCTGGTGATTGAAGCAAATGGTAGTTGTTCTTTTGGTTGAGAGGAAAAGCCCCTGGGATGGCTGGAAAACCAGAATCTTTGACACTGTTCGAAGACCCTCAAAACGAGCGGGTTTATATACACCAGTTAGCTCTGAGTTGGCTCAAAACACTGCTAAACCATAAGCTTAGCAGTAATTCTGTTAGGAGGATAGGCTCATAAATATCAATTGAAATACAATAAAAAGCTAGGCCATTTTCTTTTCTTTTCTTTCTTTTTTTTTTTGTCTTTTGTCTTTTTAAGGCCGCATCTGTGGCATGTGGAGGTTCCCAAGCTAGGGGTCTAATCAGAGCTACAGCTGCCGGCTTATGCCACTACCATAGCAAGGTGGGATCCGAGCCACGTCTGCAACCTACACCACAGCTCATGGCAACGCTGGATCCTTAACCCAATGAAAGCGGCCAGGGATCGAACCTGCAACCTCATGGTTCCTAGTCGGATTTGTTTCCGCTGAGCCACAATGGGAACTCTGCCATTTTCTTTTTATTTCTTTTATCTTTCTTTACTTTTTTATTATAGTTGATTTGCAGTGTTCTGTCACTTTCTGCCCTACAGCAAAAATGACCCAGTTACACGTATACATATATTCTTTTTCTCACATTATCCTGTATCATGTTCCGTCATAAGTGACTGGATACAGTTCCCTGTACTACACAGCAGAATCTCATTGCCTATGCACTCCAAATGCAATAGTTTACATCTACTAACCCCAAACTGCCATTCTGTCCCACTCCCTCCCCTTCCCGCTTGGCAACCATAAGTCTGTTCTCCATGTCCATGAGTTTGTTTCTGTTCTGTAGATAGGTTCATTTGTGCCACATATTAGATTCCAGATATAGGTGATATCATATGGTATTTGTCTTTCTCTTTCTGACTTACTTCACTTGGTATGAGAGTCTCTAGTTCCATCCATGTTGCTGCAGATGGCATTATTTTGTTCTTTTTTATGGCTGAGTAGTATTCCATTATGTACCACATCTTCTTAATCCATTCATCTGTTGATGGACATTTAGGTTGTTTCCATGTCTTAGCTATGGTGAATAGTGCTGCAGTGAATGTACATTTGCATGCATCTTTTTCAATGAAAGTTTTGTCTGGATATATGCCCAAGAGTAGGATTGCTGAATCATATGGTAGTTCTATATTTAGTTGTCTGAGGTATCTCCATACTCTTTTCCATAGTGGTTGTACCAATTTTTATTCCCACTAACAGTGCAGGGGGGTTCCCTTTTCTCCATACCCTCTCCAGCATTTGTTATATGTGAACTAATTAATGATGGCCATTCTGACCAGTGTGAAGTGGTACCTCATATTAGTTTTGATTTGCATTTCTCTAATAATTAGTGATGTTGAGTGTTTTTTCATGTGACTGTTGGCCATCCATATGTCTTCTTTGGAGAAATGTCTATTCAGTTCTTCGGCCTATTTTTCATTTGGGTTGTTTGTTTTTTTGCTGTTGAGTTGTTAGAGTTGTTTGTATATTTTGGAGATTAAGCCCTTGTCAGTTACATTGTCTGCAGCTATTTTCTCCCATTCTGTAGGTTGTCCTTTTTTTTTTTTTAAATGGTTTCCTTTGCTGTGCAAAAGCTTGTCAGTTTAATTAGGTCCCATTAGCTTATTTTTGTTTTTATTTATATTGTCTTGGGAGACTGACCTAAGAAAACATTTGTACAGTTGATATCAGAGAATGTTTTGTCTATATTCTCTTCTAGGAGTTTTTTGGTATGTTTTATGTTTAAGTCTTTAAGCCATTTTGAATTTATTTTTTGTACATGGTGTGAGGGTATGTTCTAGTTTTATTGATTTACATGCAGCTGTCCACTTTTCCCAGCACCACTTGCCTATTTTATATTCTTTAGACCATTTTATATTCTTTAGACCATTTTCCAAAGCCCGTGGCCTACTTTGTTGTCTGGACCAGGCTAACCAGCTCAAATACTGAGTACTATCAGAGAGAATTTGAGAAATAAAGCAAAATCCATCCAACCCCCAAACTGTATCATATCCAAACCCAACAATTCTTTAGATGACACAGGCTCCATACTCTAGGTAAATGGAGGGAGTGAAACTAAGACTCTTCCAATGGAAACAGTGGAGAGTTTAAGGGGAAATTTTGAAGAAGTTCTTTGAAAGAACAGACCACAGAATATGTGAGCTCACAGGGGCCTTAACAGTCTAGGCCAGTGCTGTCCAGTGGAACTTTCTGCGACAGAAATGTTGTGTATCTGCACTGTTCATTAAAGCAGCCACCAGCTACCTCTGGCTTCAGAGCCTCAGAATGTGGCTCTTGTTTCCATATTGGACAGCGCAGGTTGAGACCGTTGCCTTCTTTTTATAGGTGAGGAAATTGTAGCCCTGGAAGGAGAAAGAGAATAATAATGAGACCTTGTTCACCAGACCACAGAAAAGAAAAACTTGGCCTGGTGGAGGAGGAGCAAAGGGGTCGATTTAAATAATAAAGGAAAGAGGCTAATTTAGGATAATTTTTTAAAGTCTTTGATATAAAGAATAGAGAAAAAAACAGTATTTTACTTGCTGTGCACCACCAAGATATTAATAAGTTCAAGATGGACATAATAACCAAGGGAACAAGATGTCCTGTAACTTTTGAGATTGATAACCATATTAATCAACACACAAGGCTATAGCATGGGTCTTATCTTGGGACATCTCATCTCCCCCTTACCCAGTCCACTGCAGTGATATGCATTTAGTCATCATTGATGGACTGCGAGTGAATGGTGGCCTGCCAAGGGGTCTTTCATTTCCACCGTCTGATCTGCCATTTCATACATGTGGGAAAGCAGGCCTGACCTGTATGGTGGGGCCTGCAATCAGGGTGTTTGTTTTCCAAGGAGTGCGAGGGTCCTTAGCAAAGTTTCTGACTTGTGCCTTTCTGGCACCCCTGGTACGCCCGCCTTTCCTCTTCACAAAGATGGAAGAGAAGGAAATAGCTCCTCTTAGAGGCCTTGGTTGCATGAGTGAGTACAAAGATTTCCAGCTCTTGGCTGACCCAACTTTGTGGAAGCAAGGCATTTGTCCACGAGAGTTGCCACTGACCTTGAATTCAGAATATGACAAAACAGAAACGGAGTGGAGCAGGGTGGTCAGCTGTGGTAAACAGCCTAAGAAGGGCCACGGGGTTGTCTGGGCAGACCCGGGGCATCCTGCAGCTAAGGAGTGCTCTCTGGCTCCTTGGATCTTGAGGACAGTTTCCACCTGGCATCTCTTTCTCACCTTGTGCCCCAGGGGACATCCTGTCCCCTCTGCCGAAGCACTGAGCATGTGAGGATGTGCCTCGCTTGTCCAGGAGGTAGATTCCTGCAAACTTCATATCTAATTCCCTTCACCTAACCCAAGAGTCAGAGTTGGTCCGTAGTCAAGATCTTGTGGGTATTGACAGTTAAGACTGTTGCCACTTTATTATGAAGAGGAGCCTTATCGATCGCTTCAGCCACCGCAGTGATTGCTTACAAGTGATGCTAGCAGCAGGCTGAAGTGAGGAAACCTCCCGGTGAACTGGGAGCTGAAGTGAGGACCCTGAGTCAAGCCTACTCATTAGTCTCCCCATCCCTCTCCTTTCACCCCAGATTTCCTCATTGGTTTCAGTGTCTCCTAAAATTTTGGAGAGTAGGAGGGCTTGTTTCTTTTGCAGAAGTAAAGGAGACTGGGTGGGTCATTTTCCTGCCCAGTTCCAGTCATTTTTACAAGTCACGCTCTGAAAAGATTTCAAACCAAAAACACCCTGCTGCTTTGGGCCTGGTTGGGGAAGCGTCCATGGCTGGTGTCTGAGTCAGGGCGCTTGTCTTTCCCCTGCTGCGTGCACGGCCTTGGGCTGTTCCTCACCCATGTCCCTGGACTTTCCAGAGCCTGTGACTGCTGAGCCAGTGGCTGGGTGTGTGTGGGTCTTGTGTAGCTGAGCAGCAGCAGCAGCTAGCTTTGGAGAGGAACTTCAGGAAGGAAGGGGAAAGCCCACGGTTCCCCAGCCCCTGCTGTGAGATTTTCCAGGAGGAAGGGCAAGTTGTGTAGGAAGCTGGGCACACACTCTCCAGCCACGCAGTGTGAGTGAACCCACCTGAACTCCACTGGCAAACTGCCCAATCACTGAGAGCTGCCCTCAGCTGTGCTCTCAGGGCAGTGTCGTGGCTGTAACTTGGTCCTCTGAGATTTGACAGACCTTCCAGGATGTCCCTTAGTGCTTCCTATCCGCACCCCATTTAAATCTTTCTTACTTCCCAGTCTCTGTTTCTTGCATGTATTTGGTAAAGCACTGACTGCCTGCCTGCTTCTGTCAGTGATTTGTGTCTGGACAAGTAGGACTCCAGGTCTGAACCCCCGGCTGAAGGATGTCCACATGGCTGGGGCACAATGCCAGGCAAAGTTCCCAGGACTTAGGCTAGAGGGAGGTCTAGATCCACCAAATCAAAGGTAGATGGGCCTGGAGTTCCCATCGTGGTGCAGCGGAAATGAATCTGACTACCATCCATGAGGACCCAGGTTCGATCCCTGGCCTCGCTCAGTGGGTTAAGGATCCAGCATTGCCGTGAGCTGTGGTGGAGGCCGCAGATGAGGCTTGGATCCTGTGTTGCTGTAGCTGTGGTGTAGGCCAGCAGCTGTTGCTCTGCTTTGCCCCCTAGCCTGGGAACCTCCATATGCCACAGGTGCGGCCCTAAAAAGCAAAAAAAAAGGTAGATGGACCGTCTGCTGAGGGATTCAGCAACCCTAGGCTTCACAGGATGGCGTTCTGGAGGAAACACTTGGGCTAGGAAAGCTCCATCTTGGTCTAGACACGCCCTCACATGTTCTACCTGTCGGAGGTACTTAGCTTATCTAACGGTATTGCTAGGATACCCGTGTTCCTAATTTTTAGGATCTACTTTTCCTGCCTATTGGTCCAGAAAGCAGCTTTCTCATCGGTCCAAATCCCAGAAGCCCTCAAGAGGCCAGGTTTAATTTGGGTCTCCACCTTCATGGCATCACAGCTCTGACAGCCAGGTCTATAAGACTCACTAAATCCACTTTTCTTCACATTTTGAGAATATCTCTCTGCCCCCGTATGCCGCCAAGGAGTGTATAATGGGGAATGGGGAGGGGGGCTGGGGTCTATTATCTTGAAAAACATGAAAGTGAGTTCCATCCTTGTAAGAGGAGAGGTGCGTCTAGGCCTTGCTTCACGCTTTGCTGTGTTCCAGAGCCCGTTCTGCTCTGGCTTCCATACCCCGTGTCTGCCTCCAAACAGTGCCGGGTCCTGCCTCATCCTGCGTCCCCCTCTGTAAACCTGTGTGGGCGTGTGGAGATAATACTCCACTTTATCAGGCATATTGTTCCATCTCAGCAAATAGACATTTATGCCATTGAAGAGTTTTTTTCTAAACCTCTTGCAGCAGTGCTAGAAAATATTGAGTGCCAGAGGGTGCAGTGTGCAGCCACCTTGACTGAAATCTACCCGGGCACTGGCTGAAGTGCATTTCCTCTTGTGCCTGTGTCACAGGAAGTGGGGAACGCGTGTTCTGCTGTTGTCTGTAAATCATTCCTCAGGTCTTTTAAATCCCTCTGTTTGAGCTGGTCTTCTGGAGAAGTGCTAAATGAGGCTGGAGCAGGGGACACGGGAAAGCGATTTTTTTTTTTTTTGGCACAGCATACAGCAGCTCGATAGGGGATCTTGGAATTGAACCCTGGCCACAGTGGTGAAAGCACCAAATCCTAACCACTAGACCACCAGGGAACTCCTGACAGTGGTTTCTATATGCACAGCACATTTGAGCACCTATAATGTCCAATGCAGGGCTGGAGCTTTGCCCTGCTTTTCAACCAGACACGCTCCTGACCTAGTGCCGTTACAGGTCAGACTCCATAGCACGCAGCATGGACAAGAGCTCGCCGCTTTGTGGGGAATGTCCTGGTCCTTAAGCATGATGAGTACCTTGAGTTTTGGAAGTGGTTCAAGCGAGAAAGGTCTGAGCCAGCTGGTCAGAGAGGGACGTTGCCCTTCTCGCCGCCCATGAGGCTGCCTGGGCGGCTGCACAACCTCTCCGATCAGCAAAGTTCCCAGTACCTATATTAGCTATTGAGGGCACTGGAAAGAAGAACTGAGGCCCACTGAGTTGCCCTGGGTAAAATCCCTTCAGGTGGTCCTAAAGGAAAAGAGTGGGGAGTTCCCTGGTGGCCCAGCAGCTAAGGAGTCAACATTGTCACTGCTGCAGCACGAGTTTGATCCCTGTCCCAGGAACTTCTGCATGCTGTAGGCATAGCCAAAAAAAAAAAAAAAAAAAGGAGTTCCCGTCGTGGCGCAGTGGTTAACAAATCCGACTAGGAACCATGAGGTTGCGGGTTCGATCCCTGCCCTTGCTCAGTGGGTTAACGATCCGGCGTTGCCGTGAGCTGTGGTGTAGGTTGCAGACGCGGCTCGGATCCTGCGTTGCTGTGGCTGCGATTAGACCCCTAGCCTGGGAACCTCCACATGCCACGGGTGAGGCCATAAACCCGCGGCCATAAAATGACAAAAGGCAAAAAAAAAAAAAAAAAAAAAAGGAAAGGAAGAGTGGTGGGACGGCAGGAGCTGTCTGAGGAGTCTCTGAATGCAGAGTTGGAGGACTGTGTACCGGAGTGGGTTTCCTGAAAACCTTTAACAGGCAAATTCACCTCAGGCTCAGGAGCTTGTCACAGGGCAGCAGGCAGCACACAGGGGCAGGCAGGAGGACACAGTACCCGCCAGAGATAGGGAGAGGCTCACGCATCTCTGGCCTTTAGTCAGGGAAGGTATATTTGCTGTGGGGAGAGGGGTCCAGCTTTGCCAGGAACAGCTCTGCATCCGACCACGGTCCTGTTTGCGTTGCACTGAATACACTGACAAGTCGTGTTCCTGATCGAGACTTTTTTGGGAGAGCAGAACTCAACAGGTTGGACAGCCTTGGAAAAAGAGGGGCCAGACAGACCCAGCAGAACTCAACGACAGGTGAGGATTTAGAGGGACTGGCCAAGTGTCAAAAGCGACAATTTCTCCTCAATCTCTGCCAAAGAGAAAACCTCAGACTGGCCTACATTAGAGGTATTCGTAATCTGATTACCTGTCAAGTTTTCATCTGTATCTGGCCAGTGTTTTTGAGGATGATATTCCTAAGAAGTAGCTGCTAACAAGTCACTTCGGTTCATTCAAGTCTCAGAGCTTTCTTCCTTTTCCAGTCATGCTTCTTTAAGCCGGCTGGAAAGGCCTGAGATTGTTACTTGATCCATCTACCCACTGTCTCCTTCCCATCCCTCTCTCACGTTTTTTTTTTTTTTTTCCTCTTCCAGGATGATTCCAGTGCTCCCCACAAAATCCAGGAAGCTCTCAAGTCCTGCCTGAAAGAAGAGGAGTCATTTAACATCCAGAACTCCATGTCACCCAAACTAGAGGGTGGCAAAGGTGACCAGGCCGACTTGGAGGTGAACTGTCTTCAGAACAACTTAACCTAAAGCAGAGCAAGAAGAGAGGAACTGGGGGGCGGGGGGCAGGGAAGAAGCATTATCTCCTCTTGTACAGAGTCTATTTCTTGTAACCATTTGTTAAACTCCTTTCTTTTTCTGATCTCATGGCATGCTTCGGTGTATTTTGTACAGGAGGGGAAAGACACAAAATAAGCCAAGAACCTGAACAGAATTGCATCCGTTGGACTGTTTTGTCTGTGCTGTCTGTACATTGCTTCTGCTGCTGTGATTTCTAAACCTATGCTGTTATTCAACTGACTTTTTTTTTTTTGTACTTTGACCCACCTTTTTTTGAAATACCAGTAAAAAAACAAAGTTCTTGAAATAAAACTTTTTAAAAAGCCATTTTCCTGATGTCATTGTGTCTGCTTCCTACCCATTCTTGTCAGTTTGAGTTGAATTTTGCCTTCATTTGAAGATATGTATTGACACATGCTTGGGCTGCCCTAACAAAATACCACAGACTAGGAGGCTTAAACAACAGACATTTATCTTCTAAGAGTTCTAGGGTCTCGAAGTTCAAGATCAAGGCTCCAACAGAGTTGATTTCTGATGAGGCCTCTCTTTCTGGCTTGCAGACAGCCACCTTCACGCTGTGGTCCTCCCGTGGCCGTTTCTGTATGCATATGGGAAAGAGAGTGAGCTCTCTGGTATCTCTTCCTCTTTCTTTGTAAGGATGCTAGTCCTGTTGGATTAGAGGGCTAATCCAATAGTCCTCATCATACCATTCTGATGACCTCGTTTTGCCTTAATTGCCGTGTCTCCAAATACTGTCATATTGGGAATTAGGGCTTCAACATCTGATATTGAGGGGCGGCGGCAGGGGGGGGGGGCAATGCAGTTCTGTAGTACCCGTTATTAAGAATACTCTTTCCTTCATTCATAAATAGTTATTCAGCATGTACTCACCCAGGTGCTATACTAGATGCTAGGAATGCTAGATGAATAAGACAGATCCTAACCTCAAGAAGCTAACAGAGTACTTGAGGAACAGCCTTATATATATATAATTAAGAACAGTGTGTCAGTAGATGTATATACAAAGTTGTGAGAGCTGGAAGTATGAGTTCAGAAAGGCTTCAAGGAGAAAGGTTTAAACTGGACTTCGAAGGATGAAGAGGCATTTTTCAGGATGATGCAGGAGAAGATATTCAAGGCGGAAATACTCAGGAAAATCATGCTATGTGACTAGAGATTGTGAGAGGGAGGGATCTTAGGTGATGAGGCTGGAAGGCACAATTTAGGACATACTGTGAAGGGCCTTGAATGCCATTGAATGCAGGGCTGAGGCTAGGTCAGATTTGTTTTTTAAGAAGATACCTTTGGGAGTTCCCGTCGTGGCTCAGTGGTTAACGAATCCGACTGGGAAACATGAGGTTGCAGGTTCGATCCCTGGTCTTGCTCAGTGGGTTAAGGATCCAGCGTTGCCGTGAGCTGTGGTGTAGGTTGCAGATGCGGCTCAGATCCCGCATTGCTGTGGCTGTGGTGTAGGCCAGCAGCTACTGGAGATAATGGTGACGACAGACAGATTGGGCATTGTAGCAATCCAGCCAAGAGAGGATGAATTAGAGAGTTAGGAGTTCGAATAGCCAAATTTACTGACTACAGGGTGGAGGTGGGGTGGCGGGTTCCTGGAACTTTGCCTGTGTTCAATCTGTGATAATTCCAGTAACTGGTATACTTGTAAGTGTTTCTGTTGCCTAATTTCTGCTGGTTCTCCCTGATTTTTCACCTCGTGTGCCTCATTTTTTATTTTGTGCTAGACACTATATTTGAAAAATTATCTGAGCTATTTTCAGAACTAGGATGATTTCTTCCTTTAGAGAGTGTTTTTGTTTGCTTTTGTTATGTGCCCAGGGCCACTAGAATTCTGGGATCACATTAGTCCAGTTTCAAGGTTGGCGACTTCCTGGTCATTGAAACCAGGCCACACACCTATCAGATTATACAAGGGCTGCTTTGCTTTTGGTTCATCCTACTACTTAGGGCACAATCCTCTGGTGTCACAGCCCCAAACAAGCAGTCGTTAATCAGTGTCCCACTTTTGGTGGGCCCTGCACTCCAACGTCTTCCACCCCCGGCTCTTTCAGAAACACAGCTCATTCTCTTAGTCACCTCTTCCAAATGGGCAAGTGGCCCTGAATGCTGGGCTCACCTGTCTGGATTCCTGTCCCCTCTGGGATGTCAGCCTAGCAATTCTTTGGAATCTTATTAGCTCTTTGATGCTTTGAGATGTTTGGGCAACCTCGTGGTTGTCCTTAAAGGAAAGGTTGGTCCAGTTTACCTCGTCTCCCATTTACTGACAACAGAAGTCCTCTGTTTTCACCTTGGGACTCTTGCCCAGATGGCATTCCGCTGGTGCCATGAGCTCAGGCTGCTCTTTGCTATTGGATAGGACTACATATTGGGATGTGGGGTTATGGCCTGTGTGTATTATGGTTTCCTAGCACAACTCTTACCCACTTTGGGGGCTTTGGCATGGTTCTGCTTAGGACTTCTTGTAATCTCTGATTTAGGGAACAGACCTGTCTTTCATGGGTAAGCATCTCCGGCTCTTTTCACAGGGAGGCCCAATCAAGAAAGATTGTATGTAAAAGCATTTAGTAAGTTCTAAATCCCATCCAGATCTAAGGGTTTGTTGGCACTGTGTTTTGTTTTCCTCACAAGAATAGTATAAAGTGCAGATCAAAGCCTTTGGCTCTATCCCACCTTCATAGCACATGCAGCAGGGATAGGAAAACCCAGATCGGAAGGGGAACAGGAGACAGCGCAGACCTAATGAATCGAGTTACCTAGTGTTGCCAAGAGTCTTTGACCCACAGAAAGAGCTGATGTGTCGGAACAGGATATACTGATGTGTATCTGTGCCGGCCCCTTCCCTGCCTTGTGCTTGTGCTTCTCAGTGACCACGCTCCGTGTGACCCGCCAGCATCCTCTCTGGGGACTTCCAGCTCTGCTGATCCCTCCCCCACTCGCCCCCACCGTGGCTGCCTAGCACTGAGACATCCCCCTTCTGCACTCTTTCTGACGATGGTCCCCAGATCCCTTCTTTGTGTTTTCTCTGCCCCACTCCATAGCCTGACCTATGTCCTCCTCTCTCAAGAAAGGACCAACTGAAAATATGGGAAACTTAGGCAGCGAGGAAGGAAAATCATTAGTCTGGGCAACCTTTCAGCACTGATAGGTCACTTCTCTGGGGAGACGTGTCCTGCCATGCTGAGCCGTCTGTCGATACAAGGCATCACCTTTACACCCATGTCACACTTCTGCTAGTTTCTTGCGGCTGCCATAACGAGTCATCACAAAGTGAATGGCTTAGGAGTTCCCGTTGTGGCTCAGTGGTTAACGAATCTGACTAGGAACCGTGAGGTTGCGGGTTCGATCCCTGGCCTCACTCAGTGGGTTAAGGATCCGGCGTTGCCATGAGCTGTGGTGTTGGTCGCAAATGCGGCTCGGATCCCGCATTGCTGTGGCTGTGGCAAAGGCCGGCAGCTACAGCTCCTGTTAGACCCCTAGCCTGGGAACCTCCATATGCCGCGGGTGCAGCCCTAGATAAGGCAAAAAGACAAAAAAAAAAAAAAAAAACCAAAGGAATGGCTTAAAACAACAGACACTTATTCTCTCCCAGGTCTGAACCCTAGAAGTCTGAAATCAAGGTGTTGGCAGGACGATGCTCCCTCTGACAGCCTCAGGGAAGGATGCTTCCTTGCCTCTTTCTAGCTTTCTTTCTAGCAGTTGCCAGTAACCCTTGGCGCTACCTGGCTTGTAGTTACATCACTCCAGTTTCCACCTGTGCCTTCACGTGGCCGGCTTCCCTCTGTGTGTCTGCGTCCCTCTGTCTTTACAAGGCCTTCTCACTGGGACACCAATCATTGTATTTAAGGCCACCCTAATCCAGTGTGACCTCATTTTAACTTGATCACAACTGCAAAGACCCTATTTCCAAATAAGGTCATGCTCACAGGCACTGGGAGTTAGGACATCAAGATATCTGTTATTGAGTGGGAGGCACAGTTCAACCCACCACCATACCTTACTATTTCCAGCCAATATTCATGGCCTCCTCACATCCTCACCAGATCCTGGAGTCTTGGCCTAAAGACTGGAAAGCATTGGTGACAATATTAGAACAAAGATTTTAAATTTCTTTTTCTTTTCTTTTTTTTTCTTTTTACAGCTGCTGAGGCATATGGAAGTTCCTGGGCCAGGGGTTAAATCGGAGCTGCTGCTGCCAGCCTACGCCACAGCCCCAGCAACGAAGGATCCATGATGCATCTGTGACCGACGCCACAGCTTGGGACAATGCAGTACCCTTAACTCACAGAACAAGGCTAGGAGTCAAACCTGCTTCCTCACAGACAGTGTCAGGTTCTTAACCCGCTGAGCCACAACAGGAATGCCAGACCTTGGGTTTCTGCTTCAGCTTGCTTTCTTCTGTGTGACATTACACCACAGACACTATACTTATATTTCTTGTCCTTTCTCAAATAGTTTGTAAAACAAAAATGTTCTCCCATGCTCTGAAAAGCAGCACTAGACACCAGACTCAGGGCTAGAAAGCCTCTCTATTTAGGAGTCAAGTAACTTCCTTGAGCCTCAGGTTCTTCACCTGTCAAAACCCTACTTTTTCATAGGACTCCCTAGGCATCGAGGACAGAGCAATGACCAAAATGGACCAAAAGGCCTGCCTGGTGGAGCTTACTTCCCACATCATGAGGTCATACGAGGCAAAGGGATTCTGAGACTCAAAAGAGGTTGTACAAACCCACCTCCAGGCCCACAGGAAAAGGTGAGTACCAGCAAGGGGATGAAAGTGGCTTTACTGAGGTGTGTAAGCATCACCACTGTTGAGAAATGTAGCAGAGGCTGTTCCCTGAGCCTGGGAACTCATCACAGTTATCAGCGGGGCCTGGGGGAAGAGTGAAGGACTCCACTAAAGCAAACTTGGAAGTAAAATTGTCTCCTGGGTGTGGTACAATGAGTAACAACACAGAGTTCATGACAGCAAAAATATGTAAAGCTACCCCAAGGGATCAGATGGCCAGCCAGACTCAGCAGTTCTCTGGCCAAAGGCTTATCAATGCCAAGGAAGAACGCACCCATCAGAGGGGTTAGCCTCCTGGTGTGCGTGCCCTGCAATTCGGAGGTGTACACCTAGTAGCAGAATTGCTACTGTGGAATTTAGCCTATCTTTCCTTTATAAGGAAATGTTGAGGAGTTCCCGTCGTGGCTCAGTGGTTAATGAATCCGACTAGGAACCATGAGGTTGTGGGTTCGATCCCTGGCCTCACTCAGTGGGTTAAGGATCCGGCGTTGCCGTGAGCTGTGGTGTAGCTTACAGATGCGGCTCGGATCCCGCGTTGCTGTGGCTGTGGCAAAGGCCGGCAGCTACAGCTCCTATTAGACCCCTAGCCTGGGAACCTCCATATGCCGCGGGTGCAGCCCTAGATAAGGCAAAAAGACCAAAAAAAAAAAGGAGAAGAAGAAGAAAGAAGAAAGAAAGGATGAATGGAAGGAAGGAAGAAAAAAAGAAAATGAAAAAGAAAACTATAGAGAGAAGAAAACTTTTGCAAAACACATACCTGATAAGGGACTTCTATTCAAAATATGTAAAGAATTCTTACACTTCAATATAAGAATACAACCCAATATTTTAGACAAGCAAAAGATTTGAAGAGATATGTCAACATAAAATATATTTTGGTAGAAAATAATCACATGAAAAGATATACAACCTCTTTTAGTCTTTAGGGAAAAGCAAATTAGAAGTATAGTGAGGTACCATTACATACCTAGTAGAACTGCTAAAATTAAAAAGACTGACAATACAGAGTTACCTTCATGGCTCAGCGGTTAACAAACCCGACTAAGATCCATGAGGATGTGGGTTCGATCACTGGCCTCGCTCAGTGGGTTAAGGATCAGGCATTGCCATGAGTTATGGTGTAAGTTGAAGACATAGCTTGGATCCTGAGTTGCTGTGGCTGTGGCATAGGCCGGCAGCTGTAGCTCAGGCCGGCAGCTGCAGCTCTGATTTGAGCCTTAGCCTGGGAACTTCCATATGCCGTGTGTGCAGTGTGGCCCTAAAAAAAGAAAGACTGACAATATGAAGTGCTGGTGAGGCTGTGGAGCCATTGGAACTCTCAGACATTGCTTTTAGGAGTTCCCATCATGACTCATCAGTAATGAACCTGACTAGTATCCGTGAGAATATGGGTTCAATCCCTGGCCCCGCTCGGTGGGTTAAGGATCTGGCATTGCTGTGGCTGTGGTCTAGGCTGGAGCTATGGCTCCGATTCAAACCCTAGCCTGGGAACCTCCATATACCACGGTGCGGCTCTAAAGAAAACAAACAAAAAAATTGCTTTTGGAAAAGCACATTGGTATAGCCTCTCTGGAAAATACTTTAATAGTTTCTTGTAAAGATAAATATATATACAACTCAGTAATCACACACCTAGATATTTACCCAGAAATAAACAATGTGTTCACATAAAGACCTGGATATGTATGTATTATTTATTTATAATCACTGAAAAAAGAAAACAACCCAAATGTACATCAGCTGTGGATGGATAAATAAATGATGGTGTGGCCTTAAAATGGAATACTATTCAGTAACAGAAAAAGAATGAAATGCTCATGAACACGGCAGCATGGATGAACCTCAAAAACATGAGGCTGGGAAAAAAAAAAAAGGCTGAGTGACAGAAACCAGAGTAAAACCCAAGCTTCGTATTGTATGATGCCATTTCATCAGAGCATTCTAGGAAAGATAACACCGGGGGACAGAGGATAGATCAGTGGTTGCCAGAGGCTGAGGGTAGAGGGAGAGTTGCCTGCAGAAGTATATAAGGAAGCTTACAGTGATGAAAATGTTCTGTAACTTGCTTGTCATGATGGCTATACAAATGTATACTTTTGTCAAAACTCATGAAACTGTAAACTTTAAAAATGTGTCAGGCTCTCCAAAATCATTCTCAGGTTTGATGATTCATAACAGGGTTTATAAAACTGGGCATGTGGTCATACTCACAGCTAAGATTTATTACAGTGAAAAGATACGAAGCAATATCAGCAAAGAGAAAAGGCCCACAGGGGAAAATCCACAGAAAACCAGAAGTTTCCAGTTGAGTCAATGCAGGGCACGTTTAATTCCTCCAGCAATAAACTGTGATAACACATTTGAAATGGTGTCTATCAGGGTGGCTCATAAGAGACTCAGAATTTTTATTGGAAACTGGTTATGCAGGCGCTCACTGTTTGGCATGTACCAAAATTCCAGTCTTCCAGAAAGAAAGCAGGTATTCACCATAAACTACATGGTTTGCAGAACAGTTTAGGCACAATGAATAGTATGGAACAGTGAGAACCCTACAAAGTCTAAATTCCTAGACACTAGCCAAGCACCAGTCTTGTAAGCAGGGCTTTTATAGGCTCAGGCTTATGTTAACTCTTTTCTGCACACACCTCAAAAAAATCTAACCAAAAAAGAGAGTTCCTGTCGTGGCTCAGTGGTTAACGAATCTGACTAAGAACCGTGAGGTTGTGGGTTCAATCCCTGGCCCTGGCCTTGCTCAGTGGGTTAAGGATCCGGCGTTGCCGTGAGCTGTGGTGTAGGTTGCAGACGCGGCTCAGACCCTGCGTTGCTGTAGCTGTGGCGAAGGCCGGCGGCTACAGCTCCTTTTAGACCTCTAGCCTGGGAACCTCCATATGCTGCGGGTGCGGCTCTAGATAAAGGCAAAAAGACAAAAAAAAAAAAAACTAACCAAAAAAGGAAAATTTTTCCTTATCTTAAGATAATGAAAGTATTTTCCTAAACAATCTTTTTTTCGTAATAAACTTTTAAAAACTGAAGGGTAATTCCATATTTAAAAAAAAAAAACTCGGAATTCCCGTCATGGTACAGCAGAAACAAATCTGACTAGGAACCATGAGATTGCTGGTTCAATCCCCGGCCTCGCTCAGTGGGTTAAGGATCCAGCGTTGCTGTGAGCTGTGGTGTAGGTCACAGATGCAGCTCGGATCCCGCATTGCTGTGGTTGTGAAGTAGGCTGGCGGCTACAGCTCCTATTAGACCCCTAGCCTGGGAACCGCCATGTGCCATGGGTGTGGCCCTACAAAGCAAAAAAAAAAAAAAAAACAACTCTATTTGCCTTTCACATTCAGATCTGAAATCAGTCATATGTTAGAGGAGGCTCATATTGGCTCATGAGAAATTTGTTACACTTTCATGTATTTTGTAAGGCAGTTATTAAACACATCTCTTACTAAAAATTGGCCTGTAAATAAACTTATAATAAATAAATTATATTAAAAAAAGGTAATATGGGAATTCCTTGGTAGTCTAGTAATTAGGATTTAGGGCATTTCACCAAGTTCAATCCCTGATCTGGGAACTGAGATCCCACATTAAGCTGCTGCATGCCACAGCCAAAAAAAAAATTTATTAAAAAAAAAATAGGGGCGTTCCCATCGTGGTGCAGCAGTTAACGAATCCGACTAGGAACCATGAGGTTGCGGGTTTGATCCCTGGCCTTGCTCAGTGGGTTAAGGATTCGGTGTTGTGGTGTAGGTTGCAGACCCGGCTCGGGTCCCGTGTTTCTGTGACTGTGGCGAAGGCTGGCGGCTACAGCTCCTGTTAGACCCCTAGCCTGGGAACCTCCATATGCCGCGGGTGTGGCCCTAAAACGACAAAAAAAGGCAAAAAAAATATTTAAAAAAATAAGTAATACTCAAAATTCTTGATAAACACTTCCTAGTATTTATGTCAATTGAATCTGTATGTTGGTAATACCATCTACCTAGTGCTTCTGCATATTTTTTACCTACTTGGCATTCAATGACCTTACAACGGTTACTTGGAACACTCCATGATAGAAGTATTTATAACGTGAATTCCTTAAACACTGAAAGTCAAGGATTGTTACACTTGGGGTACTAGTTGTTAAACCTTCATCAGCACATTGCTGTCTGTAATCCACCTGGAATTGATTTTTGTAAATGACTTTAGGTAAGGATCCAATTTCTTTCTTTCTTTTTCAAATGGATATACAGTTGGCCCAGCATCATGTATTGAAAAGGCTACCGTGTCTCCTTTTCCCACTGCTCTGAAGTGTCACTTTTGCATTGTTCAAATGTATGTATAGGAATGTGTACATCTCTTAAGTTCTTCACTTTATTTAGTCTATTTGTCCAATTCGGCACTACAGTCACACTGTATTTCTAGGTTCATCCTGAGCCTTGATATTCAGTGTCCAAGTCTTCTAATTTTGTTTTGCAAAGTGTCTCTCAATGTTGAATCCTTTGTATTTCTACATACATTTTAGTACCAGTTTGCCAGGTTCTACCAAAACAAACAAAAATATAGATAAAAATCCCTGAGATTTTATAATTGGAACTGGATAGAATCTACAGGATAATCTAGAGAGAATTGATCTTTACAATATTGAGTTGTCTAATCAACATGGTCTAATCTCCATTTACTTGGATCTTCTAGAATTTCTCTAATATTTTTATATGGTTTTCTTCATGAAACCTATCTGTTGGATTTCTTTCCAGGTTCTCGATATTTTTATAGTTGTAAGTGATGTCTTTTCAGAGGCTATAATTTTCTGATTTCATTATATTTTATACAGAAACATATTTAACACTGATTTGATATCGGTGTTATATAACATATATAACAACCTTGATAAACACTTGTAAGAATTTATATATAGATTCTTTTGGATTTTTTATGCGTGTATGTAATCATGTAAACTTTGAATAGAGGGTTTTATTTCTTCCTTTACAATCCTTATACATTTTAATTCTCTTCCTTGTTTTATTGAGCTAGCCAGAACCTTTAATACATTATGAATAATACGTCGAGAGCAGACATCCTTGAGTCATTGCCAATCTCAAAAGGAAAGACTTCAACCTTCCATCATTAAAAGTAATGTTTGCTGTAGGCTTTTTTGCAGATATTACTTATCAAATTAAAGAAGTTTCCTTCTAT
Organism: Catagonus wagneri; assembly: GCA_004024745.2. Taxonomy (NCBI): domain Eukaryota; kingdom Metazoa; phylum Chordata; class Mammalia; order Artiodactyla; family Tayassuidae; genus Catagonus; species Catagonus wagneri. The sequence goes on along the minus strand of PVHT021183699.1, from coordinate 31,222,565 downwards.
TCAAAGTTTGCTAAAAGTTTTTACTTTGTATAGATGTTAAATTCTATCAAAAGCTTTTTTGCATCTATTGAGATGATCATGTAATTTTCCTCTTTTATCCTAATACATAAAATTGCATTGATTCTTTTCAAATGTTAAACCAATCTTGTAATTTGGGGATAAATATAACTTGGTTGGATGCATTAACCTTTCACTCTAGTGCTATGCTAAATTTGATAACATGTATTTTTAGATATTTTGCATATACATTCCTGAGTTAGGTTGGCCTGTATCTTTCCTTTCTTGTACTATCTTTGTTTGATGTTTGGTATCAAGGTTATGTTAACCTTATAAAATGTATTGGGTAGTTTACCCTCTTTTTATAACTTCTGGAAGAGTGTCTAATATTGGCACAATTTTTTCCTCACTGATATGTTCTACCACACTGGTGAGGCCATCTGGGCCTGGAGTTTGCTTGGTGGAATATTTTTGTTGTTGTGTATTTAATCTCTGTAACAGTCACAGAATTGTTAAGGTTTTGTATTTTTGTGTCCCTTTTGATAACTTGTATTTTTCTATAAATGTGTCCATTTCATCTAAAATGTCAAAAATTTTTAGCATAATATTTTTTCAATATCCTCTTGTAACTTTAATGTCTTCAGAATCTATAGTCATGTCCCCACTTGTATTCTGAATATTGGTTATTTGTGCCTTCTTTTTCTTGATTAGTCACACAAGAAGCTTAGTTATATCAGTCCTTTCAAAAAGCCAGCTTCTTGGCTTTTTGTTCACCATCGCTGTTGTGTAGTTGTTTTCTATTTCATTATTTTCTGCTTTTATTTGTTATTTCCATTCTTTCACTTTTGTTGGATTTATTTTGCTGTTTTTTTCTAACCTCTTTACAGATGCTTGCCTCATTATCTTTCAGACTTACTTTTTCTAATATACCCATATCAAGACTATACGTTTTACCCTAAGTTCTTTTTTTGCTTTTACCCTAAGTTTTGCTTTACTCAATTTTTAAAAAAACAGGCTTTTTGCTTTTTTTTTTTTTTGCGGCGTATGGAGGTTCCCAGGCTCTAGGGGTCTAATCGGGGCTAGGGGTCTAATCGGAGCTACAGCTGCCAGCCTACACCACAGCCACAGCAACGCGGGATCCGAGCCGCATCTGCAACCTACCCCACAGCTAACAGCACCATCAGATCCTTAACCCACTGAGCAAGGCCAGGGATCGAACCCGTGTCCTCATGGTTACTAGTCAGGTTCGTTAGCCACTGAGCCATGACAGGAACTCCTCACAGGTCTTTTTATTGTCTTCACAGTTTTACTTTTTCTAGAATGCCATATAGTTGTAGCCTTTTCAGGATGTAGACTTTTCATATTGGGTTCCCTCAATTGGTAATATGCATTTTAGTTTCTTCCATGTCTTTTCATGGCTCAATAGTTGTTTTTTTTTTTAGTGGTGAGTAATATTTCATTGTCTGGGTGGGCAACATATTTATTGGTACAGCCACTGAAGAACATCTTGGTTGCTTCCAAGTTTTGACAGTTATGAATAATGCTTCTGTTTACATCCTTGTGTAGACTTTTGTGTAGACGTAGTTTTCCACCTCATTAGGTAAATATCGAGGAGCACGATTGCTAAGCCATATGGTAAGAGTATGTTTGTTTTTGTAAGAAACCTCCAAACTCTATTCAGAATGACTGCACTATTTTTGCGTTCCAACCAGGAATGTATGAGGGTTCCTGTTGCTCCGTATCCTTGGCAGCATTTCGTGTTGTCAGTGTGCTGGTATCTCATTGTTTTAATTTCCATTTCTCTGATAAGAAGTGATATGAATTTTTTTCAAATGCTTATATGTCACCTGTACATCTTTGATAAGGTCTCTGTTAAGGGTTTTGTTCATTTTTAAATCAGGTTTTTTTATTGTTGGGTTTTTAAGAGTTCTTTGTATATTTTGGATAATAGTTCTTTACCAGATGTGTCCTATGCAAATAGTTTCTCCCAGTCTGTGGGTTTTCTTCTATTTCTCTTGATACTGTCAAATGCAGAACTGAAGTTTTCTATTTTAGTGAAACCCAGCTTACCAACTACTTCTTTCATAGATAGTGTTATATCTAAAAGGGCATCACCATATCCAAGGTTGTCTGGTTTTCACTTTCGTTACCTTTATAGTTTTGTATTTTACACATAGGTCTGTGATCCACTTTGAGTTAATTTTTGTTAAGCATGTAAGATCTGTATCTAGATTCTTTTGCATGTGGATGTCCAGTCTTGCCAGTACCATTTGTTGAAGAGATTATCTATGCTGTCTTGTATTGCCCTTGCTCCTTTGTCAAAAACCAGAGTTCTCATCATGCCTCAGTGTTAACAAACCCTACTAATATCCATGAAAAAGCGGGTTCAATCTGTGGCCTTGCTCAGTGGGTTAAGGATCCGGCATTGTCAGGAACTGTGGTGTACATTGCAGATGTGGCTCAGATCCTGCATTGCAGTTGCTGTGGCTGTGGCTGTGGTATAAGCCAGCAGCTGCAGCTCCAGTTCGACCCCTAATCTGGGAACTTCTATACGCTGCAGGTGCATCCCTAAAAAGACAAAAAAAAAAAATTTGTAGATCTATTTCTGGGTTTTCTGTTCTGTACAATTGATCTATTTATCTGTTCTTTTGCCAATACCACACTGTCTTGATTACTGCAGCTTTATAGTAAGTCCTCGAGTCAGGCAGCATCAGTCCTCCAGCTTTGTTCTCCTCCAAAACGGTGTTGGCTCTTCTGGGTCTTTTGCTTCTCCATATGAACTTTAGAATCAATGTGTCGATATCCATAAAATAACTTCCTGGGATTGCACTACATCTATAGATGGAGTTGAGAAGACCTGCAATCTTGATAATATTGAGTCTTTCTATCCATGAACATGAACTATCTTTCCAGTTATTTAGTTCTTCTTTGATTTTATTTATCAGAGTTTTATAGTTTTCCTCATATAGATCTTATACACATTTCATTAGATTTATTGCTGAGTATTTTGTTTTTTGGGGGGTGCTAATGTAAATACTATTATGTTTTTAATTTCAAATTCCACTTGTCCATTGTTAGTATATAGAAAAGCAGTTGACAGAGTTCCCGTTGTGGTGCAGTGGTTAACGAATCCAACTAGGAACCATGAGGTTGCAGGTTCAATCCCTCACCTTGCTCAGTGGGTTAAGGCATTGCTCCGGCACTGCCGTGAGCTGTGGTGTAGGTTGCGGACGTGGCTCAGATCCCACGTTGCTGTGGCTGTGGTGTAGGCCGGCAGTTGTAGCTCTGATTTGACCCCTAGCCTGGGAACCTCCATATGCCACGGGTGCGGCCCTAAAAAGTTCAAAAAAAAAAGAAAGAAAAGCAAAGAAAAGCACTTGACTATTGTACATTAACTTTATATCATTATTTGTTCTGGGAGTGGTTTTAGTTTGTTGATTCTTTTATTTTTTATTTTTTTTATATATACTTGTGACATGCAGAAGTTCCAGGCCAGGGATCGAACCCACGCCACAGCAATGACCAATGCAGGATCTTTAACCACTAGGCCACCAGGGAACTCTGCTCTTTTAGATTTTTTGCATAGATGATTATGTCATCTGCAAAGACAGATTTATGTCTTCCTTCCCAATTTGTATACGTTTTATTTCCTTTTCTTGTTTTTTTTTTTTCATTATGGCTGGTTTACAGTTTTCTGTCAGTTTTTCAACTGTACAGTGTGGTGACCCAGTTATGCATACATATATAGATTTGTCACAAGTGATTAGACATAATTCGCAGTGCTGTACAGCAGGATCTCCTTGCTTTTCCATCCCAAAGGAAATAGTCTACAACTGTTAACCCCAGACTCTCAGACCATCCCACTCCCTGCCCCACCCTCTTGGCAACCACAAGTCTGTTCTCCAAGTCTGTGATTTTATTTTATTAATGTATTCTTTTTCCATTATAGGTGATTTACAGTTTTCTGTCAATTTTCTTTTTCTTTTCTTATTGATTAGCAAGGACTGAATGTTGAAAATGTCCAGTGTTGAAAAGGAGTGGTTAGAGAGGACACTCTTGCTTTGTTCCTGATATTAGTGGGAAAGCTTCAAATTTCTCAGCATTAAATAAGATGTTAGCTGTAGGGCAGTTTTATCAAGTTGGGAAAGTTCCCCTCTATTTTACTGAGAGTTTTTATCATAAACAGGTACCATAAATGGATTTCATTGAATTCTTTTTCTGTACCTATTGATACAATCATGTAATTTTTGGTTTTTAGTCTGTTGAATTGATGGTCTACAGTAATTGATTTCAAAAGTTGAGTCAGCCTTGGACACTTGGGATAAATCTCATTTGGTCATGGTGTATAATTTTGTTTATACAGTGTTGGGCTCAATTTGGTAATATTTTGCTCAGGATTTTTTGCTATATGTACGTGAGAGTTCTTGATCTGTAGTTTTCTTTTCTTATAATGTCTATGTCTGGTTTTGGTATTAGAGTAATGCTGCTTCATAGAATGTGTTAGGAAGTGTTCCCTCTGCTTCTATCCTCTGAAAGAGATTGTAGAAAATTAGTACCGTTTTTTTTCTCCTTAAATGTTTTTGGTATTCACCGGTGAACCTATCCGGGCCCAGTGATTTCTGTTTTGGAAGGTTATTAATTACTGACTCAGTTTCTTCCTATAGTTTGCCACAATAGGAGCTCCTGTGATCATCTCTTTCTTGTGTGAGTTTTGACAGATTGCATCTTTCAAGGAATTAGTTCATTTCATCTATCTAGACTCTCAAATTTGGGAGCATAGAGTTGTTAGTGTATTTCTTTTTTGGGGGGCCGCACCTGTGGCATATGAAGGTTCCCAGCCTAGGGGTCGAATCAGAGCTACAGCTGCTGGCCTGCACCACAGCCACAGCAATGCGGGATCCGAGCCGCGTCTGCGACCTACACCACAGCTCACGGCCATGCCGGATCCTTAACCCACGGTAGTGAGGCCAGGGATCGAACCTGCAACCACTTGGTTCCTAGTCAGATTCATTTCTGCTGTACCACGACGGGAACTCCTGTTATAGTATTTCTTTAAAAATATATAAATAGGATTTCCCATTGTGGCCCAACGGAAATGAATCTGACTGGCATCCGTGAGGATGCAGGTTTAATCCCTAAGGATCCGGCATTGCCATGAGTTACAGTGTAGGTTGCAGACATGGCTTGGATCCCGTGTTGCTGTGGCTGTGGCCGGCAGCTACAGCTCTGATTTGACCCCTAGCCTGGGAATCACCATAGGACATGAGTGCGGCCCTAAAAAAAAAAAATACAAACAAAACACACACACACATACACACAAAATTCTCTCTGTATATTTAAAATTTCAAAAGACATTATTGTTATCATTTTACACTACCTCCCTTTTGTTCAGTCTGTTCTGCAGCCACTCTGGTCTTCCTTCTGTCCCTTGAAAAGCAAGCGCATTTTCACCCCAGAGTCTTTGCACTTGCTGTTCCCTCTGCCTTTACAGCCTTCCCCTCACACAGTCAGAGGATGGTTCGGTCTCATCCGCACTCAAAAGAGGGAGCCTTCATGAGAACTTGCCTTGTACCCTGCTGCAGAATTTGTTAATTATCTACCCCATTGCCATGCAGGGTCTCAGTCCTAAGAACCTTGTTTTTGTTTCATTATTAGGCCACCTGTGAGAGACCCCAAGTCTCACAGTGGGTCCTGCTTGACCAGCCAATCAGGGTTATCGCTGTTACTTTGCCAGTGATTGGTTTTAAGCTTGAGCATGTGATGCTGCTCTGGTGGGAAGGAAAATGAGGTGGGAAGGAAAGTTTGATAGAGGAATTCTGGGGAAATGTTCCTATCACCAGAAAGAGATGCTCTCTTCCGTGAATATGTCATGCATGAATGCAATGCCTGGCACTGCAGCAGCCATCTTGATACTCTGAGGGGCACTAGCCTGAGAACAAGGCTAAGAATAACAGACTAGAGAGACAGAAAGTGCCTGGTTCCTCAACGAAACTGAGCATCGGGACTGGCTAGTTCTGGAGCTGCCCAGTCTCCAGGTTTTGTGCGATCCAAGCCAAATGCATTTCAACTTTTGCCTTCTCTAATGTGCCTCTCCCCGACACACACGCACCTTCCCCATCAGGATCATCATAAGATCTATTACTATTTGGCACTGTTTTACAAATATTTATTGGTATTTTCTATATACCAGGTACATAGAAGTACTTTATTAATATTAACTCATTTAATCTTTATAACTACCTTGTGCAATCGTCACTTTTATCATACTTTCCAGAAGGAAACTGAGGCACGGTGGGTGAAATGGCTTCTTCCTGGTCAGAAGACAGAGCTGGTCCTAGGATTTGAACCCAGGCCTTCAGACTCCAGAGTCAGTGATCATAACCGCTGTGTCGCCTCTCTGATTTTTCACTGTTGGGTTACTCGTTTTCTGACTGACTACCATACAATTTTCTGAGCACGGAGCTCCTGGCTGTCTCGTTCACAGCCATGTCCCAGGGCTTGGTAGGCAGGTAGCAGTCTTTGTTGAGCAGGTAAATGAATGGATGAATGAATGAATGCGTAGTAGATTCTGGTTTGATCTCAGGGCAGTTTCTGTGCGTCCATGGCCCTCAGGCCTGGAATAGGGCAGAGAACCTCAGGGTGTAGTGATCGGAGTCTGTGGAGTGAATCCATCTCGGGACCCCTACGACTCCTATCTTTAGGGCCTTAGGAGAGGCTTGTGCAGATGTCCCAGGAGGCCTCCAAAGTGTGACCCTTTGTTTGGCTTTGCCTGCTCATAGCTGGGTGCGCTCACGCTGGCTCCCTGTCACCCCTTCCCTGCAGAAGAAAGGGAGCTGGCCTGCCTTCCCTTGGCACTAATGCGCTCACTAGAAGTTCCTGAGGCCAGGCCCAGTGGGCGGCCCGAGCTGCCATCGTTAATCACACAGCCTGCTGCTGCCTGCCCACGCGGCCGGCTTTGAGGGTTGGCCAGAGCCTCTGGTGGGAACTGCTCACTGCCCTAATTGGGCCTCTCTTGGGAGGCGGCGGGCCCTGCTTCTCGCTTGTCTTTGCTCTGGCTGCTGCTTCGCCCTCTCAAGGAGGATGGCAAGCTTTCCTGTCCGGCCGGCTCTGCGGCCAGCCAGGGCAGGAGTTCACCCTTGTTTTACAGATGGAGAAACAGAAACCCTGGGGTAGACTGGGTCCCTGCCGAGGGCCACAGCAAGGCCGGGCAAGGTTGCCAGGAGTAACCACCAGAAAGCCAAGTGACAGGGCTCTCTTCCTCACTCTGCTGGCAACTGCAGTGAGTTCCCACAGGAAAAAAAAAAAAGACCTTCTTTTGGCTCCTCTGGCCACCCGGGTGCTGCCAAGCACCAGGCACAGGACTCTTGGCTTCTGGCATTCATGAAGATGTGTCCATGTGAGAGTTGTCACACCCCCAGGGACACTGCCAAACCCACAAAAGGGCAGATGAGAACATGGCCAACAAAAGTAGATAGCAGGTCCCCTCTGAAGCTTAGCGAGAAAAGCTGGGTAGTCAAGTACTGTTGTGATTTCTCTGTTCTGTGCCTCAACTTACCCTTCCTGGAAAATGGAGAGAGTTTTCAGATGCGTGACCTGGCAGGACCAGGGGACACTTTGTCTGTGAGAGGCTTGCATCATGCTTTTCATCGGTCACTCTCAGAGAGCCTGTCAGGTGGGGGAAAAGTTAATTATTAGCTAGTCCTCTGGCTGCGGTTTGAATCACCTCAAGGAAATCCCCAAAGACCTTGAGCCAGCACAGCTGGACTTGCTTCAGCAAGAAGGCGTTCGCTACCTGCCACTGTGGTCCATTCCCATTTTGTTTTCCTTCTCCCACCTTCCCTGCCTTATTAAATGGGTCGTTTTTCTTCCCTGAATCACCTCCTGGTCCTAGTTCTCTTTAGTGTGGACTTAAAATGAATCAGTCTCTTTTTCCCTTTGATGATCTTTTCAGAACCAAAAGACAACCAGAATGCTATTCCTGGAGTTCCCGTCGTGGCGCAGCGGTTAACGAATCCGACTAGGAGCCATGGGGTTTCAGGTTCGATCCCTGGCCTTGCTCAGTGGGTTAAGGATCCGTCGTTGCCGTGAGCTGTGGTGTAGGTCACAGACGTGCCTTGGATCTGACAATGCTGTGGCTGTGGTGTGGGCCGGAGGCTACAGCTCCGATTCCACCCCTAGCCTGGGAACCTCCATATGCCACAGGTGCGGCCCTAAAAAAAAAAAAAAAGGGAATGCTATTCCTGGACCTTCTTCTGGCTGAATGTCTTCAGCCTCTCCAGCTGTCTTAATGCGACATCTCCCTTGGCTACTGCCCAGCTGCTTTTCTCAGAACATCCTGGTGGGTCCCAAAGGGGTCTCTGTACCCCAGATGTGAGACCAGAAGGGCCACTTGCCCCAGGCTCATCCAGCATTCACAGGGCCCAGGCAGACCCATGTCTCAAAGTTCACAAGTTATTTATTTATGTATTTAGCTTTTTAGGGCCGCACCTGCAGCACATGGAAGTTCCCAGGCTAGGGGTCGAATCAGAGCTGTAGCTGCCGGCCACAGCCACAGCCACAGCCACAGCCACAGCAATGCAGGACCTGATCTGCTTTTGCAGCCTGCACAGCTCACAGCAATGCTGGATCCTTAACCCACAGAGTAGGGCCAGGGATGGAACCCACATCCTCACGGATACTGGTTGGGTTCGCTACCGCTGAGCCACAATGGGAACTCCTCAAAGTACACAAGTTATGATGCAAGCTAACCATTCAACGAAAAAACCTCTGCTCTGACCTTCATACCTTGCCCATGACTTGGAAGGCGAAGCCTGAACTTAGAATTCTTAGACTCAGCATTCTGCTCCAAAATGTGAGGGGCTGGGAGAGCCTGGTCCCTTCCCTCTTACCCTGGCTCCACCCTCAATGCAAGATGTTTCAGGAACATGCATGGAGCAGCTCAGTTCGCATGTCCTGGCTTTGTTCGCACACCTTGGTCTTTCAAACTCCTCCTAGGGAAGCGGGCTTGACAAGCGGGCTTGACAGGCAGGCTTGGGGCCATTTGGAAGAGAGGGTTTGGGATTCTTAGTCCCAAGTGTGGTCTGAAGGGGAGAGTATTGATCCTGAGAAAGCATGTCCCTTGTCCCTGAGGACCCTTGACCCCATGAGGACTGTCAGGGCTCTCCTTGCATGCATCTGAGGGTCTCACTGACCCACGACCAGCATCACATATCCCTCTGTTGAGTCATCTTGAGCTGGTACCTGTTCTGTTGGGTTTGGGGGCCCAAGTGCTGGACGGGGCCTTGTGGAAACTGAGTTTCATATTTCTAACCTGTTAGGATTGTTACAAGCCCCGGTTCTGCCCTACAGAGCCACACAAGAGCTCCGTATTCATGTTTCTGCCATCTGTATGTTTGCTGAGTGTTCTATTCTCACCCTGGCTGTGCCCTTCATGACACGTATCTCAGCCCCAGAGCCTGGCTCTGCCACCTGGTATCCCGTCTGCTCTGGCTTCGTTGGTCCCTGGGTGCAAGCTTAGTGGTGCTGAGGGCCAGCTGATGATGCAGGGAAGGTGGACAGCGCTTTGTAAACAGTTTAGCTCCTGCTGTGTGGCTGTTTCTGGGGTGGCTAGTGGACTTTCCAGGCCCATCGGCTGGGCTTTGGGTGGCCGGTTACCCAGCGTACTTCAGGCTGTGATGGCTTATGGGCCCCACCTCCCAGCTCTGCTCCAGCTGCCCAGGGTCCAGCTCCAGGCTGGGCTTCCCTGTCAGTCACCCTCCTGTCCTGTTCCTGTCATCTCTGCCTGCCCCTCCACATGGCCAGTCCTGCTGTTCCCTCCAGCCCACCTCCGCCACGAGCCTGCCCATGTGGTGGCTAAGTTGCACCGCCCAGATCCCCCCAAGAAGGCATTTGTGGTAGCAAACCTTCCACAGCTGCCAGCCCCTCGGGAGCTGTCCCAGCTGCACAGAGCCACCATGCCTGAGGTCACCCCCCTGCCCAGGGTGGCCCACATCCAGTGACTGATCCAAGCGGGGGTGGAAAAAAAAACTGGCCTTCCTGGCCCAATGCCAGACAACCCTGCTAGCCCATCTTGGTTCCAGACCTTCCTGTGGGGTCAGCTGAGGCCGCCACTGGCCTGCATCCCATCATGACTTTTCTGGCATGTTTGCAGATGGGAGTCTGTCACCCGACAGAGGGCTTGATGACAAAACTTGGAAGGTTTCTGCTTAACCCTCAGGTGACCGGCATGTATTTTCACAGTAACGCACGATTCCTCAAGCTTTATTCAGCTGTGATTAAGAGACTTCATAATAGGAGTTCCCGTCGTGGCTCAGTGGTTAACAAATCTGACTAGGAACCATGAAGTTGCGGGTTCAATCGCTGGCCTTGCTCAGTGCGTTAAAGATCCGGCGTTGCTGTGAGCTGTGGTGTAGTTTGCAGATGTGGCTCAGATCCCACGTTGCTGTGGCTGTGGTGTAGGCCGGCGGCTACAGTTCCAATTAGACCCCTAGCCTGGGAACCTCCACATGCCACGGGTGCAGCCCTAGAAAAGGCAAAAAGACAAAAAAAAAAAAATTAAAGAGAGACTTCATAATAGCTGCTGTCGAGCCAGATATTGTGCAAGGTACTCAACAGTACAATTTCATTTCATTCTCATGAGGACCCTCAGATGTATGTAGGCATTGCCTTTTCTGTTTGTTTGTTCTTTTAAATTCAGTTGACATACAATATTATGTTTGTTTAAGGTGTCCAACATAGTGATCCGATGTTCAAGTACATTACAGAGTCCATCACCACAATACATCTAGTCTCCACCTGTCCCCGTACAAAGTTATTACAGTATTACTGACTACATTCTTGACGCTGTACATCCCCGTGACTTTTGATTTTCTAACTTAAGAGGAAGTTTGTGCCTCTTCATCTCTCATGCCTGTTTCACCCAATCTCCACCCCGTTCTCCTCTGACAACCACCAGTTTGTTCTCTGTATCTACGAGGCTGATTTGTTTGTTTGTTTTCTTTTCTTTTCTTTTTCAGATTCCACACCTAAGTGAGATCCTGTGGTGTTTGTCTTACTCTGCCTGGCTTATCTCACTAAGCCTCATGCGCTCTGGGTCCATCCCTGTTGTTGAAAATGACAGGACTTCTTTTTTATGCTGAGTGGGAACCTGAAGGTCAGTGAAGTTAATTGAGAATGCACGGCTGGAAAGTGACTGTTTTACAGAGCCACTCAGTCAAGATGTCACACTTCAAGCCAGTATTTCTTTTTAATTTTCAACTGTTTTTTATGTTTATTAGGTTTATAAATATATATATATATATATACATATTTGTTTTTTCTTAAGAAAAAACATGAGCTTAGTCCTGTTATTCCCAAGTACACAGTTACAATAATGTCACACAACCCCATACGACTTCTTTTTATGTCTTCTACTGTTTTTACAAAGTGTGCCCAGAGAGGGACCTGCAATATTTAATAGAATATTTCTATAGTTTTTTTTTTTTTTCAGTCTGGCATCTATCTCTCAACCTTCCTATTTGTTCAAGTACCTTCACCAGGCAGAATGTTTATGCTTTTATTAATCCTTTAGGAAAAGATATTTTGAAATGTCTATTTTAAAAAATCTATCCTTTGGACACAGTGGTTATTTTCTGGTTCCTCAGTGAAGGCTTCCTCGTTGCGTTTCCCATGGGGCCCCAGGAGAAGCAAATCCGAGTGGGCTGAGTGAGTGATGACGAATGAATGAATGGATCCGCAGGGGTGTGAAGTGGCTGTGATGGTGTGTGATGGGTGTCGAGTACAGTGAGAAATTCCAGCGCTGCTGTGGCCTTTCTGCTCTAAGCCACACTTGTGGGTACTGTGTGAAGACACGGGTGACACACGGCAGCTGTGTGAGGAGCACAGGATGGGGGTTGAGCCGGGCTGGAGGGAGGAGGGGGCTGCGCTTTTGCTGATGCCAGGCAGAGAGCCCTCCACACGGGCTGTAACTGTTTTACCGTGTGCCCTGGGATGCAGCACCGTGAGGCGATCCTGGGAAAGGGGGGGACCTGCGAAGGGAGAGGAGAAGGAGCGGTCAGGAGGGATGCAGCACCGTGAGGCGATCCTGGGAAAGGGGGGGACCTGCGAAGGGAGAGGAGAGGGAGCGGTCAGGAAGGTGGGAGGGCCATCAGGCAAATGAGCCGGAGAACCGTGCCAAGGAGTGTTAGTCTGTGTGACATGCTGTTGCTCAACCGACACGATGGCGGGGGGACCTGACGGTGGGTTAGCAGAGTGGAGATCACTGGTGACCTTGAATGAGCAGGTCCGGGGGATGGTGGGATGGAAGCGGGATTAGAGTGGGCTCAGGAGGGAGTGGAAAGGAAGGCAGCCCATTGTGCTGGGAGCTGTTCTGTGTGTGGGGCTCTGTGTGTGGGGGCTGCTGGGCCCCAGTTTACGCTTCGCAGGGTCTCATGTGGTCATAGCTAGACCCTCCCCAGACCCTCAGGAAGCCATCCTCAGGGTGGCGGCTCCTTCCTCCTGAAAGGGGCTTTCTCCTCCTCTTCTCTCAGCCACCTGCCCGTCGTCAAAGTCCACACAGCCTTGCCCAGCCTTTGGCGGACAGGCAGTTTGGGTGCACCCTCCCACAGCCACATTGGTTCTGTGGTGCTTCTGGCCTCTTTGGAAGTGTCTGTCCCACCACTCCTTGGCCAGGGAGACCCTGGCTGGGAGTCCTACCACCCGCCTCTGCAGGGCCCTGTCAGCCTCAGCTGAGAGCTGGTCTCTGATATGCTTCCTAAAGGAATGTGTGAGCCCAGAGGGACCCTGTGACTGCCCAGTAAAGTCCCCGTTATCACTGGAGGAGGAATGGTCTGGGCTCCCAGAGGAGGGCGGAGGCCACTGGGCCAGGTCACAGCCGGCAGACCTGGGGCTCTAAACTGGCCTGTCAGTCTTGGGTGGGTGGGAGCTCAGACCTTCTGGGACTGTCTAGCCCTGACCAGAGCTCATGGGCTGATCACTTTGTCATCAAAGGCCTGGGTGGCGATTCCATTCAGTCGTGCGCTTCGTTGGCCGGGGCACTGGCCCTTTGTGATGGGACTGGGCTGGCACCAGAGTGTGGGACAAGGGACGCTGGCAGGGAAATCAGAGCAGCCCTCTGCCACCCGTTCCGGCTTTCCACTGGTGACACGTAAGAGGATTAGGGCTCAGAACTCAGGACAAGGTGCTTTTATTCTCAGGGCTGCGTTCTCATTGGCTTGCAGAGCCTTAGAGACAGGAAAAGAGTTGAGGAGGGAACCGCCAGATCTCTCACCCTCCAAGCCTGTGCTTTGGGAGAACACATGGGGCCAGAGCCCCACAAGCGGGATGGATGGGCTGGGGTTACCATCTTGACGCTCTGTCACTCGCATGTCTGGTGTCTGGCCTGGGTTAGACCAAACAGCTGTAAGCTGGCCCAGCCGGGGCTCCTGTCTCTCTGTGGTCTTTCCACTTGGTTTCTCCAGTAGAGCATCTGCAACGCAGCCAGATCTTATGTAGCTGTCAGGGTTCTAAAGGGACATGTCCGGCAGAGAGCCAGGTGGAAACTAATTGCCTTTTTTTTAACCTAGCTTTGGAAATCACGTAATGTCACTTCTGCTGTCCTCTTGGTCAAGGCAATTACAGAACTCAGCATAGATACCCCCACCCCCACATCACCTCCTAATGCAGTGTCAGCATTGTATTGTAAGGAGAGCATGTGGAATGGGATATATACTGGTGCACGGTGGACACCATCCGCCCCAGAAGATACCTTTTGTATGAAGGGAGGTGAGGGAGCAACCAAGAACACAGCACATATCTGAACATTCCAGGCAGCAGGAACCAGCAAGAGCTGGAGATAACTACCTGGCATGTTCAAGAACCAGCAAGAAGGCCAGTGGGATGGAGAAGAGTGAGTGATGGGGAGACTGGTGGAAGAGGTGGGACCAGAGATGTAATCTGGGCCTTCAGGTCACTGTGAGGGTCTCGGGTCTTCTAAGAATGTCACGGGACCCATAGGAGGGTTCATAGAGAGGGCTGATGTGGTCTTGGTTTATTTTTTTAATTGAAGTACAGTTGATATACAGTGTGTTAGTTTCAGGTGTACAGCAAAGTGATTCATATACATGTATATACATTTGTTTATTTATTTATACATTTGTTTATTTATTTATATTCTTTTTCAGAGTCTTTTCCATTGTAGGTGATCACAAGATACTGAATATAGTTCCCTGTGCTATATGGTAGATCCTTATTGCTTATCTATTTTGTATACAGTAGTGTGTATCTGTTAATACCAAACTCCTAATTTATTCCCCCCATTTAGTAACCATAAATGTATTCTCTATGTCTCTGAGTCTGTTTCTGTTTGAAAATAAGTTCATTTGTATCATATTTTTAATTCCATATATAAGTGATATCAAATATGTATCTTTGTCTGACTTACTTCATTTAGTAGGATAGTTTCTAGGTACATCCATGTTGCTAAAAATGGATTTATTTTGTTCTTTTTTATGGCTAATGTTCTGTCGTATATATGTACCATATCTTCGTTATTTATTCACCTGTTGACAGACATTTAGGTTGCTTCCATGTCTTGGGTATTATAAATAGTGCTACTATGAATATTGGGGTTCCAGAGTCTTTTCAAATTGTCTTTTCTGGATATACCCCCAGCAGTGGGATTGATGGATCATATGATAAGGCTATTTTTAGTTTTTTAAGAAACCTCCATACTGTTCTCCACAGTGGCTGCACCAGTTTACATTCTCACCAAGGGTGTCACTTTTCTCTTCAGCATTTGTTGTTTGTAGATTTTTTTTGTGATGGCCATTCTGACTGGTGTGAGCTTTCGATTTGCATTTCTCTAATAATTAGAGATAGTAAGCATCTCTTCACGTGCCTGTTCTGTATGTCTTCTTTGGAGAAATGTCTGTCTAGTAGGTCTTCTGCCTACTTTTTGATTGATTTTTTTGTTTGGCTGTAGCACGCATCAGCTTGATGTGGGATCTTGGTTCCCAGACCAGGGGTTGAACCCGGGCTTCAGTGGTTAAAGTGCTGAATCCTAAC
Source organism: Catagonus wagneri (assembly GCA_004024745.2). Taxonomy (NCBI): domain Eukaryota; kingdom Metazoa; phylum Chordata; class Mammalia; order Artiodactyla; family Tayassuidae; genus Catagonus; species Catagonus wagneri. The sequence goes on along the minus strand of PVHT021183699.1, from coordinate 31,207,526 downwards.
CACTAGACCACCAGAGAACTCCCAAGTTGTTTTTTTGATATTGAGCTGTGTGAACTCTTTGTATATTTTGGAAATTCATCCCTTGTCAGTCACATCATTTGCAAGTGTTTTCTCCTAACCCATATGCTGTCTTTTCATTTTGTTCCTTTTTTTTTTTTTTTTGGCTACGCCTATAGCATGCAGAAGTTCCAGGGCCAGGGATCAAACCTGAGCCATAGCACTGACCCAAACCACAGCAGTGAAAACACCTGCTGAGCCACCAGGGAACACCTTCATTTTGTTTATGGTCTCTTTTGCTGTGTAAAAAAAAAAACAAAAAACAAAAAAAAAACAAAGAAAACCTTAAGTTCAATTAGGTTCCATTTTTTTATTTTTATTTTTATTTTCATTACTCTCAGGGGCAGGTCCAAAAAAATATTGTTATGATTTCTGTGAGAGTGTTCTGCCTGTATTTTCCTCTTAAGAGCTTTATAGTAGCTGGTCTTACATTTAGGTCTCTAATCCATTTTCAGTTTGTTTTTCTATTCAGTGTTAGAGAATGTTCTAATTTCATTCCTTTTCTTTTTTTTTAATTTATTTTTTTTTGCTTTTTAGAGCTACACCTGTGGCATATGGAGGTTCCTAGACCAGGGGTCGAATCGGAGCTACAGCTGCCGGCCTACGCTACAGCCACAGCAACGCCACATCCAAGGCACGTCTCTGACCTACACCACAGCTCACAGCAACCCCGGATCCTTAACCCACTCAGGAAGGCCAGGGATCGAACCCGCAACCTCATGGTTCCTAGTCGGATTCATTTCCACTGCACCATGACAGGAACTCCCTAATTTCATTGTTTTATATGTAGCTGTCCAGTTTTCCCAGCACCATTTATTGAAGAGATTGTCTTTTTTCCAGCGTATATTCTTGTATCTTTTGTCACAGATAGGTTGGCCATAAGTGAACAGGTTTATTTCTGGGCTTTCTATCCTTTTCCATTTATCTATGTGTCTGCTTTTGTGCAAGTACTATACTATTTTGATGACTATAGCTTTGTAGTATAATCTGAAGTCATGGAGTATGATTGTTCCAGTTCCATTCTTCTTTCTCAAGGTTGTTTTGGCTATTCAGGGTCTTTTGTGTTTCCATACAAATTAAAAACTCTTATTGTTCCAGTTCTGTGAAAATGACACTGGTAATTTGGTAGAGACTGCATTGGATCTGTAGATTGCCTTGGATGTCACAGTCATTTTAAAAATATTGATTCTTCCAATCCAAGAACAGGGTATATTTTTCCATCTGCTGTTTTATCTTCAGTTTCTTTCATCAGCATCTTATAGTTTTCATAATGCAGGTCTTTTGTCTCCTTAGGTAGGTTTATTTCTAGGTATTTTATTCTTTTTTGATTTGACTGTAAATGGGATTGTTTCCCTAGTTTCTCTCTCTCTCTCTTTTTTTTTTTTTTTTGGCTTTTTATGGAAGCACCCATGACATATGGAAGTTCCTGGCCTAGGGGTTAAATATGAGCTGCAGCTGCCAGCCTGCACCACAGCCACAGCAACACCAGATCCAAGCCACATCTGTGACATACACTGCAGCTTGTGGCAATGCCAGATCTTTAACCCACTGAGCGAGGCCAGGGATTAAACCCATGTCCTCATGGATACTAGTCCGGTTCGTTACTGAGCCACAACGGGAACTCCAGTTTTTCTTTCTGATAGTTTGTTATTGGTGTATAGAAATGCAACAGGTTTCTGGGTGTTCATTTTGTATCCTGCAGCTTTACCACATTCATTGATGAGCTGTAGCAGTTTTCTGGTAGCATCTTTAGGATTTAGGATTTTCTATATATTGCATCATATTGTCGGCAAACAGTGACAGTTTTCTTTCCTTCCAACTTATACTCCTTTTATTTCTTTTTATTTTCTTTTGGGGGGGCTTTTTTTTTTTAGGGCCGCACCCATGGCATATGCATGTTCCCAGGCCGGGGGTCCAATCAGAGCTGTAGCCACCAACCTACGCCACAGCCACAGCAATGCCAGATCTGATCCACATCTGCAACCTACACCACAGCTCACCACAATGCCTGATCGTTAACCCACTGAGTGAGGCCAGGGGTCACACCTATGTCCTCATGGATACTAGTCAGATTCATTTCCACTGAGCCACATGGGAGCTCCTATCTCTTTTTCTTCTCTGATTGCTGTGGCTAGGACTTCCAAAACCATGTTGAATAAAAGCAGTGAAAGTGGACATCCTTGTCTTGTTCCTGGTCTTAGAGGGAATACTTTCAGTTTTTTACCATTGAGTATGATTTTAGCTGTGAGTTTGTCATATATGTCCTTTATTATGCTGAGAGGTGTTCCCTCTGTGCCCACTTTCTGATCTGGCTTGGTCTTAAACAGATCACTTGTCTGAGGGCAGCACAGGACTAGGAGAAGGAGGACTGGTTAGGAGCCTACTGCGCTGATCCAGGCGTGCGGTGCTGAGACTTAGAATGGACTTGTGATTGTAGAGCTGGCGGGAGTGATCAGATTCTGGACATATTTTGAAGGTTGGGGCAGCAGGTTTGCGTGTGTTTTTGTTTTGGGTTATTTTTTCCCTGTACCAAAGCAATTAGCCTTTTGTCATTTTAGGGCCGCACACGCGGCATATGGAGGTTCCCAGGCTAGGGGTCTAATTAGAGCTGCAGCCACCAGCCTACGGCCTACGCTGTAGCCACAGCAACGCAGGATCCGAGCCCCGTCTGCGACCTACACCACAGCTCACGGCAATGCTGGATCGTTAACCCGCTGAGCAAGGCCAGGGATCGAACCTGCAACCTCATGGTTCCTAGATGGATTCATTTCCACTGAGCCACGATGGGAACTCCAATGCTGGATCCTTAATTCTAGGCCACCAGGGAATTCCAGGGTTTCTTTTTACAACTGTCACCAGTTTGGTGAGTGGGAAGGCGGGGTTTCCCACATTATTATGACAAAGGTGGAATGCCGATGGATGTTGGACGATTAGAAGTACTAGGATTTTGGTTGGGACGTTACAGGATGTCAAATTACTGGGCAACTGTCATAGGCAATGAAATAACGTTTATCTCTTCTGCAGCTATTTCTTTCCTGTAAAAAGACTTTGAGGGCGTTCCCTTCGTGGTTCAGCGGTTAATGAACCTGACTATGATCCATGAAGATACAGGTTTGATCCCTGGCCTTGCTCAGTGGGTTAAGGATCCAGCATTGCTGTGAGCTGTGGTGTCAGATGAGGCTTGGATCTGGCGTTGCTGTGGCTTGTGGTGCAGGCTGGCAGCTGCAGCTCCAATTCAGCCCCTAGCCTGGGAACCTCTATATGCCATGGGTATGGCCCTAAAAAGTTAAAAAAAAAAAAAGGAAAGACTTTGAAGTTATGCAGAACAAAAACCATAAATCAGACCGCCTCCTCCCCTCTATTTTCACCCATTTTTTCTGGTCTTCTTGCCCATCTTGGCACAGAGTGCACTGAGTAAGACAATGGAGCAGCGGTAGGGAGAACGAAGGGGCCCAGGCTGGTGAGCCCATCCGGCCAGGTATCACCTGCGGGCAACTCATCTGAGAACAACTGGGTTTTGAGAAAGAGAAAAAAAAAACAGCCAGTGGCTCTATGAAGATGGGCTTCCTGAAAGAGTATAGGAACCCAGGCCTCAGACACACCCGATTTAAGCCCGTCCTGACCCTCTTCTGCTCCTCCTGTGTCGACAGTGATGCCTCCTTCCCACCTTAGCCCTTCACCCCTGCCCCAGGGTCTTCTCACTTCTCCAGCCTGTTTGTGGCTTTGTAAGATTTCTCCACTCTCCGGGAACTCCCTGGTGGTCTGAGAGGTTAGAATTTGGCACTTTCACCACTGGGGCCTGGGTACAAGCCCTGGTTTGGGAACTATGATTCCACATCAAGCCGCTGCACAGGGCAGCCAAAAAGATTTCTCCTTTCCCCACCCACTGCCAGGCCTGGTTCAGCCCCTCCTGGTTGCCCACCCCACCCCTTTCACACCCTGACGAAATTCCCGCCTCATCAGCAAGGCACCAATGCCTGTGCCTGTCCCTCTCAGCGGTCAACAGCCCCTCACAGACTCTCCTCCGATGTCAACTTTGACCTCCCTGTGTGCTCACCCCCTCACCCTAAGCAGAGTCTCATATGCCCTGAAGCTCCTCCAACCTCAAGACGGGTAGGCTAGGCAGACGCTCAGTGTGCAAGAAACCCACCCTCGGGGGTGGACCCTCCACCAGTGTGGAAGATGCACGTCAAAAAGTGTTCCAGTCACCTGTTTTGCCAGGACGTCATTCTGGAGGCCCCTCCGTGTGTTCACCCCAGACCCCAGCTTGACAACACTCCTCTGCCCAGGCCTCTCCAGCTTCTGTCTCCTTCTCTGCTCTGGGGTTCCCTTCCAGTAAGAGACCCCATCTCGACTCAGCCTTTTGGGTCAGCCAGGCTAAGAACGCCCCTCTCTCAACTTCTACAGCTTCTCAAAAGCACACTTCCTCCATCTATACCAAACCAACCACAAGTCCCTGTCCCACTCATTCATTGTATTTATTTAGCACCTACTGTATCACAGGCACTCTTCTAGGTACTTCATAAAAAGACAGAATCCTGCCCTCCCCCAGCTTACTTTCTAGTGAAGAGAGACTCTGGGTAGCAAACTGAAATGTGAGTTAGGTAAATAGGGCTGAAGCATGGAGGTAGGGCTGAAGGATGCAAGGTGGGGACTGCCTTGGCTCACACTAGCTGAAGCACACCCTGAGGTGGAGTTTCGGGTCAGAGCCTGTGAAAGAAGGGGTAGGAGGCAGAGGAAGAACCTGAATAGTGATGCAAATTCAACAAGACCTTTGTGGGGGATTCTGGAGCAAGTATCCTCCCCCAGAGTGTCCCCACCCCCTGCAGGGCAGAAATCACCAGGTCCCAGCACCCCCACTTCACTCAGTCACCAGAGCAGGGGATTCTGTGTAGCCAAAGTGAACCCTAGCAGAAACGAATTCTGGAAAGGGAGTCTGGGTATACCGCGAAAGGTCCAATGCTGCGCTTTGGGAGGTAAGGGCGCCAAAGAGCAGGGACCCCTGCCAAAGGCCTGTAATTGCAGCTGTTAATAAACGCTTGAGGAGTTCCCATCGTGGCTCAGTGGTTAACGAATCCGACTAAGAACCATGAGGTTGCGGGTTCGATCCCTGGCCTTGCTCAGTGGGTTAAGGATCCAGGGTTGCCATGAGCTGTGGTGTAGGTTGCAGACGCGGCTCGGATCCCGCATTGCTGTGGCTGTGGCGAAGGCCGGCAGCTACAGCTCCTGTTAGACCCCTAGCCTGGAAACCTTCATATGCCGAGGTTGCGGCCCTAGATAAGGCAAAAAACAACAACAACAACAACAACAACAAACCGCTTGTCTTGTTAGCCTGGCAGCATTAGCTGGTGTCTGCTGCCCTCTGGTGGACGTGCAGGAGATTACGCAACCTTCTTTCTACTTGGCTTCCCTTTTGCCTGCAGTGTATGGTTTTGCAGGTCCACCTACAATCCTGGCAGAACCGACTTCTAGAGAGGGAGTCTGGTTATACCACAAAGGGTCCACTGCTGTGCTTCAGGAGGTAAGGGCGCCAAAGAGCAGGGACCCCCGCCAAAGGCCTGTAAATGCAGCTGTTAATAAACGCTTGAGGCTTGTTAGCCTGGCAGCATTAGCCAGTGTCTGCTGCCCTCTGGTGGACGTGCAGGAGATTACCCAAACCTTCTTTCTGCTTGGCTTCCCTTCTTTTGCCTGCAGTGTATGGGTTTTGCAAGTCCACCTACAATCCTGGCAGAACCGACTTCTGGAAAGGGAGTCTGGGTATACCACAAAGGGTCCATTGCTCTGCTTCGGGAGGTAAGGGCGCCAAAGAGCGGAACCCCTGCCAAAGGCCTGTAAATGCAGCTGTTAAAAACGATTGAGGAGTTCCCATTGTGGCTCAGTGGTTAACGAATCCGACTAAGAACCATGAGGTTGCGGGTTCGATCCCTGGCCTTGCTCAGTGGGTTAAGGATCCTGCATTGCCATGAGCTGTGGTGTAGGTTGCAGACGCAGCTCAGATCCTGTGTGGCTGTGGCGAAGGCCGGCAGCTACAGCTCCTGTTAGACCCCTAGCCTGGGAACCTCCATATGTTGAGGGTGCGGCCCCAGATAAGGCAAAAAGACAAAACGCTTGAGGCTTGTTATCTGACAGCATTAGCCGGTGTCTGCTGCCCTCTGGTGGACGTGCAGGAGATGACGCAAATCTTCTTTCTGCTGGTGTCTGCTGCCCTCTGGTGGACGTGCAGGAGATTACGCAAAACTTCTTTCTGTTTGTCTTCCCTTTTGCCTGCAGTGTATGGGTTTTGCAGGTCCACCTACAATCCTGGCAGAACCGACTTCTAGAGAGGGAGTCTGGTTATACCACAAAGGGTCCACTGCTGCACTTAAGGAGGTAAGGACGCCAAAGAGCAGGGGCCCCCGCCAAAGGCCTGTAAATGCAGCTGTTAATAAACGCTTGAGGCTTATTAGCCTGGCAGCATTAGCCGGTGTCTGCTGCCCTCTGGTGGACGTGCAAGAGATTACGCAAACCTTCTTTCTGTTTGGCTTCCCTTTTGCCTGCAATGTATGGGTTTTGCAGGTCTACTTACAATCCTGGCAGAACTGACTTCTGGAAAGGGAGTCTGGGTATACCACAAAGGGCCCACTGCTGCGCTTCGGGAGGTAAGGGCGCCAAAGAGCAGGGACCCCCGCCAAAGGCCTGTAAATGCAGCTGTTAATAAATGCTTGAGGCTTGTTAGCCTGGCAGCTTTAGCCGGTGTCTGCTGCCCTCTGGTGGACGTGCAGGAGATTACCCAAACCTTCTTTCTGCTTGGCTTCCCTTTTGCCTGCAGTGTATGAGTTTTGCAGGTCTACCTACAGCTTAGGACTGTAAAAACCTCTTTTGTCACAGGCAGTTTAGGTGTCAGGCAACACTTGGAGAAACATTTTATCAACCTAGAGTCAGGACAGCAAAGGGAAACTATGGCATAGATACAATGGTGTTTGGAGAGGGACTGGGACAGGGCATTCTGGTGTCTTCTAACAGCCATGGTCAGCAGCTTCCAGAAATACTGAGGTAGGGCTGAAGGATGCACCTAGGGCAAGAGCTGTAGAGCAGGTGCTCTTTCTGGGAGGAGAACAATGTGAAGATACAGAGGGTGTTTGCCAGAAAGCTCTGAGGTCCAGGGCACAGTCACAGGTTCCTGCTGGGGAGGGAAGGGAATGCTGTCGGGAAGGTCCAACTAACAGAAAGAAAATTGTTGTGCTGAAGTTCCTGTCGTGGTGCAGTGGAAAGGAATCCGACTAGGAACCATGAGGTTGCAGGTTCGATCCCTGGCCTCACTCAGTGGGTTAAAGATCTGGCGTTGCTGTGGCTGTGATGTAGGCCAGCAGCTACCGCTCTGATTAGATCCCTAGCCTGGGAACGTCCATATGGTACGGGTGCGGCCCTCGAAAGCAAACGAAAGAAAGAAAATTCTCGTGCTGAAGCCCTGTAGGCCAAAATGGTCCTAGAGATCTGGTGGAGTGAGGGTATGAGAAGACAGGACAAACAGGGAGAAACAGGAGCCACGTAGCCACTGAAAGTGTGTCCCTAGCTGAATGTAAGTGGCAACCAGCTGGCAAAGCAGTTCGGAAGGTCTAGTTGTCAGGCTTCCTGCCCCTTCCATCCTTTGCTTGGTGACAGTTCCCTGGGCTCTGCTTGGGTGCTATCTCCCTCACTACAATGAGTCAACAAACTTGACTTTGTGGACTTCAGATTTGTCCCTGGGGATCTGAGGTTGCTGGGGCTAGAACAAAACTATACATATAAAAGCTATGGAAAAAGGAGTTCCCATCGTGGCGCAGTGGAAATGAATCCGACTAGGAACCAGGAGGTTGCCGGTTCGACCCCTGGCTTTGCTTAGTGGGTTAACGATCCGGCTCGGATCTGGCGTTGCTGTGGCTGTGGTGTAGGTCAGCAGCTGTAGCTCTGATTCGACCCCTAGCCTGGGAACCTCCACATGCCGCGGGTGCAGCCCTAAAAAAGAAAAAAATAAAGTATAATTGATTTACAATGTTGTTCCCGTTCCGTGTTTGTCTTCTGCTTTTCGTGAGGGCGGACAACTTCTCCTGTCTGGTTAGCCGATGTAGCTAGCCAAGCTTCTAGAAATGTGGGACACACTACAAGAGCTTGACAGGCTATGCAATCTGGAGGTCCTAGGCTGGGGAGAGAGCGCAACCAAGAGAAGGAGGAAGAGGCCGAATTTCTTGGTACCTTGGAGAGCCCGTAGGAGGGGCCTACAAGGAAGGAGCAGTACAATCTGGCGCCCCTGGCCGGATGTGCATCGCGGCGCCTGCGCGCTAGCAGCGGCCCGGTCCCGGCGCCCGCCTTATTGGCTGCGGTGGGAGCCTAAAAGAGACATTGCGCGTGCGCCCTCCTTCCGTGCGCTCCTGAGTGGCGGGTGTCTCAGCCTCGGCGGTCTCTGCGGCAGCCCCATCTCCCCGTTCAGGGCGCTCTTTCGCAGAGCTGAGAATGTTCCCGGAACTCAATAACCTTCTCGACACCAGCCCTGACAGGGTGGAGCAGGTAAAAGGTCGTCAGGAAGGGGGCGGGTCCCGGGAGCATGGCGGAAGACGGCATACCCGGATGAAG
>PVHT021183699.1:31180995-31197880 GCA_004024745.2 Catagonus wagneri | reverse complement strand
GGTGGGGGGGGTGCAGGACTCTTGGGCTTGCGGAATGTGGACATGGCGACCTTATTGCGGCTTCTCAAAGGCCATATGTGCCCTTAAGGTTCACAGGAAGCGTTTCCAACGTTTGGATGGGCTTAACTTCACAAACGTGTACCAGCGAGTTCTGTGCATATTCAATGAGGTGGGCGTCCCGGCGCCCAAAAGAGTTTGCCGGAGAGGAGAGTTCAATTCTGCCGTTCACATGGGATGCGCTTCTTGACCGTTCTGAGCCCTCCTCAGGCCTGGAAGCGCTGGGCATGTCGCAGTGAACGCTGCTGAGTTTCTAACTTCTCATGGTCTCTAACTGTGCTGTTTTAAGCAACTCTCAGCCTACGTTGGATCGTACAAGTCTACCTTTAGCACCACAGCCGCAATATCCTCTTTCCCGCACTCTAGGGCATCTCGAAAAATTTTCCGTTTTAGTCCAAGGGTTACCTCTCCGAGGAACATACTTGGTTTTTTTCATAACTATTGTTTTCTTAATGAAATGGTAAGCTCCTCCGGGCAGCCAGGACACCGAGTGTGTAAAGCCTTTTTACGACTTCTTAGCGCCAAGCGAATAGTTTTCAGTAGATCCTTGTGCATTTTAATTGCCCCGCAGTTCTTGTCTGCCCAAGCCTCCAGTTGGCATTGGTTAGCTTTCCAGTTACTCCTAGCACCTCCAAAGTCCGAGCTTAGGGCCACAGTGAGGGAATGGAGAATAGAAGTGGGCACCAGGAAATGACAGCGCTGAGGGTAACCCTCAAAGGCTGCTAGTGTGATCTTTCATATTTTATAAATGAAAAAAAGGCACAACAGCAAAGAGATGACCTTCACTGTCATTGACAGGGAACTAGACATGGCTGGAGCAGGGCAGCCAGGCATTGCAGAGACCATCTTTAGAGGTCTTTCCAGGGCTGTCCATGATCAGAGCTCCACCTGAAGCAGTTTCCAGGGCTTGGGGAGGAGAACCTTGCAACTGGAGAAACCTGTCAACAACTACTTCTTCCCCTTCCTCTACCTATGGGGCAGAAGGGGAATCAGGTCTAGAGATAAGGAGGAAACTGAATCAGATGACGTCTTTGAAGATCCCTTCAGTCTTGGTAGTCAGTGGTTTTATTGGTTTCTGGTGGTAAAAGCCTTTCTTCAGGATCTGATTCTCCCCAAGTCTGGTGAGGAGTGAGGACAAGAAGGGATTTTATTCTTTATTGCCTTGGGAAACATGAAGGCTGAGATGTGCTTGTCCATAATGAGTGATCACTTCAATTTTTGGTTTTTCCATAATTTTGACTGATTTTTTTTTTCTTTTTTATAGGGCCACGCTCATGACATAGGGAAGTTCCCAGGCTAGGGGTCCAATTGGAGCTACAGCTGCTGGCCTACACCACAGCCACAGCAATGCAGGATCCGAGCCGCATCTGTGACCCACACCACAGCTCACGGCAATGCTGGATCCCCAACCCATTGAGCGAGGCCAGGGATCGAACCCTCATCCTCATGGATACTAGTCGGGTTCCTTATACTCACACACACGCAGTCTTCAGGTGTGGAAATTTAGGGGTGAACACAATCGACTAGATTTCAACATTCAGCTGACCTCCTTCCAGGGAGTCTAATTCATCTTTTTGTGTTCTTCCTAACTTTTACTTTTAGGGGAAACTGACTCTACTCTGTGATGTCAAGACAGATGGCAGTTTCCTTGTGCATCACTTTCTCTCCTTCTACCTCAAAGGTATGGGATTCATTGATGCTGGAGGGGAAAAAAAAAGCAAGGCAAAAGAAAAAAAAAAAACCTGTTTTAGGAAGAAATAGGAATAGTGTTAAGTAGTCAGGGCTTTGGTGTTTGGGTAGCTAGCCAGATGGCTGTTTGGTAGGTAAGTCATTACTGAGTCATCTTGTTTTCTCCCTAACTCTGCCAATAAGCGGCATGTGCTTGCTGTGTTCAGGTCTTGCCTTCTGCGTCCTACCCACTGCGCAGGCACTACCTCCTGTGCAGCCTCCTGCACAGGAGGTAGCCTGCCCTCGTGTAGCCTCCTGATTTAGTTGCTCCTTAGTCCTTGTGTTTTTATTTTTTATTTTATTTATTTTTATTTTTATTTTTTTGTCTTCTTGCCTTTTTATCTAGAGCTGCACCGCGGCATATGGAGGTTCCCAGGCTAGGGGTCTAACAGGAGCTGTAGCTGCCGGCCTTCGCCACAGCCACAACAACGCAGGATCCAAGTCGCGTCTGCAACATTCACCACAGCTCACGGCAACGCCGGATCCTTAACCCACTGAGCAAGGCCAGGGATCGAACCCACAACCTCATGGTTCTTAGTCGGATTCGTTAACCACTGAGCCACGAAGGGAACTCCTGTGTTTTTATTTTTTGGGTTCTTTTTTGGCCGTATTTGCAGCACATGAAAGTTCCGTTGCAGTGACAATGCTGGATCCTTGACCTGCTGCACTACAAGAGAGCTCCAGTCCTTGTGTATTTTAAAGTTTCTAGGCACTCCACTCATTAACACTTCATTTCAGGCAGTAGATATTTCCTAAAGAATACAGGGAAGGAAACAGCGTGGGCACTACAGTTCACACATAGAAATCGATTAGGAGAAGAAAACAGGCAAATGAAAAAAAGGCTTATTGATTCTTCTTGAACCCCCACTGAACCAGGCCAGGATACAGGGTGCACCTTTGGCACTATAGTTGTAATAATTTACAGGTTTGAAAGTTATTTTCCTTTCCAAATGATGTTACTGTTAGCTTACAAGAACAAGAGAGTCTACAGATAAATTATTGGAATAAATTGTGTCAGAAGGTAGCCAGAGCTTCTTTGTGCTCCCCTTTTATCCTCTTGGATATAAGAGAAAAGTGTAATTTTTTAAAAACCACTATTTATTTTCTTTTTTAAAAATATGTAGTAATGGAAATTCCGTCGTGCCTCAGTGGAAACGAACCCAGCTAGTAGCCGTGAGGATACAGGTCTGATCCCTGGCCCCTAATGGGTGAAGGATCCGGCGTTGCCGTGAACTGTGCTGTAGGTCGAAGATGCAGCTTGGATCTGCATAAGCCAGCAGCGGCAGCTCTGATTTGACCCCTAGCCTGGGAACTTCCATATGCTGCACCTGTAGTCCTAAAAAAATAAATAAGTAAATAAATAATAACATTGTAAGCACAGAATTTATTTCCTTTTTTTTTTTTCCTAGCTGCGGCATGCGGAAGTTCCCAGGCCAGGGATGTGCCATACCAGTGACAATGCCAGATCCTTAACCCAGTGCACCACCAGGGAACTCTCCAATTTATTTTCAATAGAACAAATTAAGGAGTTCCCGTCGTGGCTCAGTGGTTAACGAATCCGACTAAGAACCAAGAGGTTGTGGGTTCGATCCCTGGCCTTGCTCAGTGGGTTAGGATCCGGCATTGCCATGAGCTGTGGTGTAGGTTGCAGACGCGGCTCGGATCCCGCGTTGCTGTGGCTGTGGCAAAGGCCGGCAGGTACAGCTCCTGTTAGACCCCTTGCCTGGGAACCTCCATGTGCTGCAGGTACGGCCCTAGATAAGGCAAAAAAGACAAAAAAAAAAAGAACAAATTAAGGTTCCTAGTAATATATCTCACAGGAGAGGTGTATTTCACAGTTAATGAAATAAGGTTTAATTATTAAATATGGAAAAAGTACATCTAATACATCTTGGAATCAAATTGGGTATGTCAGGTTGCAAGACCTATGGGTCTCTAGACCTTCCTCGGTGCTTTTGTTTCCGGAGACACTGTAGGCAGAGACTTTATTAAAGATCAGTTTATTTTGTTTTCCAGCTCATTGTAAAGTCTGCTTTGTGGCACTCACTCAGTCCTTCAGTCACTACAATATCGTGGGACAGAAGCTGGTAAATATTTCAGACCTCTGTGATGAGATCCCTGAGTGAGTGTGTGTGCCAGGCGTGTGTGAGTGTGCTCTCAGGCTGCGCTTCCCTCTGGGTTGTAGAGTACTTAGCAAGGGAAAGACTAAGGAAATCGTGGGATCTCAAATCCCTTATCTGCTAAGACAGCATCTCTGCACATTTTTTTTTTCATTGCTTAATGAATTTTATTACAATTATAGGTGTACAAAAATCATCACAACTCAATTTAATAGCATTTCCGTCCCAAACCCTCAGTGCATCCCCCCACCCCCCAGATTGTCTTATTTGGAAACCAAAGGTTTTCCAAAGTTTGTGGGTCATTATCTGTTCTGCAAAGAAGTTCATTGTGTCTTTTGAGTTTCGACATATAAGCGGTAGTATTGGATGTTGCCGTCTAGTTGTCTGACTGGTTTCACTTTGCATGATAATTTCTAGGTCCATTCATGTTGCTATAAATGTTGTTATTTCGTTCCTTTTAATGGCTGAGTAATATTCCATTGTATGTATGTACCACATCTTCCCTATCCACTCCTCTGTCGATGGGCATTTAGGTTGTTTCCGTGATCTGGCTATTGCATAGAGTGCTGTAATGAACACCAGAGTACACGTGTCTTTTCAAGTCATGGTTTCCTCTGGATAGATGCCCAGGAATGGGATTGCTGGATCAAACGGTAATTCTATTTTGAGTTTTCTGAGGAATGTCCATACTGTTTTCCACAGTGACTGCACCAATTCGCATTCCCACCAACAGTGTAATAGGGATCCTTTTTCTCCACACCCTCTCGAGCACTTATTGTTAGTAGACTCTTTGATGATGGCCATTCTGGCTGGTGTAAGGTGGTACCTCACAGTGGTTTTGATTTGCATTTCTCTAATAACTAGTGATGTTGAACATCTTTTCATGTATTTTTTGGCTACCTGTATATGTTCTTTGGAGAACTGTCTGTTTAGATCTTCTGCCCATTTTTTGATGGGGTTGTTTGTTTTTTTTTTTTTTGGTACTGAGCTGTAGGAGGTGTTCGTAAATTTTAGAGATTAATCTCTTGTCAGTCTCTTCATTTGCAAATATTTTCTCTCATTCTGTGGTTTGTCTTTTTGTTTTGTTTAGGGTTTCCTTTGCTGTGCAGAAACTTTGAAGTTTAATTAAGTCCCATTTGTTTATTTCTCTTTATTGTCCTTACTCTGACACATGGATCTGAGAAGATGTTGAGGTCATTTATGTCAGAGAGTGTTTGGCCTATGTTTTCCTCTTAGAGTTTTATAGTATCTGGTCTTATATCTAGATCTTTAATCCATTTTGAGTTTATTTTTGTGCATGGTGTTAGGAAGTGTTCTGATTTCATTTTTTTACATGTGGCTGTCCAGTTTTCCCAGCACCACTTATTGAAGGGGCGGTTTTTTCTCCATTGTACATTCTTGCCTCCTTTGTCATAGATTAGTTGACTGTAGATGCGTGGGTTTAATTCTGGGCTTTCTATCCTGTTGCACTGATCTATATTTCTGTCTTTGTGCCAGTACCATGCGGTTTTGATGACTGTAGCTTTGTAGTAGAGTCTGAAGTCAGGGAGCCTGATTCCTCTACCTCCATTTTTCTTTTTCAGGATGTCTTTGCCTCTTCTGGGTTTTTTGTTTCCAAACAAACTTTAAAATATTTTGTTCTAGTTCTGTGAAAAATGTCCTTGGAAATTTGATAGGGATGGCATTGAATCTGTGGATTGCCTTGGGTAGTATAGTCATTTTGGTAATATTGACTCTTCCAGTCCAAGAGCATGGTATGTCTTTCCATTTGTTCATGTCATCCTTGATTTCTTTCATCAGCGTCTTATAGTTTTCAGAGTACAGGCCTTTTGTGTCTTTAGGTAGGTTTATTCCTAAGTATCTGATTCTTTTTGATGCAATGGTAAACGGGATTTCTTCCCTAATTTCTCTTTGTGATCTCTCATTGTTAGTATATAGAAATGCAGTTGATTTCTGTGTATTAATTTTGTATCCTGCGACTTGCCAGATTCATTGATGAGCTCTAACGGTTTTCTGGTAGAGTCTTTAGGATTCTGTAGGTATAGTATCATGTCATCTGCAGATAGTGATAGTTTTATTTCTTCCTTTCCAATTTGGATTCCTTTTATTTCTTTTACTTCTCTGATTGCTGTGCCTAGGACTTCCAAAATCTGCACATTTTGTTAATTTATAGTTTGTGGAACCAGATCTGTTGTTAAATAATCAAATTCCTCTCAACTGAGCTGGACCAGTTAAGGTTTTCCCCTCCTGAGTGTGAGCTTTTTTTCTCTTTTTTTGTCTTTTGTCATTTTAGGGCTGCACCCACGGCATGTGGAGGTTCCCAGGCTAGGGGTTTAATCAGAGCTACAATTGCTGGCCTATGCCACAGCCACAGCAATGCGGGATCCGAGCTGTGTCTGTGACCTACACCACAGCTCACGGCAATGCCGGATCCTTAACCCACTGGGCGAGGCCAGGGATTGAACCCGCAACCTCATGGTTCCTAGTCAGATTTTTTTCCGTTGAGCTACGATGGGAACTCCAGCCATGACAGGAACTCCATGAGCTTAAATCTTGATCCTACTGGGTTAGAGATCACAACTTGATCTGCTGCTAAGATGAGTGCCACTGCCTTTCCCTAAGTCTAAGGCTTAAGACCAACTGTAGGGAGAGGCGCTTTTGTCACCTGCCCCTCACATCATCTTGGTTTGGCTCTTATCTCATTAGATGCAGGCAAACAATAGTAAGATGACCAAGAGGCTGGTGAACCTCTGGCCTTACTTTGGGCCATTACTTGTGACCTGTAACCAGGTGGATTTACTGGGTGGTGGTTGTGCTTTTTTGGGGTGGGGGTGGGGTTTGCTTTGATTAGGTCAGCCCAGAGAGGGAGAGATCAGGCAGTGATCTTTGATTTTTTTTTGGTCTTTTTCGGGCCATACCCACGGCATATGGAAGCTCCCAGGTTAGGGGTCCAATTGATGCCTATGCTACAGGCACAGCAACGCCAGATCCGAGCCTCCTCTGTGACTCATCTGTGACTACACCACAGCTTATGGCAATGCCAGATCCTTAACCCATAGAGTGAGGCCAGGGATCGAACCTGCATCCTCATGGATACTAGTCAGGTTCATTACCATTGAGCCACGACATGAACTCCAGGCAGTGATCTTTGAAATACCAGTCTTAACTCTTGGACCACGTCACTGCCTCTTTTCTGATGGGGCAAAACCAGTGAGAGAGCTGGAGAAGGGTGGGATCTTTCTTTTTCATCCTTTGTAGAGAAGAGAGTTCCTGTGTTTGAGGTCGGAGCCCGAGCTCCGGGAAAGCAGTCTTGTCAGGGCATGCGTGTTCCCTTCCAGATCTGTGAGGCTCTAGCATCTATGTTTAGGGATGAGAAAGCTAGTACTCTCACATCCATCTTGGCCGCTCTTTCTATTAGAATCATCAACACAACAGTAATGGCATGCACGGTACTGGGCGTGCAGAGTAATAGAGCATGAGCTTCCATCCTCTTGCTCTTACATCGGTAGAATGATGAGCAAGAGCCAAGGTGAGCAACACCATCAGCAGTCTTTCTTTCTTCCTGGATGGCTGTTGCTGCTAATTAATGGTGTAGTGAATATTGGTGTGTGAATGAGCGATTGAGGCCTGGTCTGGAGGCATGTGGAGACTGAGTTCCATGTCCCGTTTCTGCACAGACAGAACTGAGGGTTGCACATTTAGATGGTGTCACCATCTCTGGTGTTAGCGGTAATGCAGATTCTTGGGCCCTGCCCCCAAGGCTTCTGGTTCTAGAGATTTGGAGTGGGGCTCAGGGATCTGCATTTTAATCAAGTATCTCAAGAGATTCTTTTTTTTTTTTTATCTTTTTGTTTAAGGGCCACACTTGTGGTGTATGGAGGTTCCCAGGCTAGAGGTTGAATTGGAGCTGCAGCTGCTGGCCTACGCCACAGCCATAGCAACGCAGGATCTGAGCCAAGTCTGTGACCTACACCACAGCTCACAGCAATGCCAGATCCTTAACCCACAGAGTGAGGTCAGGGATGGAACCTCTGTCCTCATGGATACTCGTCAGATTTGCTTCCACTGAGCCATGATGAGAAGTCCTCAAGTGATTCTTTTTTTTTTTTTTTTTTGCTTTTTAGTGCCACACTCACGGTGTATGGAGGTTCATGGGCTAGGGGTCGAATCGGAGCTACAGCTGCTAGCCACAGCCACAGCCACAGCCACAGCCACAGCAACACAGGATCCGAGCTGCATCTGCAACCTACATAATGCCGGATCATTAACCCACTGAGCAAGGCCAGGGATTGAATCCACAGCCTCATGGTTTCTAGTCGGATTCGTTAACCGCTGTGCCGCAATGGGAACTCCTCAAGTGATTCTTAATTGAGTGGTTTATGAAGACCCATATTTAAGGAGTCCTGGTCTAGAGCCAGGGTCAGCCAACTATGCTTGCACCCCCTGTTTTCTGGGCCACTTCTGTTTGTTTATGAATGGTCTAGGGCTGCCTTCACTCCATGATAGCAGAGTTGAATAGTTGCAACAGAGACTGTCATCATTCCTGTTACTTACATTACTTACATTATTCCTTACTGTTATCATTTACTTACAGGTTTTTATTTTTTGTTTTTTTGGTGTTTTTTTTTTTTTTTTGGCTGCCATGCACAGTGGCTTGATGTGGAATCTCGGTTCCCAGACCAGGGATCAAACCTGGGCTGCAGTGGTGAAAGCACTAAGTCCTAATCACTAGACCATCAGGGAACTCTCCTAGTAACTGTTTTTAAATGTGCTTAATTTTGTAAATCCATGCCATTAAAAAAGAAACCTCATATTACTATTGTAAATTAAAAACCAGTACTGGGCAATCTTAAAAATGAACGTATAAGTAAAAGAGTGTGAGTTTTTAAAAAATATGACAGGTAGGAGTTCCCGTCGTGGCACAGTGGTTAACGAATCCTACTAGGAGCCATGAGGTTGCGGGTTCGATCCCTGGCCTTGCTCAGTGGGTTAAGGATCCAGCATTGCCGTGAGCTGTGGCGTAGGTTGCAGACGTGGCTCAGATCCTGCGCTGCTGTGGCTGTGGCGAAGGCCGGCAGCTACAGCTCCTGTTAGACCCCTAGCCTGGGAACCTCCACGTGCCGCAAGTGCGGCCCTAAGATGATAAAAGGCCAAAAAAAAAAAAAAAAAAAAAAGACAGGTAAATGTAAATGCACATACGAAAACAGAGCA
This sequence comes from Catagonus wagneri, assembly GCA_004024745.2. Classification (NCBI taxonomy): domain Eukaryota; kingdom Metazoa; phylum Chordata; class Mammalia; order Artiodactyla; family Tayassuidae; genus Catagonus; species Catagonus wagneri. The sequence goes on along the minus strand of PVHT021183699.1, from coordinate 31,188,764 downwards.
GAGATTGTGTGTTAACACCCAGGGGCGATAAGACATGAGCCCCTGCATTGGGCAGACAGGCACACATCTGCAGGATTTGGAATATGTCCGGTGCCCTCTCATGAGCCAGAGTCTAGCCTCTCTCATGGGTCCCCTGAAAGGTGCAGGAACTCACTCTCCTCCTTGCCTCGCATAGGGGGTCAGCCTGACCACAGCGCGGGAACGTGGGCAGCTTGTGTTCCTTGAGGGTCTCAAGTCTGCCATGGATGTCTTCTTCCGGCCTCAGGAGGAGCCACACCCCCTGCAGTTCCTCAGGTCAGTCGGCCTGCGGCCCGGCCCAGAGTGCACGCCTGGCAGGTGGGCCCAGCCCAGGGTTGCTGTGTGATTGCTTCTGCTCTGTCAGGAGTCAGACACTTCCGTGGTGTCGCTGAATTGTAGAAGGTCCTTGGCTCTGACTATGGGCTGGAGGGTGTAAGGCTGTCCCCAAAGCTGTGGGAAAGCATTATGTGCTAAGTATATGGCAGAACAGTGTGCTTTGCTGGTTTTTCCAGCCCTGGCTCGGAGCCCTAGCACACAACTTTGTTCTGTTCTTGGCTTGATACAGGGGTCAGCAAACTATGGGCTCTGGGCCAGCTCCCTGTTTTTATAAATGAAGGTTTGTTGGAGTAGCCACATTTTTTTGTCCGCATATTGTCCCTGGCTGTTTGGCACCACAGCAGTGGAGGTGAGAGTTGAGACAGAGGCCATGAGACCCACAGGTCTAAAATATTTATTATTTGCTCTTTAAGAAAAAGGTTGCCAACTGCCAGTTGTATCCTGAGGTTGGTTTTCCTGCTTCTCATCCTTTATGAGTATCAGCCACGAACTGAGCTCATCCCAGATGTAGGGGAGCTGCCCCCGCGCCCCCACTATGCCTGCCCTCAGGCCCAGCCTTAGGCAGTGTGGAGTCAGAAGGCCACATGCCCCAACCCTATATGTGTGGCTTTGCGCACAGCCCTTTGCATCTCTGAACAAGGTTGTCTTTGAGTGGTGGGCCTGGTCACACGTGAGCCCAGGTCGTTGGGGCACTGCTGTTTCTGCTATTAGTGGGGCTTAGCTCTGGAGCATGGGGCAGTGAGGTGGGGGCCCAGGCCCTGGGCTCTGATGCTTTTTGAGCCCCCACGGGAGCTAGGAGACCACTGCTGTAGTCATTGGGGAATTAAAGGTGGGGGGCCTGCTGTGTCAGAAACAGGTTGGACTTGGTACAAACACAAGCAGCCCTTAAACTGCTGCCCCTCACCACCAGACCCTGCATGGCTGCTGAGCTTTTCATACCCAATTTTTCTTTTTGTGTCTTTTTAGGGCAGGCATATGGAGGCATATGGAGGTTCCCAGGCTACACCATGGCCACAGCAACACCAGATCTGAGCCGCGTCTGTGACCTACACCACAGCTCACGGCAATGCTGGATCCTTAACCCACTGAGCGAAGCCAGGGATCGAACGCACATCCTTATGGATCCTAGTCGGGTTTGTTAACCATTGAGCCACATCGGGAACTCCCTCGGGATGTCCGAACTGAAGTAGTTGCACTCACCTGTGCATGCCTGCCTTTTCTTTCTAGCCAGATCATGACTCCCTTGGTGCCAAGGACTGTGATCCATTTCCTTCCTTCCCCTTTCCTTTGTGCTGCTCAGTCTCAGAAAAGTTTGCAGAGTAAGTGAGCTCTGTGGTGACTTTTGCCCTGTGTTCCAGGGAGGCCAGCGCTGGGAACCTGCAGCCGCTGTATGAGTTTGTGCAGGATGCTCTGAAGCCCGTGGCCGACAGGGAGGCTGCATGGAGGTGCCCCGTGCTGCTGGTGGACGACCTCAGTGTGCTGCTGAGCCTGGGCCTGGGGGCAGTGGCGGTGCTGGACTTCATCCACTACTGCAGAGCCACTGTGTGCTGGGAATGGAAGGTGATGGCCTGCCCGCTCCCTGTGCTCCTGCCTGTGACCTCTGCAGGCCCAGACAGGTCCAGGCCTCACTTGCATGGAGTGTTCTTTTCTGTTTAATTGCTTGGGGCTGGAGTTCCCATCGTGGCTCAGTGGTTAACGAATCCGACTAGGAACCTTGAGGCTGTGGGTTCGATCCCTGGCCTTGCTTAGTGGGTAAAGGATCCGGCGTTGCCGTGAGCTGTGGTGTAGGTTGTAGACGCGGCTTGGATCCTGCATTGCTGTGGCTGTGGCGAAGGCCAGCAGCTCCAGCTCCTATTAGACCCCTAGCCTGGGAACCTCCATATGCCGCAGGTGTGGTCCTAGATAAGGCAAAAAAGACCAAAAAAAAAAAAAAATTGATTGGGGCTTTAGCTTTACTCTGGCAGACCCAGAAATCTTTTGGTCGACTTACCCTGCTCTCCACTACCTGCCATTGCTGAAAAATAAGTCCCTGGAGGATGCCTGGGACTGTCCATAACAGGGCTGATCACGTGCAGCACTTTGGCTGTCCCAGCTCTGCCATATCTCATTATCCCTCTAAGAATATTTTGAAGATTGGCTGAGATAATCGGTATAAAACTGCTTTAAAAATTGAGGTGCAGAGTTCCCACTGTGGTGCAGTGGGTTAAGGATCCAGCATTGGTGCAGCTGTGGCGTAGGTCACAGCTGTGGCTCAGATTCGATCCCTGGCCCAGGAACTTCCATATGTCACAGGTGCAGCCCAAATAATAATAATAATAGTAATTGTGAGGTGCAGTACAGGGCTAGATGTAGCCGTCACTGTCAAATTATGAGGCAAAAAGATTTTGTTATATAGCGATTTTAACAAAATATTTAACAGCTGTGGGGCCCACTTCCCAAGAACCCAACTATAAGAGTTAAGTGAGGGGAAGCTTGCATCTGCAGCAGGCCCCCATCTTGGTCTCTGTTGCAGGGAAACATAGTGGCCCTTGTGCATGACAGTGGCAACACTGAGGACGAAGAGAATGACATCCTGCTGAATGGCCTTAGTCACCAGAGCCACCTGATCCTGCGGGCTGAAGGTCTGGCCACCGGCTTCTGCAGGGATGTGCATGGGCAGGTATGCAGGGGCTGGGGCCAGGGGCTTTCTGGGCGGTGTCTGCTCACCTCCCCTGAGTCTAGACTACCTGTGGGGTAGTGTTGGTCCATGGGGTGGTCTGTTTGGGGTGGGCCCTAAGGTGGAAGGGAGGCCTTGGAGGTTGTATGAATGCAAGTCGGAATCCACTCTGGGTGGTACCCATTCCGTGCGTGGGACAGGTTTTCTGTGATGATCTATTTGCGGCCAAAGTGGAGCTCTTGAAGAGGAGACGGCAATCTGCAGTGGGAGGCAGGGGCCCTGCTAGTAAACAGCAGGATTTGTGTGCAGGACCGCAGCAGGCTTTGTATATTCAGGCCAGCACGGTTTTATGTTTTTGTTTGTTCGTTTGTTTTTCATGCCTGTGGCATGTGAAAGTTCCCCAGGCCAGGGATCAAACCCAAGCCTCAGTAGTGACATTGACATGTCCTTAAACTATTTTGCCACCATGGAACCCAGCACCATTCCTTATAAAATAGAGATGTTGGAAGGCCGTTCCCATGGTTGGTGTCTTCCTGTGCCTCAGAATTGAATGTACACGTTCTAATGTGTTGATTTTTAAAATTCATCTAGCCAAAAAGTAAACAAACAGAAAAAACATGGGCACAAAAAAGACCAAGGCAGATACGTAATACTTCAGTGGTTTTTCTCTGGATGACTTTTTCTACCTTTTACTTTTCTCTGTCTTCTAGAATGACCAAACATTACTATTGTAATAGCGGGAAAACCTTTATTTTTAGGTGACTGGTAATAAGCTTTGTTTTGGAAGTCAATCCCATTGCCGCGTGGCACATGACGTCAGCGAAGGTCATGGCGAAGGCAGGAAGGGTTCATAGTGGAGCAGGTACTCAGGGGGCCTCTCCCCTTTCATTCTTTTCTCTGTCACTTAGCTGAGGGTCCTGTGGAGGAGACCACTGCAGCCCACAGCCCTGCGCGATCGGAACCTCATTTACCAGTACAAGATACAGGATAAGAACGTGTCCTTTTTTGCCAAAGGAATGTCTCCTGCTGTCCTGTGATCTGATTTAGGGGCAGCTGAAGTTACCTTGGGTTGTTTTTGGATGTGAAGAACAAGCAGCTGAGCAGAAACGGATCTTTACACTTCTGCAATGGACTGGCAGCTGCACCGAGAACCAGGGATGGTGGAACGGTGCTGTGATGGTTTGCCTTTGTTCCCGTGGGCCCAGATTAGAAAATCCTTGAGGAATCCTCAGCCCAGCCCCAGCCAAGAGAGATGCTGTATGTTTGACTGGGTGAAAAGGGTCCTTTGGTGCCTTCCTCATAAATACACTTTAGCCCCAACCGGCCATTTTTGGTTTTTGTGCCTTTCAGAGCCGAGTGGATATGAATGTGCCAGCCTGGAGGCTATCCTGGGTGGTGGGTGACAACTTGGGTAGTTTTGACCGGCACAAAGTGAGTTCCCACCTCGTGGCTTTCTGTTGATTGTCTCATTTAATTTTCACCCTGCCTGCAAAGGCATTTTCTTCTTCTTCTTTTTTTGTAATGTCTTTTTAGGGTCGCACCCGCGGCATAAGGAAGTTCCCAGGCTAGGGGTCGAATCAGACCTACAGCTCCTGGCCTGCACCACAGCCATAGCAATGAGGAATCTGAGCCAAATCTACCACTCACACCACAGCTCTCGGCAACGCCGGATCCTTAACCCACTGAGCGAGGCCGGGGATTGAACCTGCGTCCTCATGGATGCTAGTAAGGTTCATTTCCAGGGAGCCACAACGGGAAGTCTATGTATTTTCTTCTTTAGTCCGGTGGAGAAACAGGCTTTGAGACGTTTGGAAGCAACACTCAAGGCTGTAGGGCAGGCTGTAGGTAACGGAAGCCTGGGTGAAGTCCACCCTTGCTGACTGACCCCCATGGAAACCAGAGGTAGGCTCCCAGCCCAGTTCACAGGTTGGCTGCTCCTGTTTCTGTCATACCTAGCCTTACATGTGGATGAGACCAAGGCATCAAGGGCCTGGCACCCTGGCCTTGGCCATATGAGGCCCCTTGGAGGGCACAGGTGTGCATGGCTTTGGTGAGAGGGGTACAGAATGTTCTTGCTGCCAGGCAGGTTAGGACATGGGGAAGAGCCAGTGCCTCCCTCATCTGTGAAGACTGAAGGCCGTGACTTCTTGTCCCAGTGTCCTGTAGACGCCAACTTGCCACACACAGCTGATCAGTCAAGGTCACCTGAGTGTTTTCTTAAAATGGGTACACTTCATTGTATATACATTATGTATAGGTACCACAGAGAATTTTATTTTAAGCATAACACTGCTTTGCAAGAACTAAGGATGTTTCAAATCTGTTTAATTTTAACTTCTTTACATTTTTTGAGTGTTTGTAAAAAAGGAACAATTTATCACCCGGCCCTCAAGTCATTGACTATTGTGTTGGTTTTCCCACTGTAACAGTAGCTGCATTTCCTGTCAAAATATTACAGACTTGGAGTTCCCGTCATGGCTCAGCAGAAACCAATCTGACTAACATCCATGAAGACATAGGTTTGATCCCAGGCCTCGATCAGTGGATTAAGGAAATGGTGTTGCTGTGAGCTGTGGTGTAGGTTGCAGACATAGTTCAGATCTTGTGTTGCTGTGGTGGTGGCTTAATCCAGCAGCTGTGGCTCCAATTTGACCCCTAGCCTGGGAACCTCCATATGCTATGGGTGTGACCCTAAAAAACCAAATAAAATTTTAGACTTGATACAATATTAGAAAATTAGGAGTTCCCATCGTGGTGCAGCGGTTAACGAATCTGACTAGGAACCAGGAAGTTGCGAGTTCGATCCCTGGCCTCGCTCAGTGGGTTAAGGATCTGGTGTTGCCGTGAGCTGTGGTGTAGGTTGCAGACACGGCTCGGATCCTACGTTGCTGTGACTGTGGCGCAGGCCAGCAGCTACAGCTCCGATTAGACCCCTAGCCTGGGAATCTTCATATGCCGCGGGTGCGGCCCTAAAATGCCAAAAAAAAGAAAAGAATGTTAGAAAATTATGAGTGTAGGTAACTTACAAGAAAGTAGCTATTAGTGCAATGATTCTTTTTAAATTTTTTTTGGCCTCTTCTGTGACATAGAGAAGTTCATAGGCCAGGGATTGAAACTGAGCCACAGCTGTGATGAGAGCCACAGTAGTAATGAGAGCCACAGCAGTGACATTAATAAAAGAATAACTGGAGGAGTTCCCTGGTGGCTCAGCAGGTTAAGGCAGCTGTAGCTCCGAGTTGACTCCTAGCCTGGGAGCTTCTATATGCCACAGGTACAGCCCTAAGAAGAAAATAAACAAACAAATTATGCTATGAACTCTAGATACTGTACCTATTTGGGAGCAGAGACAAGTACTTGTTTCCTTAGAACATTCATTCATTCATTCGCTCAACAAATACTGAGCACATTCTGTGTGGCAGGCTGCTGGAGGCATTGAGGGTATGACAGTGACAAAAAAAGTCCCTGCCCTCCTAGAGCTGACGTTCCAGTGGAGGAGACACAGACAATCAACAGAATTGAGGATTAAGAGACGTAGGTCTAGAACATAAGTGCTCTAAATAAAACGGGGAGGCCAGTGCAGATAAGAAATGATGATATTTTAGAGTCTACACCCTGAAGTGGAATTTCCTTTTTTTGCCCAAGTCATGTTACTCTTTTTTTATTGAAAACACTTGTTTTATATGTTTTTTTTTTTTAGGGCTGTACCCGAGGCATCAAGGCATATGGAAGTTCCCAGGCTAGGGGTCAAATCGGAGCTATCAGCTGCTAGCCTACGTCACAGCAATGCTGGATCCTAGCTGTGTCTGCGACCTACACCAGCTCATGGCAACACCAGATTCTTAACCCACAGAGTGAGGCCAGGGATCAAACCCTCAACCTCGTGGTTCCTAGTAGGATTCGTTTCCACTGCACCACGACAGGAACTCCTATATGTCTTTTTTTTAACTTTTATTGAATTATAGTTAATTTATAAGGCAGTGATTGAAGTAAAATTTATTTATTTGTTTATTTCTTTTTAGGGCCTCACCTGCGGCATATGGAGCTTCCCAGGCTAGGGGTCGAGTCAGAGTTACAGCTGCCGGCCTACACCACACCCACAGCAATGCCAGATCCGAGCCGAGTCTGTGACCTACACCACAGCTCACGGCAACACTGGATCGTTAACGCACTGAGCCATGCCAGGGATCGAACACGCAACCTCAGGGTTCCTAGTCGGATTCATTTCCACTGCTCCACAACAGAAACTCCTGAAGTGAAATTTCTGAATGAAAGCATGGATTGGCCATCACATGTTATTAGGTAGTTCTTTGGATGATGGTGCCAGTTAACAGTGATCTATAGGTTTTTTTCTCCACCGACATTGAGTTAATGACTAGGGTATAATTTTCTGTATTTTCCCATGTGTATAGTATCTGTTCTACACTGTTAGTCATTTATCAATTGAAGTCTGTTATCAACCTTATTTTTTTAATCTTTGTAATATTTTGGAAAGTTAGGTTTGGGTTTTTTTTGGTCTTTTTAGAGCATATGGAAGTTCTCAGCTTAGGGGTTGAATGGGAGCTGCAGCTGCTGGCCTACGCCACAGCCACAGCAATGTGGAATCTGAGCCTTGTTTGCAAACTACACCACAGTTCATGGCAATGCCAGATCCTTAGCCCACTAAGCGAGGCTAGGGATAGAACCAGTGTCCTCCTAGCTATTAGTTATTGCTGAACTGCAACAAGAACTCCTTCCGTGAATAACTTTAATCAGCATTTAA
>PVHT021183699.1:31152643-31180895 GCA_004024745.2 Catagonus wagneri | reverse complement strand
AAAAAAAAAAAAAAAAAAAAAAAAAAAAAAAGAAATTTGCTAGATAAAAGTGGTGTGAAACTTTAATTTCTGTTTTTAATGGAGTAGGAAATACTTTATATATTATTAATAATTTAAAACATTATCAAGTCAGTTTAAAAAAATAATCTTGGATAGTGAAAGGAGAAAGAAATATTCCTCCTCAATTTCCTAAAAAGTTTAAAAGTAGTCATTGAATTATATAGGTTTTCTCATGAATTTAACTGATAGTCATGAATTCTGTAGATTTTCTCAGCCTTACGGAGGTGATGACAGTGGATGATCAGCATGGTAACACTTCCGTCTCTGTTGTGCGAGCCCTGAATTCCACTTATGTTTTGTCTTACTGGTATTTGTTGTATTTTTAATAAACTGCTGTTTATATTAGGGTTGCTAAGATTTTAAAATTAATCCTGAGATTTATTTCTTGTGATAATGCGCCATCTATATTTGTGAGTGGAGTTGACCTGTAATTTTTTTTTTTTTACCTCTGTTAGCCTGGTTAGCTTTCTTTTTTGGCTGCCCTGCAGCATATGGATTTCCCGGGCCAGGGATCAGATCCAAGCCACAGTTGTGACCTAAACCGCAGCTGTGGAAATGCTGGATCCTTAATCCACTCCGCCAGGCTGGGAATCGAACCTGTATCCCAGCTCTCTCAAGATACTGCCCATCCCGTTGAGCCACAGCAGGAATTCCTAGCCTGGTTGGATTTGTGTAGTAGATCTATATGCCTCATAAGCCATGTTGAGGAGCTTGCTGCCTTTTTTTCCTTCTTCTTTTTTGGTTTCACTCAGTTGAAAACTTTGTTAAAGATTTATATAGACATTGGGAGTTCCCGTCGTGGTGCAGTGGTTAACGAATCCGGTTAGGAACCATGAGGTTGCGGGTTTGATCCCTGGCCTTGCTCAATGGGTTGATGATCTGGCATTGCCGTGAGCTGTGGTTTAGGTTGCAGACGTGACTCAGATCTGGCATTGCTGTGCCTGTGGCGTAGGCCAGCGGCTACAGCTCTGATTTGACCCCAGCCTGGGAACCTCCATATGCCACAGGTACGGCCATAAAAGGTTAAAAAGACAAAAAAAAAAAAAAAAGAATCTGCTCTAGTCACTCCAGAGGGGGGGCAGGTTTGATCCCCGGTTCAATGAGTTAAAGGGTCCAGCATTGCTATGGCTGTGGTGTAGATTGCAGCCGGCTTGGATGGTATCCCTGGCCCAGGAATATGCTGTGGGTATGGCCAGAATGAATGAATTAATGAATGAATGAACGGAACTCCTATACTTTAGTTTTTTTTTTTTTAGCTTTGAATTTACTGTGGGGGGCAATGCAAAGTAAGGTTGAGCTTTGGCTAGTTAGAGGAAAATGGAGCTCTTGGACAAAAAAAAAAAATTGCGTACCATTTCACTATTTTAAGTAAACAATGAATGTGGCCCACTGACAAGCCATCAGCCACTGCAGCCATACACGTCCCATCAAAGGTGCACCCTGAGGGGAATTCAGGATAGAGAAACAGGCTACTGGCCCTAGATAGTTAAGATGCATATCAAAGGAATAATTTCAATGAGCCCACACTCTTGGATCTTCTGCCATTTGTGATGTCTGTTTTTGTGATTAGCAGTAGTCTTTTGATGTTCTATCTACTATGTTTTGTTTTGAGCAAAAACTGCTATATAGATCCTGATTTCCCCTTACCTCTTTGGACTATTTCCTCAGCTATCTGAGAGGCTGTTTCTGGTTTATAGCCCTCAGTAATGTGCCAGCACTGTAATCCTCCACCCAGGTATATCCGCTGACCACATATCAATATCACCTGAGACCCTTCTCCTTTGATTGCCTTTAACAAAAATGAACTCATTTCTTACAACTCATTTTGAACCTTCTTTCAAGAACATCTTTCCACATTAGTTTGTATTCAAACTGAAGGCTGTAAGGAACCTCATTTTATGGACAAAATGTCTTTGACCCATCCGCATTTGTTGCCCGTATCTCAGCCGCTTTTAATTTTTTGCTGTTACGAAACAGGGAACATGGGTATCACGTGTACGCGCTCTTGCTAATTCCCAGTAAGGTGGTTAAAACTCTGATGCTGTGCTCAGGGCTGTCCCACCTCGCTCCGCCCCGCTCACCGGCCCCGCCCCGCCCCGCCCCTCTCCCTTGGGTCATGTGGCCGGTGCTCACCAGGGGGCGAGCGAGAGCCGCCAGCGAGGACTTGATCACGCATGCGCGCGCCGCTGGGCGCACGTGCGAAGAGCGGCGGGGGCGGGAGGGGAAAGGTAGGAGGTGAGAGGTGAAGGGGCGGAGAGCTGCGCGGGCGCTGGAAAGCTGGGAGAGAGAGGGCGGGCACCACGCACCGGATCGCGCGGGCTGGGAGCGCGCACGCCGTGTCCCGCCCCCGTCCTCGTCGCCGCTGCTGCCGCCCGGGAGCTGTTGCCGCCACAGGTACCGCCGCGCGCGTCTACACGGCGTCTGCCCGCGGGCCGGGGCTCGGGCCTCCCGCCGCGCGGCTCCAGGAGTTCCGGGATAGGGGCCGCCTGGGGCACGGGCGTGCGGGCGTGGGTGCTGTCCAGCAGCCATGCGGGCCAGGCCGGGAGACCGCTGTCTGGAGAGGGTGCCGGGTTACCGCGTCCCCACCCCCACCCCGACCGCGCCCCCGTCGGGGCCAGCCGCGCGCCCACAGACCTCGTCCTGGAACCCGCTGTCCGAGAGGAGGTCGCGCCGTTGCGCCCCTTGGCCCCGCCGTCCTCCGGGAAGCTGCGGGTTCTAGAACCTGCTTTCATGCTGTCTGGGTTTTCCAGAGTTCGAGGAAGCTCATGTCTTTTGTACAAGACCTAATTAAGAGGCAACGCATAGCTTCATTGCTGGGTTTTGCTTGGTTTCTAGTTTTCTGTTTTGCTTGTACCTAAACATTGCTCAGTGATGTTGCTTGTGTTTAGGTGGTTTTATTTCTTGAGTATGTCATCCAGGCTTGTAACATCAGGATAAAATTAGTTGCAGGGAGACCTGGATCCAGATTGTTTGAACTGCAGGTAGTCGTACAGGTGAAAATGCTCTTGGCCGAGGGGAGCAGCGAGTCCCTTACTGGCGAGAGTTTCCCCTGTTCCGTGCCACCTACTCCCCCACCTGTGGTGAGAGAGCTGTGTGACTAAACTCCTTTGGGGGATCTTGTAATAATTTGTGAAGAGGACATGGAAAAGATTTCATTAATGATGTTAGTTTTGGATTTCTCACCAAACATTTGTGGTTATGTACCAAACATTTGTGGTTATGTAGTGTTCTTATTGGTGTGCTGCCACCTCGGAGTATTGTGCTGAAAATGGAAGCTTTTATAAGGGAGTCAGGGTCAAGGGTATCTATTTGGCTGTATGTTTTAGGTGTTACTGAATGATGGCTAAGTGACCACTTGTATTACTGTTAGTGTTATTATTTGGTATTATTATTACTGGCCACACTCACTTCGTGTGAAAGTTCCCAGGCCAATGACTGAACCTGTGCTGAGGCCGTGACCTGCACCACAGCTGTGGGAACGCTGGATCCTTAGCCCACTGCCACTCAGGAAATTCACACCTGTATCTTTTTTTTTCTTTTTTTTTGTCTTTTTAGGGCCGTACCGTTGGTATATGGAAGTTCCCAGGCCTGGGGTAAAATCTGAGCTACAGCTGTCTGCCTAGGCCACAGCCACAGCAACACAGGATCTGAGCTGCTGCTGAGACCTGCACCACAGCTCACAGCAGCACTGGATCCTTAATCCACTGAGCAAGGCCAGGGATGGTACTCACGTCCCCATGGAAACTAGTTGGGGTTGTTACCACTGAGCCTCGAAGGGAACTCACCACCTGTGTGTTGATAGAGTTTTTGTTTTTTGTTTTCGTTTTTTTTTCCGTCTTTTTGCCTTTTCTAGGGCTGCACCTGCGGCATTTGGAGGTTCCCAAGCTAGGGGTCTAATCAGAGCTGTAGCCACCGGCCTACAGCACAGCAATGCAGGATCTGAGCCGCATCTGTAACCTACACCACAGCTCACGGCAACGCCGGATCCTTAACCCTCTGAGCGAGGCCAAGGATCAAACCCGCAATCTCATGGTTCCTAGTCGGATTCCTTAACCACTGAGCCATGATGGGAACTCCGACAGAGTTTTTTTTAATGTGTGTTGATAGAATTTAGGTTTTAGGTATTTTACACATTTTGCAGCATCCCCCCTTGGCACACAGTGTAAAAAACACAAGATATTTATAAATTTATCTCTGTATTCATTTTTTTGGTCATTTATGATATTGAAAGAATTATCTTTCACTTGTTGTGAACCAGTCTGGTGTTTGAGAGCTCTCTCTTTTTGCTGTTGTGGCAAAAACAGCACCTCTCCAGTGGTCTCAGTGTGCTTTATAATCACTGGTTTTGGGGTCTGCTCCCCCATCATCTGGATTAGTTTACTGTTGAGAGGTGGGTATAAAGAAATCTCCTAGTTAATGACTAGGAAATGGAGGTATAAAGATTTTGAGTTGCTTAAGATGAGCTATGAACAAGTAAATTGTCTGCTTGGAAAATGAACTGTAGCTGTGGGTTTGGGTACACATTCATTTATTAACATTTGGTGCTAGACTACAGGGATGCTTATTCTCTTAGTATGCTTGTGAATGTGTCCCAAGGACCCTGGACTGACACTTAGGTTTATGTGCTCTTTGTTTACCCTCACCGTTGGTGGCTATTTGCTGGCCACCAGCTAGTTTTACTGGATTTGACAGGTACTTCATGTACAGTTTGTTTCAACACTCCCATTGAACAGATGAGGCTGCTCCCCCTCATAGAGAAACTGAGTTGCCATGGTCACCCAGGTTGTCATTGGGGGTTAGGCTTTCAAGCCAGGTCTGTGGGACTCTCCCACCTAGTTACTTCTGCTGTTACCTTCTCCCTTCCTGAGTTGGATAAAGTCCTGGTGACTTTTGCCACCCGAAGGAATAACTCCGGCTAAAATATTTATTGTGCACTTGTATTGTCTAGATTCCATGCTAGGTGCTCTAATAACAGCTTATCTCACTTCATCATCATAACAACCAGGGGAGATGACACTCTTATCACCGCCTTTACTGATTTGTTCTGTAGATGTTATCTGACCGGCTCTGGGTCACGTAGTGAGTTAGAGGCAGAGGTCAGGTGCAAACCCAGGTTTGTCTAACAATAGAGTCCATGTTTTATGCTATTGTTGCACCTGCTGGCTCCATAGTCTTCTCCATTGCCTACCACGCTAGAGGTAGCAGAAGAGGGTGTTGGGGTGAAGGGAGGAACTCAGTGTCACAGACTTGAGAAAGAGATAATGGAACTCAGCAGGAAGGAGACATTAATTTGGCTGTTGGGAGTTCCCATTGTGGCTTAGTGGGTTAAAAATCCGACTAGTATCCATGAGGATGCAGGTTTGATTTCTGGCGGATTAAGGATCTGACCCACAAGCTGTGGTGTAGGTCTCTGATGCATCTCGGATCCTGCTTTGCTGTGGCTCTGGTGTAGGCCAGCAGCTGTAGCTCCAATTTGACTGAGAGTGCAGCCTTAAATTTTTTTTTTATAAAAAAAAAAACAAAGAAAAATTTGCCTCTTGTCTTTGACATTGTCCACTTGACAGGTCAAGGGTACTAGCTGAGAATGCTTGTAGGGTTGCTGACCTATGCAGCTTTGCAGGAGAGTCCAAAGAAAGGGTATGTGTAAGTATCAAGGGTGCATGTGGGTCTCAGGAGGAAAAAAGAACAAAAACCAGTCTTTGTGTTTATTTTTATTTTGCTCTTTATTTTTAGGACCGCACCTGTGGCATATTGAAGTTCACAGGCTAGGGGTTAAATCTGAGCTGCTGCTGCTGCCGGCTTACATCATAGCCACAGCCACGCCGGATCCAAACTGCATCTGTGACCTACACCACAGCTTGCGGCTACACCAGATCTTTAACCCACTGAGTGAGGCCTGGGATCTAACCCGCATCCTCATTGATTCTAGTTGGGTTCTTAACCCTGTGAGCCACAGTGGGAACGCTCAGTCTTTGTTTTTAATTTAGCCTTATTGAAATTTTGTTATGAGAATTCCCATTGTGGCTCAACGGTAATAAACCTGATTAGTATCCATGAGGATGTGGGTTCGATCCCTGACCTTGCTCAGTGGGTTAAGGATCCGGCGTTGCCGTGAGCTGTGGTGTAGGTTGCAGACGCGGCTCGGATCCCGTGTTGCTGTGGCGAAGGTGGGCAGCTACAGCTCCTGTTACACTCCTAGCCTGAGAACCTCCATATGCCGTGGGTGTGGCCCTAGATAAGGCAAAAAGACAAAAAAAAATTAAGAATGACTGGCTTATTTGATATTTAGCATTTTCTTTTTTTTCCTTTTTTTGCTGCCTCATGGCATATGGAGTTCCAGGGGCAGGGATCAGATCCTAGCCACAGTTGCAACCTATATCACAGCTGCAGCAATGCAGCTTATGTAGGTTCCCAGGCTAGAGGTCAAATTGGAGCTACAGCTGACAGCCTACGCCACAGCAGCTTGGGATCCTTAACCCACTGAGTGAGGCCTACGCCACAGCAACTTGGGATCCTTAACCCACTGAGCGAGGCCAGGGATTGAACCCATGTCCTCATGGATACTAGTCGGGTTCTTTAACCACTGAGCCACGATGGGAATTCTGCAACGCCAGATCCTTTAACCTGCTATGCAGGTGCAGGGATCGAACATGCGTCCTGGCGCTGCAGAGATGCTCTGATCCCCAATCCCGTAGTGCCACAGCAGGAACTCCAATATTTAGCATTTTCTGAATACATAAATATGTAAGGTGTTGTGCTAACCATTTGTTTCTGAGTTGGAGGTGTAGTGAAGTTCATTGTAACTCTGCATAATCAGAGAGAGGTTATTTCATATTAATAACCAGTCATAAATTACTTTAAAAATTGCAGTCAGAGTGTGAAAGAGGCTCTGGTATTTAGTCTTTGTCTCCTATGTATTATCGGTCTTAAGTTTGAAGCTATAGTGACTGATATAGCTGTTTAGAAGTTAAAGTTTTTTTGTTCCACTTTTGTTTTTAGTATGTTAATTCAGCCTGATGCCAGAGAGACTAATCAGCTTATGCAAACATGGCAGTTGTAGTAGTCGTATTTGTGCAATTCCCCAACCTTAGAGTATTTTGAAATTATCTAAACATTGAAATTCCAAATACGTTGATTCCTTATCACAGACTAGATCAGTTCATTCCACTGCGGTGGTTAGTACATTGTCTCAAAGTAAGTAATTCCAGAATTCTACCAAATTAAAAAATATGGAGTTCCCGTCATGGCTCAGTGGTTAAGGAATCTGACTAGGAACCATGAGGTTGCGGGTTTGATCCCTGGCCTTGCTCAGTGGGTTAAGGATCTGGCGCTGTGAGCTGTGGTGTAGGTTGTAGGTGCGGCTCAGATCCTGCATTGCTGTGATTGTGGTGTAGGTCGGCAGCTACAGCTCCCATTGGACCCCTAGTCTGGGAACCAACATATGCTGCGGGTGCGGCCCTAAAAAGACACACAAAAAAATAATAATAAAATAACAAAATGGGATTTGAAGAAGGAATATACTTTCCTAACCATATAAACTATTTTTATCCATTTGAAACATCATTACATAACAGTGGTTCTCATACTTAATTGCGAATCAGAATTACCTGGAGGGATTGTTTTAACCCCACTCCAGAATCTCTAGGTCAGAGGTAGGCCTTGGAATTTGAATTTCAAATAAGTTACTAGGTGCTGCTACTCTTGGCCTAGGGAACCACCCTTTGGGAGCCCTGCTCCAAAACCAGAGCGTGGTATCAGTGCTTACATGTTTAATCCTGAATCTCATCAGATTGGTCAGAATAGTTTTGACAAATACAGCTGCTTTGCAGCTTTAGTTTGACTATACAGTGGTGTCCAAGATACCTTACATTCAGTAGTGATGCTGAATAGCGGCATTGAGCTGCAGCTCCCAGACAGGCAATCATGAAGGTAAACAGCTGACACACAGCCATTCTGTACCCAGACAACCATTCTGTTTTTCACTTTTAGTATGGTATTAAATAAATCACGAGTTCCCATTGTGGTTCCGTGGGTTAAGAACCCAACATATGTCTGTGAAAAATGTGGGTTCAATCCCTGGCCTTGCTCAATGGATTAAGGATTCCTGGTTCGTTGCCACAAGCTGTGGTGTAGGCCTGCAGCTACAGCTCCAATTCCATCCCTAGCCTGGGAACTTCCATATGCTGCAGGCCATATACCACAGGTGAGGCCATAAAAAATAAGTTACATAAAATAATCCTTTACTATAAAATAGGCTTTGTGTTAGATGAGTTTGCCCAGTTGTACCTAATAGAATTGTTCTGAGCACATATCAGGTAGGCTAGGCTAAGCTATGATGCTCAGTAGGTTAATTATATTAAATACATTTTTGACCTATGATATTTTCAGTTTAGGATGGATTTATAAAGACATAACCCCATTGTAAATTGAGGAAGATATGTACATAACTGGCTTTTTTTTAAAGTCAATTTTCTTCTTATTTTTAGATGATGTGATTAAGATTGTATTCTCAATTATAGTTCTAATTCTCTTTTTTCCTGCAGTTTCTAAGTTTCTTGAGGGATTAGAGGTTGTTTTAAAATTCAAGTCATCCATGTTGAATAAAAATCAATAGGTGTGTGCTTGCATGTGTGTGTGCGTATACACACACACACACACACACAGTTTAAATTATGTGTAATTTCAGTAGTGACCATTATCAGGCTTCTCAGGGTTCTTTCTCTCTCACTCTCATTTTTTTAATTTGAATTTTTATTAAAGTATAGTTGATCTACAGTGTTGTGCCAATTTCTGCTGTACAGCAAAATGACTGACTCACATATGTACGTATTCATTCTTTTTTATATTCTATTCCATTATGGTCTGTCCAAGGAGATTGGATACACTTCCGGGTGCTATACAGTAGGACCTTATTATCTATCCATTCTGAATGTAAGAGTTTGCATCTATCGACCCCAAACTCCCAGTCCCTCCCCCTTCCCCCTTGGCAGTCACAAGTCTGTTCTCTATGTCTGTAATTCTGTTTTTGTTTTGTAGATAGGTTCATTGGGAGCGCTGTGCCATATTTTAGATTCCACATATAAGTGATACCCTTTTTTTTTTTTCAGGGCCGTACTCACAGCATATGGAGGTTCCCAGGCTAGGGGTCAAAATGACCACAGCTGCCGGCCTACACCACAGCCACAGGAACTTGTGATCCAAGTCACATCTGTGACCTGCACCACAGCTCACTGCAACGCTGGATCCGTGACCTACTGAGCGAGGTCAGGTATCGAGCCTGCGTCCTCATGGATGCTAGTCAGATTCATTTCTGCTGAGCCATGACAGGAATTCCCTTTTTTTAAAAGGGAGCTCTTGTTAATAGTATCTTTTGATGCACACAATTTAAAAATTTTTATGAAATCTAATCTGTTTATTTTTTCTTTAGTTACCTGTGCCTTTGGTGTACCAAGGAATCACTGTCAAGTCCAGTGTTTTGAAGCTTTTGCCCTGTGTTTTTGAAGCATTTTGTTTTGTTTTGTTTTTTGACTTTGCCTTATCAAGGGCCGCACCTGTGGCATATGGAGGTTCCCAGGCTAGGGGTCTAACAGGAGCTGTAGCTGCCGGCCTTTTCCACAGCCACGCAACGCAGGATCCGAGCCTCGTCTGCAACCCACACCACAGCTCACGGCAACACCGGATCCTTAACCCACTGAGCAGGGCCAGGGATCGAACCCTCAACCTCGTGGTTCCTAGTCGGATTCGTTTCCACTGCACCATGACGGGAACTCCTAAAGAGGTAAATTCTGAAAATACTTTTTGCACATTAAGAAGGACCTTGTTATTAATGTTTATTATCATATAAAATTCATATATACACAAAAGAGAGCTCAGCAGTCCTTGTGTATCTATCAGTTATGTCTGTTATTATTAATTTGAAGGTTCTTGTTTCGTCTGTGTCATCCACTCTTCTCATTGTTATATTTTTCTTTTGAAATTATTTGGTGGCATTTTTACTGAGTTAAAACGTGTATAACTTAAAATTTGCCACTTGATCTATTTTTTTCTTTTTCTTTTTAGGGCATCACCCATGCCATATGGAGGTTCCCAGGCTAGGGGTCCAATTGGAGCTACAGCTGCCTGCCCACGCCATAGCCACAGCAACTCAGGTTCTGAGCCAAGTCTGCAACATACACCACAGCTCTGGGCAACACTGGATCCTTAACCCACTGAGCAAGGCCAGGGATTGAACGCGCAACCCCGTGGTTTGTCAGGTTTGTTTCTGCTGCGCCACAATGGGAACTCTCACTTGATCTGTTTTTAAGTCTAGCATTCATTGGCATTGGATTTATTCACAGTGTTGTGCAACCATCACCGTTGTCCATTACCAGAACCTTTTCATCATTCCAAGCAAAAATTCTGTACCTATTAGACAATTCCATATTCTCTTCTACCATCCAGGCCCTGGCAACCATCATTCTTACTTTCTCTATGAGTTGATCATTCTAGGTCTCTGGTATAAGTGAAATTGTACTGTATCTTTCCTTTTGTGTCTGGCTTATTTAACTTAATATTTTCACTATTCATCCTTATTGTATGATGTATCAGAATTTCATTCCTTTTTCAGGCTAAATAATTTTCTACAGTTAGAACATTTTATTTATCTCTTCATCTGTCAATGAATGGGCAATTTCCACCCGTTGCTTGTTGTGAATAATGCTTTTTTTTAAGAAATTTATAAATATGGGTGTACAGATGTCTGTTTGAACCCCTGTTTTCAGTTCTTTGGATATATATCTAGGAGAGGAATTGCTGGATCATATGGTAATTTTATGTTTAACTTTTTGAGGACTGCCAAACTGTCTTCCATAGGGGTGGTACCATTTTACATTCCTACCAGCAATGCAGAGAGTTCCATTGTCTTCACATCCTTACCAACACTTGCCTTTTTTTTTTTTAAGGGCCACCTCTGCAGCATATGCAAGTTCCCAGACTAGGGGTCGATTTGGAGCAGCAGCTGCTGGCCTGCCCCACTGCCACAGCAATGCAGGATCCGAGCTGCATCTGTGACCTACACCACAGCTTGTGGCAACGCCAGACCCTTAACCCACTGAGCAAGGCTAGGGATTGAACCTGAATCCTTAGACTATGTTGTGTTCTTAACCTGCTGAGCCACAATAGGAACTCTGTTTGTTTACTTTTTTTAGTAAGAGCCATTCTGGTGGGTGTGATGTAGTATCTCATTATGGTTTTGGTTTGTATTTCCCTATGATTAGTGATATTGAGCATTTTTTATTAATGATTTTTATTTTTCCATTATAGCTGGTTTACAGTTTTCTGTCAAATTTTTCAACTGTATAGTGTGGTGACCCGGTTAAGCATACATACATAGATTCGTGGTATTGAGCATTTTTTAATGGGCTTATTGTCAATTTGTATATCTTCTTTAGCGAAATTTCTATTCAGAGAGACCTTGGCCCATTTTTCAGTCAGGTTATTTTTGTTGTTGTTGTTGCTAAGTTATAGAAGTTCTTTCCATATCCTGGATAGTAATCCTTTATTAGATATAGGATTTGCAGATATTTTCTCCCATTTTGTTGGTTGTCTTTTCACTCTGTAGATAGTTTCCTTCGATGCACAAATATGATTAATTTTTGCTTTGTCTACTTTTTTCTTTTGTTGTCTCTGCTTTTGGTGCCATATCCATGAAATCCTTGGAAAATCCAGTTCTCGAAGCATTTACCCTATGTTTCCTTTTAAGAGTTTTGTAGTGTTATCTCTTGGTTTAGGTCTTTGATCCATTTTGAGTTAATTTTTATTTTTATTTTATTTTTTTGCTTTTTAAAAATCATATAGGACATATTTTTTATTAAATTGTTTTTTTCATTACTTAATGAATTTTATTACAATTACAGGTGTATAAAAATCATCACAACTCACTTTGATAGCATTTCCATCCCAAACCTTCAGTGCATCCCCCCAACCACCAGATTGTCTCATTTGGAAACCATAGGTTTTCCAAAGTCTGAGTCATTATCTATTCTGCAAAGAAGTTCACTGTGTCCTTTTTTAGTTTCCACATGTAAGCGGTAGCATTGGATGTTGGTGTGTCATTGTCTGACTGGTTTCACTTTGCATGATAATTTCTAGGTCCATCCATGTTGCTATAAATGTTGTTATTTCGTTCCTTTTAATGGCTGAGTAATATTCCATTGTGTGGTATATACCACATCTTCCCTATCCACTCCTCTGTCGATGGGCATTTAG
Organism: Catagonus wagneri; assembly: GCA_004024745.2. Lineage (NCBI taxonomy): Eukaryota > Metazoa > Chordata > Mammalia > Artiodactyla > Tayassuidae > Catagonus > Catagonus wagneri. The sequence continues at coordinate 31,168,589 of PVHT021183699.1, read as the reverse complement.
GTTGTTTCCATGATCTGGCTATTGCATAGAGTGCTGCAATGAACACTGGAGTACATGTGTCTTTTCAAGTCATGGTTTCCTTTGGAGAGATGCCCAGGAGTGGGATTGCTGGATCAAATGGTAATTCTATTTTGAGTTTTCTGAGGAATGTCCATACTGTTTTCCACAGTGGTTGCACCAATTTGCATTCCCACCAACAGTGTAATAGGGATCCTTTTTCTCCACACCCTCTCCAGTCTATTGTTTGTAGACTTATTGATGATGGCCATTCTGGCTGGTGTAAGGTGGTACCTCACAGTGGTTTTGATTTGCATTTCTCTAATAACGAGTGATGTTGAACATCTTTTCATGTGTTTTTTGGCCACATGTATGTCTTCTTTGGAGAACTGTCTGTTTAGATCTTCTGCCCATTTTTTGATGGGATTGTTTGTTTTTTTGGTATTGAGCTGTAAGAGGTGTTTGTAAATTTTGGAGATGAATCCCTTGTCAGTCGAATCATTTGCAAATATTTTCTCCCATTCTGTGGTTTGTCTTTTTGTTTTGTTTAGGGTTTCCTTTGCTGTGCAGAAACTTTGAAGTTTAATTAAGTCCCATTTATGTATTTTTCTTTTTACTGTCATTACTCTAACAGGTGGTTCTGAGAAGATGTTGGAGAGTGTTTGGCCTGTGTTTTCCTCTAAAAGTGTTATAGTATCTGGTCTTATATCTAGGTCTTCAATCCATTTTGAGTTTATTTTTGTGCATGGTGTTAGGAAGTGGCTAATTTCATTTTTTTACTTGTGGCTGTCCAGTTTTCCCAGCACCACTTATTGAAGAGGCTGTCTTTTCTCCATTGTATATTCTTGCCTCCTTTGTCATAGATTAGTTGACTATAGGTGCATGGGTTTAATTCTGGGCTTTCTATCCTGTTCCACTGATCTATATTTCTGTCTTTGTGCCAGTACCATATGGTTTTGATGACTGTAGCTTTATAGTAGAGTCTGAAGTCAGGGAGCCTGATTCCTCCAGCCCCATTTTTCTTTTTCAGGATGTCTTTGGCTTTTCTGGGTTTTTTGTGTTTCCAAACAAACTTTAAAATATTTTGTTCTAGTTCTGTGAAAAATGTCCTTGGAAATTTGATAGGGACTGCATTGAATCTGTGGATTGCCTTGGGTAGTATAGTCATTTTGGTAATAGTGACTCTGCCAATCCAAGAGCATGGTATGTCTTTCCATCTGTTTGTGTCATCCTTGATTTCTTTCATCAGCGTCTTATAGTTTTCGGAGTACAGGTCTTTTGATTCTTTAGGTAGGTTTATTCCTAAGTATTTGATTTTTTTGATGCGATGGTAAACGGGATTGCTTCCCTAATTTCTCTTTGTGATCTTTCATTGTTAGTATATAGAAATGCAGTTGATTTCTGTGTATTAATTTTGTATCCTGCGACTTGCCAGATTCATTGATGAGCTCTAACGGTTTTCTGGTAGAGTCTTTAGGATTCTGTAGGTATAGTATCATGTCATCTGCAAAAAGTGATAGTTTTACTTCTTCCTTTCCAATTTGGATTCCTCTTATTTCTTTTACTTCTCTGATTGCTGTGGCTAGGACTTCCAAAATTATGTTGAATAGTTGTGGTGAGAGTGGACATCCCTGTCTTGTTCCTGATCTCAGCAGGAATTCTTTCAGCTTTTCACCATTGAGAATGATGTGAGCTCTGGGTTTGTCATAGATGGCCTTGATTATGTTGAGGTAGGTTCCCCCACGCCCACTTTCTGAAGGGTTTTTATGAGAAATGGGTGTTGGAGTTTGTCAAAGGCTTTTTCTGCATCTATGGAGAGGATCATATGGTTTTTATTCTTCGGTTTGTTAACGTGGTGTATCACACTGATTGATTTGTGGGTATTGAAGAATCCTTACATCCCTGGGATAAATCCCACTTGATCATGATGTACAATTCTTTTACTGTCTTGTTGGATTCGGTTGGCTAGTATTTTGTTGAGGATTTTTTGCGTCTGTGTTCTTCAGTGAGATTGGCCTGTAATTTTCTTTTTTGTGGTATCTTTGTCTGGTTTTGGAATCAGGGTGATGGTTGCCTCATAGAATGAGTTTCGGAGTGTCCTTTCCTCTGCAATTTTTTGGAATAGTTTCAGAAGGATAGGTGTTATTAGCTCTTCTCCAAATGTTTGATAGAATTTGCCTGTGAAGCCATCTGGTCCTGGACTTTTGTTTGTTGGAAGTTTTTTAATCACAGTTTCAATTTCAGAACTTGTGATTGGTCTATTCATATTTTCTCTTTCATCTTGGTTTAGTCTTGGAAGATTGTACTTACTTTTTTAAGAATTTGTCCATTTCTTCTAGGTTTTCCATTTTATTGCCAAATAGTTGCATATAGTAGTCTCTTATGATCCTTTGTATTTTTATGATGTCTGTTGTTACTTCTCCTTTTTCATTTCTAATTTTATTGATTTGTGTCCTCTCTTTTTTTCTTGATAAGTCTGTCTAAGGGTTTATCAATTTTGTTGATCTTTTCAAAGAATCAGCTTTTAGTTTCATTGATCTTTTCTATGGTTTTCTTCATTTCTATTTCATTGATTTCTGCTCTGATCTTTATGATTTCTTTTCTTCCACTAACTTTAGGTCTTTTCTGTTCTTCTGTCTATATCTGCTTTAGATGTAAAGTTAGGTTGTTTATTTGAGGTTTTTCTTGTTTCCTGAGGTAGGCTTGTATTGCTATAAACTTTGCTCTTAGAACTGCTTTTGTTGCATCCCAGAGGTTTTGGGGTGTCGTGTCTTTGTTGTCATTTGCTTCTAGGTATTTTTTAATTTCCTCTTCGATTTCTTCAGTGATCCACTGGTTGTTTAGTAACATGTTGTTTAGTCTCCAGGTATTGTGTTTTTTGCTATTTTTTTCTTGTTGATTTCGTCATATAGCATTGTGGTCAGAAAAGATGTTTGATATGATTTCAATTTTCTTAAAGTTACCGAGGCTTGTTTTTAGCCCAGGATGTGATCAATCTTAGAGAATGTTCTGTGCGCACTTTAGAAGAATATGTATTCTCTTGCTTTTGGATGGAACGTCCTATAAATATCTATTAAGTCCATCTGATCTAATGCTTCGTTCAGGGCCTGTGTTTCCTTATGATTTTCTGTCTGGATGATCTAGCCATTGCTGTAAGTGGGGTGTTAAAGTCCCCCACTCTGAATGTGCTATTGTTGATTTCTCCTTTAAGGTTGTTAACAGTTGCCTTATATATTGTGGTGATCCTATGTTGGGTGCATAGATATTTAAAATTGTTATATCTTCTTGGATTGATCCTTTGATCATTATGTAGTGCCTTTCCTTGTCTCTTAAGATGTTCTTCATTTTAAAGTCTGTTTTGTGTGATATGAGTATTGCTACTCTGGCTTTCTTTTGATTCCCGTTTGCATGGAATATATATGTATATATTTTTGTTTCCTATCATCTTAGGGCTACACCTGCGGCATACAGGTTCTCAGGGTAGGGATTGAATCGGAGCTGTAGCCGCTGGTTTACGCCACAGTGACACCAGATCTGAGCCATGTCTGTGCCCTACACCACAGCTCACGACAACGCCAGATCGTTAACCCACTGAGCAATGCCAGGGATCGAACTCACAACCTCATGATTCCTAGTCAGATTCGTTATCCTCTGTGCCATGATGGGAACTCCTGGAATATTTTCTTCCATCCTCTCACTTTCAATTTGTATGTGTCCCTAGAAGTGAAGTGGGTCTCTTGAAGACAGCATATATATTGGTCTTGCTTTTGTATCCATTCAGGTAGTCTATGTCTTTTGGTTGGGGCATTCAGTCCATTAATATTTAAGGTAATTATCGATATGTATGTTCTTATTGCCATTTTATTAACTGTCTTGGGTTTTTGTTGCTCTTTTTTCTTCCCTTATTCTCTTGTTGTCTCCTCTTGTGTTTTGATGACTATCTTTAATGTTGTATTTGAGTTGATTTTTCTTATTTGTTTGTGTATCAATTACAGATTTTTGGTTTGCAGTTATCCTGAAGTGTTGATATAGGAGTCTGTATATAAATGATATTGCTTTAAGTTGTTGGTTTCTTAATTGCAAGTGTGTCTCCAGTGTCCTGCATTTGTGCTCTGTTTTCACTTTTTCTGATTTTGGTAGCACAATTGTGCATAGATGATTTTGTATCTTTACTGTATATATGACTTTCCTGGTGAGCCTTGTCATTTGTGGTGTTTTTGTTTCTGGTTATGGCCTTTTCTGCCTAGAAGAGTTCCTTTAGTGTTTGTTGTAAAGCTGGTTTAGTGTTGCAAAAATCTCTTTAGATTTTGCTTATCTGTAAAGGTTTTGATTTCTCCTTCAAATGTGAATGAGAGCCTTGCTGGGTGAAGTAATCGTGGTTGGAGGTTTTTTCCTTTCATCACATTAAGTATATCATGCCACTCCCTTCTGGCCTGCAGAGTTTCAGCTGAAAAATCTGCCAGTAAACTTATCGGGGTTCCCTTTTATGTCATTTGTTTCTTTTCCCTAGCTGCTTTCAAATTTTTCTCTTTGTCTTTAATTTTGGTCGTTTTGATTAATTTGTGTCTCGGGGTGTTCCTTCTTGGGTTTATTTTATATGGTACTCGTTGCGCTTCCTGGATTTGAGTGTCTCCTTTCCCATATTAGGGAAGTTTTTGGCTATTATCTGTCGAGTGTTTTTTCTGTCCCCTTCTCTCTCTCTTCTCCCTCTGCCATCCCTATAATACGGATGTTGGTGCGTTTAACATTATCCCAGAGTCCTCTGAGACTGTCCTCCTTTCCTTTCGATCTTTTATCTCTTTTCTCTTCCGCATTAGTGATTTCCTCTAATCTGTCCTCCACCTCACTTATTCGTTCTTCTGCCTCCTGTATTCTACTGTTGGCTTCTTCTAAGGAATTTTTTATTTCAGTTATTGTATTTTGCATCTCGTTTAATTCTTACATCTTGTATTTCTTTGCTCAGTGTTTCCTGTAAATTATCAATTTTTGCCTCCAGTTTATTTCCAATGCCTTGCATCACCTTCAGCATCAACAGTCTAAAGTCTCTTTCTGGGAGGCTGATAATTTCCTCATCACTGAGCTGTTTTTCTGGGCTTTTTTCTATCTCCCTTACCTGAGTTACAGTTTTCTGTCTTTTCATTTTTATAGGTTTTTGGTGTGACTTTTTTCAGACAATAGAGTTGTAACCTGTCTTAGTTCTTGGTGTTTGCCTCCCCTGTGGCTACAGTTGGTATTGGGGGGCGGGGGCTTGCTGTAGGCTTCCCGATGGGAGGGACTAGTGCCTGCCCACTGGTAGGTGGGATTGATTCCTATCCCTCTGATGGGTGGGGCTTTGTCTCTGGGTGAGATTAGAGGCTGGCTGTGTGCCTGAGGGGTCTTTAGGCAGCCTGTTTACTGATGGGTGGGGCTGTGAGTCCACCTGGATTATTGTTTGGCCTGGGGATTCTCAGTCCTGATGGGAGGGATCAGATTTTCCCAAAAATGGCCACCTCCAGAGAAATTGAGGCTGATGAATGTTCCCAAGAGCTTCACCTCCAATACCCTTCCCTCACAACAAGCCACAGTCACCCCTGTTTTCCCAGGAGATCCTCCAAGAATTGCAGTTAGGTTCCACCCAGATTCCTATGGAGACTGCTTTGCCCTGGGACCCAGTGCACGTAAAAGTCTGTGTGCACCTTTCAAGAATGGGATCTCCTCTTTCCCCCAGTCCTGTGGAGCTCCTGCACACAAGCCCCACTGGCCTTCAGTGCAGATGCTCCGGGGGCTCTTTCTCCCTGTGCCAGATCCCCAGGCGTGGGGATTTGACATGGGGCTCAGAACTCTCAGTACTGTAGGTGAGTCTCTGTGATACTGTTACTTTCCAGTCTGTGGGGCTTCCCACCCGAGGGGTATGGGGTTGTTTCTATGGCATAATCACCCCTTCTACCTCTGATGTGGTCTTCTCTTTGTCTTCTGGAGTAGAATGTCTTTTTGAAAGTTTCCAGTCCATTTGTTTGAAGGTTGGTTAGCATTTGGTTGTGGTTTGTTGTTTTTGGGAGAGAAGTTGAGCTCTAGTCCTTCTATTCTGCCGTGTTAATCCAGTCCCAGGACAAAGCTGTCCTTAGTTGGCAGAATACTCTCAAAGTCAACTGCTGGGCTTCCTTCTTTTCTCCCACCTCACCTCTTTCAAACACATCTTTAAATGGCTCCTTGAGTTAATTTTTAAAGTGTAATGTCAGGTATGGTTCCGCTTTAACTTTTTTGCATATGGCTATTCACTTTTCCCAGCACAATTTGTTGAAAAAACTTTTGAAGAAGAAGAGTTCCAAGTGCACCTCATTTCTTGGCTCTCTTTCCCATTCTTCCCCTCAAGAACAGCTCTTTTGCACTTTTTGTGTGGAGTGGTATCATCTTCCATGGGGCATTTATATTAAAAGCTCTTATTTTTAATACAAAGTTACTGTTTTGGCTCAGAGAGTTAAGAGCCCAGCATAGTCTTCGTGAGTATGCAAGTTCAATCCCAGGCCTCGCTCAGTGCATTAAGGATCTAGTGTTGCTGCACAGCTGTGGCATAGGTTGCAGATGTGACTCGTATCCAGCATTGCTGTGGCTGTGGTGCAGGCCGGCAGCTGCTGCTCCAATTCAGCCCTTAGCCTGGGAACTTCTGTATGCAGTGGGTACAGCCCTAAAAACACACATACACACAAAATAGGTAAATAAAATGTAAAGAAGAAAAATCTTTTGAGATAGTATTAGAGACTCATCACATCTCCACTTTTGGGTAAGCTATTAAGAACCACAGTGCTTTCCAGCAGATCACACTAGGCAAGGCCACCATTCTGCATCACCTGGAATGTGTCCATGTGTGATTGAGATTGGAAGGGTAGTCCTAGCCATACTGTTGCCAGCGTGGACCAAGCCTAAGGGCACCCTATCCCTGGGACAAAGGTCTTATCTTGTGAAATGGCAAGGCTGACCCATCGAGCTCCTGGATGGTTTCTAGCTTTAAAACAGATTCTTTGCCCTTGTTCTTAGCTGTGGTCAATTCAATCCCTTGGTGACCAGGTCAAGAAGGAATGAAAATGTTGGTAGCTATCATTGTGGAAGAAAATCTTTAATATATTTGTTGATGCTCATTGTGAAGAGGGTCAGCATCCTCTACATGGTTATTTCTGACAGCCATCACAACCAGTTAATGTAATTTGGTATTCTTTCAATATGGGTACTGCTATGCCATTCCCAACAATTATTCTAAATGTGGCAGTAATCATGTTCTTAAATGCGTGTGTTTTCAGGCTTCAATGTCTTTGAAATCAGCTTTCACTCATTAACAGACATTCCTTTCTTTTTTCAGTACTGTTAACTTAGTCTGCTGAAAATTCTTCCAGTTTACTTAGCTAATTTTGATGCTTAGAGAAGCAGAATTTCCTGTTCTGATCATTGGTCCATTTTGCAAAGCCACTTTCAACAAAATCTTCTTTCCCTCAAATATGAATTGTTTGTGTCAGTGGACTAGTTTAGCGTGATGAACAGACCTACAGTGACTTTCCGTTCGGCACAAAATGAGGTTGAGATGCTGGGTACTCTAGGGAACAGTAAGGTGATTCAGCTCTGACTTTCTTCCAAGAGGGACAGTCTATCAGGGGAGACTGAGAAAGTCAGAATGAACACAGGGCAGGGTGGAATTCAGTTATAGAAACTCCGAGTAGAAGGCTGCTGCTATTGCAGGAAATATTTCATTATGTTTAAATTCACATAACACAATTATTTTTGTATTCACATACAAAATTTTTAGATTCACAAAATAGTGTGCATGGGAATGTTTCCCTTCCATTTTGCTCATGACCACCAGATCCTTGCTCCAGAGGAAACCAGTATTAGAAGTTCTTGAGTTTCAGTTCAGGACTGTTTTGTGCATAATACGGACAGATAAACAGCTCTTTTATTGTACATGAAAGTGGCATACTATATCCCTTGATTTTTTTTCTCTGCTTGTTTATGTTCATTATAATACATAAGAGCTTTCTCATTTTCTTTTACAACTAGATAATATTCGGAGTTTCTGTCGTGACTCGGTGGTTAACAAATCCGACTAGGAACCATGAGGTTGCGGGTTCGATCCCTGGCCTCACTCAGTGGGTTAAGGATCCGGTGTTGCCATGAGCTATGGTGTAGGTTGCAGACACGGCTCGGATCCCGCGTTACTGTGACTGTGGCGTAGCCTGGCAGCTACAGCTTCAATTAGACTCCTAGCCTGGTACCTCCATATGCTGCGAGTGCGGCCCTAGAAAAGACAAAAAAAAGCAAAAAAACGAAAACAGTAGCGAAAACAAAACTAGATCTTGTTTTCATCCATCTTTTTCGTTATCTTTTTACACTATTTCATTTAAATCCACTCTAATCTTTTTGTTTTCTTCCAAGTGGAAGACTTGGTTTGTTCTTTTTCTAATTCCTTCAGATGTCAGATTAGATTGTCTATTTGAAATCATTCTTTTTTCTAAACATAGGCCTTTATTGTTATAAATTTTCCTCTTAAAACTGCTCTTGTTGCATTCCATAAGTTTTGATATGCTGTGTTTCCATTTTTGTGTCACAATTTTTAAAGTTTCTCTTTAGATTTCCTCTTGACCCATTGGTTCTTCAAGAGTGTGTTAATTTCCACAAATTTGTGGATTTTCCAGGTTTCCTACTATTATTATTGATTTCTAGTTTCATATCATACCATTGTGATCAAAAAAGATACTTCATTATTAAATTTGCTAAGAATTGCTTTGTGACCTAACATAAGAGCTATCCAAGAGCATGTTCCGTGTACATTTGAGAAGATTGTGTATTTTGCTGCTTGGATGAAATAATCTGCGTATGTCTCCTAGGTCCATTTGATCCAAAGTATAATTCAAGTTCAAATGTTTCCTTATTGATTTTATGTCTGGATGATCTATCCTTTGTTTTAAGTGGGATGTTGAAGTCCCCTACTATTACTGCTTTGTTGTATGTTTCTTTCTTCAGATCTCTTAGTATTTGCTTCATATATTGGGTACATACATATTTACAAGTATTAAGATCTTTTGATGAATAGACCTGTTTATCATTATGTAATCATCTTTTTAAAAAAATCTCTTGTTGGAGTTCCTGTCATGGCGCAGTGGAAATGAATCCAACTAGGAACCATGAGATTCCGGGTTTGATCCCTGGCATCGCTCAGTGGGTTAACGATCCAGCATTGCCATGAGCTGTGGTGTAGGTCGCAGACACGGATCAGATCCCACGTTGCTGTGGCTGTGGTGTTGGCCAGTGGCTACCGCTCCAATTAGACCCCTAGCCTGGGACTCTATATGCTGTGGGTGCGGCCCTAGAAAAGATAAAAAAAAAATCTGTTAAGTTTTTGTTTAAAGTCTGTTTTGTCTTATACAAGTACAGCTACTCCTTCCTCTATTGGTTTCCACTTACATGGAATATCTTTTTCATCCCTTCATTTTGAGTCTTTTTTATGTCCTTAAAGCTGAAAGTCTCTTATGGGCAGCATGTAGTTCAATCTTATTTTTTTATCCGTTTAGCTACTTTGTGCCTTTTGATTAGAGGATTTAATGAATTTAGATTTAAAGTAGTTATTGACAGGTAAGGATTTACTAAAGATATCTTATTGTGTCTGACTAGTTTTTTGGTTCCTTTGTTTCTTTTTTCCTCTCTTGCTGTCTTCCTTTGTGAATATTCCTTAGTGGTAAGTTGTGAGTCGCTTTTCTTTATTTTTTGTGTAGCTGCTGTGAATTTTTGTTTTGTGGTTACCATGAGAATTATTTGACATAACAATCTATTTTTAAGCTAGGATTAAGTTAAGTTTGATAGAATACAAAAATTGTGCTTTTATGCTCCTCTCCCATTTCATGTTTTTTTGGGGTTTTTTTTTGCCACACCTGTGTCATATGGAAGTTCCCAGGCCAGGGATCAAATTTGAGCCACACCTGCGACCTGTGCCACAGCTGCGGCAATGCTGGATCCTTAATTCACTGCACCACAGCCGTGTCTGCGACCTACACCACAGTTCACTGCAATGCCTGATCCTTAACCTACTGAGCGAGGCCAAGGATCGAACCCACAAGCTCATGGTTCTAGTTGGATTCATTTCTGCTGCACCATGGTGCAAACTCCCCATTTTATGTTTTTGATGTCATAGTTTACATCTTTTTATATGGGCTATTCATTAAGAAATTATTGTAGTTGTAGTGATTTTTTAATTAATGAATTTTATTACAATTATAGGTGTACAAAAATCATCACAACCAAATTTTTAGAATTTCCATCCCAAACCCTCAGGGCATCCTCCCACCCCCCAACTTAGCTCATTTGGAAACCATTAGTTTTCCAAAGTCTGTGAGTCAGTATCTGTTCTTCAAAGAAGTTCATTGTGACCTTTTCTTAGATTACACATGTAAGTGGTAGCATTTGATGATGGTGTCTCATTTTCTGACTGGTTTCACTTCGCATGATAATTTCTAGGTCCATCCATGTTGCTATTAATGGTGTTACTTCGTTTTTTTTAATGACTGAGTAATATTCCATTGTGTATATACAACACATGTTCCCTATCCATTCTGGAGTCGATGGGCATTTAGGTTGTTTCCATGACTTGGCTATTGTATAGAGTACTGCAATGAACACTGGAGTACATGTGTCTTTTTGAGTCATGAATTTCTGTGGATAGATGCCCAGGAGTGGGATTGCTAGATCAAATGGTAATTCTATTTTTAGTTTTCTATGGCATCTCCATACAGTTTTCCACAGTGGTTGCACCAGTTTATATTCCCACCAGCAGTGTAATAGGGTTCCTTTTTTCCGACACTCTCTCCAGGAATTATTGTTCGTAGACTTTTTTTTTTTTTTTGGTCTTTTTGCCTTTTGTAGGGTCGTACTTGCGGCATATGGAAGTTCCCAGTCTAGAGATCTAATTGGAGCTGTAGCTGCCGGCCTATACCACAGCCACAGCAACACAAAATCCGAGCCGTGTCTGCAACCTACACCACAGCTCACGGCAATGCCGGATCTTTAACCCACTGAATGAGGCCAGGGATTGAACCCGCAACCTCATGGGTCCTAGTCAGATTCGTTAACCACTGAGCCATGAGGGGAACTCCCTCATAGTGGTTTTGATTTGCGTTTCTCTAATAATTAGTGATGCTGAACATCTTTTCATGGTTTTTTTGGCCATCTGTGTGTCGCCTTTGGAGAATTGTCTGCCTAGATCCTCTGCCCATTTTTTGATGGAGTCGTTTGGTTTTTTTTTTTTGGTATTCAGCTGTAGGAGGTGTTTTTAAATTTTGGAGATGAATCCCTTGTCAGTCGATTCATTTGCAAATATTTTCTCTCATTCTGTGGGTTATCTTTTCGTTTTGTTTAGGGTTTCCTTTTCTGTGCAGAAACTTTGAAGTTTAATTAAGTCCCATTTGTCTATTTTCTTTTTATTGTCATTAGTCTAACAGGTGGTTCTGAGAAGATGTTGCTGTCATTGATGTTGGAGAGTGTTTGGCCTGTGTTTTCCTCTGAGAGTTTTATAGTATCTGGTCTTATATCTAGGTCTTCAATCCATTTTGAGTTTATTTTTGTGCATAGTGTTAGGAAGTGTCTAATTTCATTTTTTTTACATGTGGCTGTCCAGTTTTCCCAGCATCACTTATTGAAGAGGCTGTCTTTTCTCCATTGTATATCCTTGCCTCCTTTGTCATAGATTAGTTGACTATAGGTGTGTGGGTTTAATTCTGGGCTTTCTATACTGTTCCACTGAAGTCAGGGACCCTGATTCCTCCAACTCCATTTTTCATTTTGGGTCTTTGGCTATTCTGGGTCTTTTTTGCTTCCAAACAAACTTTAAAGTGTTTTGTTCTAGTTCTGTGAAAAATGTCCTTGGTAATTTGATAGGGATGGCATTGAATCTGTGGATTGCCTTGGGTAGTATAGTCATTTTGATAATATTGACTCTTCCAATCCAAGAGCATGGTATGTCTTTCCATCTGTTCTTGTCATCTTTTTTTTTTTTTGGCTTTTTCCTTATCTAGGGCACCACCCGCGGCATATGGAGGTTCCCAGGCTAGGGGTCTAACAGGACCTGTAGCTGCCGGCCTTCGCCACAGCCACAGCAACGCGGGATCTGAACCGCGTCTGCAACCTACACTGTAGCTCACGGCAACACCGGATCTTTAACCCACCGAGCAAGGCCAGGGATCAAACCCGCAACCTCATGGTTCCTAGTTGGAGCCGTTAACCACTGAGCCACGACGGGAACTCCTTATGTCATCCTTGATTTCTTTCATCAGCGTCTTACAGTTTTCAGAGTACAGGGCTTTTGTCTCTTTAGGTAGGTTTATTCCTAAGTATCTGATTCTTTTTGATGAGATGGTAAACGGGATTGCTTCCCTAATTTCTCTTTGTGATCTTTCATTGTTAGTATATAGAAATGCAGTTGATTTCTGTGTATTAATTTTGTATTCTGAAACTTTGCCAAATTCATTGATGAGCTCTAACAGTTTTCTGGTCGAGTCTTTAGGATTCTCTAGGTATAGTATCATGCCATCTGCAAAAAGTGATAGTTTTACTTCTTCCTTTCCAATTTGAATTCCTCTTATTTCTTTTACTTCTCTGATTGCTGTGGCTAGGACTTCCAAAACTATGTTGAATAGTCGTGGTGAGAGTGGACATCCCTGTCTTGTTCCTGATCTCAGCAGGAATTCTTTCAGCTTTTCACCGTTGAGAATGATGTGAGCTCTGGGTTTGTCATAGATGGCCTTGATTATGTTGAGGTAGGTTCCCCCACGCCCACTTTCTGAAGGGTTTTTATGAGAAATGGGTGTTGGAGTTTGTCAAAGGCTTTTTCTGCATCTATGGAGAGGATCATATGGTTTTTATTCTTCAGTTTGTTAACGTGGTATATCACACTGATTGATTTGTGGATATTGAAGAACCCTTACATCCCTGGGATAAATCCCACTTGATCATGATGTAAAATCTTTTTACTGTATTGTTGGATTCAATTGGCTAGTATTTTGTTGAGGATTTTTGCATCTATGTTCTTCAGTGAGATTGGCCTGTAATTTTTTTCTTTTTTTTTGTGGTATCTTTGTCTGGTTTTGGAATCAGGATGATGGTTTCCTCATAGAATGAGTTTGGGAGTGTCCCTTCCTGTACAGGTTTTGGAATAGTTTCAGAAGGATAGGTGTTAGCGCTTCTCTAAATGTTTGATGTAGGATAGAATAATGTGAGAAAAAGAATGTATTGTGTGTGTGTATATGATTGGGTCACTCTGCTGGAGAGCAGAAATTGACAGAATGATGTAAATCAACTATAATAAAAATTTAAAAAAATAAAATTATTCTTCATTATAAAGAATGAGGAAGGAGTTCCTATTGTGGCTTCATGGGTTAAGGTCCCACGTTGTCTCTGGGAGGATATAGGTTTGATCCCTGGCCTAGCTTAGTGGGTTAAGTTGACTCAAGCTGTGGCATAGGTTGCAGATACAGGTCAGATCTGGTGGTGCTGTGGCTGTGGCTTCGGCCCCTGTTGTAGCTCCAGTTCGCCTCCTGGTCCAGGGACTTCCATATTCTGCAGGTATAGCCATAAAAAGAAAAAAAGAATAATTAGGAAAATCTCATCATCTCCTAAGCGTAAAGACAGTGAACAGATGGCAAGCATGATATGTCATTGATGTTGGAATTATCAGAAGAATTGAAATCAAAGAATAATTAAAATATTTCAATTAATTAAAACCTTTCTGTAAGAAATGAGGTGAACATTCTTGAAACAAATGGAAAATTAGACATTTAAGCGTACAATTGGAAATTTTATAATTAACATTAAACTTAAATTTTATTAAGTGGACTAAGTGACAGAATGGAGATGACAGAACGGTCACTTAACTTGAAGGTAGAAGAATAAAAATCATCTAGTCTGACCAGCATGGACTGAAAATAAACTGAAGAAGAAAGAGAGCTTCAGGGACACATGGGATAATAACGAAATGTTCATTTTTCCTGTTATCAAAGTCCCAAAAGGAGAGGAGATGGAGTAGAGCAGAAAAAATATTTAAGGAATTTATAGAAAGAAAAATATTTTTCTGTTTGCAGATGACATGATAGTCTACTTTGAAAATTCCTAGAAATTTACAGAAAAGACAACGGGGAGTTCTCATCGGGGCTCAGCAGACACAAAATCAGGACCGGTATTCATGAGGACATAAGTTTGATCCTGGCCTCACTCAGTGGGGTAAGGATCCTGTGTTGCCATGAGTTGTGGTATAGGTTGCAGCCTCAGCTCAGATCTGGTAGTGATGTGGCTGTGGCATAGGCCAGAGGCTACAGCTCCAATTTCACCCCTAGCCTTGGCACCTCCATATGCCACAGGTGCGGCCCTAAAAAGACCAAAAAAAAAAAAAAAATCAGTTATAGGGAGTTTCTGCTGTGGCGCTGCAGTGGCATCAGTGATGTCTCTGCAGTGCCAGGATGCAGGTTTGATCCCTGGCCCAGCACAGCGGGTTAAGGATCCGGTGTTGCCACAGCTGCAGTGTAGGTCTAAACTGTGGCTTGGATTTGATTCCTGGCCTGGGAACTCCATATGCATGGGGCAGCCAAAGAAGGAAAAAAAAAATCAGTTATAGAATTTCCTGGTATGCTTCAGTAGGTTAAGGATCCGTCATTGCCACAGCTGTGGCATAGGTCATAGCTGTAGCTCAGAATCAATCCCTGGCCCAGGAATTTCCATATTCTGCTTGTGTGGCCAAAAAAGAAAAAAAAATCAGTTATATTTCTGTGTGCTAGCAGTTAACACAGGGAAGCTGAAACTGAAAACACAGCCACTCAGAAATATCAGGTATAAATCTAACAAAGCCTGTACAGAACTTGTATGCTGAAAACTGTGCGGTGCTGATTAATGAAGGAAATCAAAAACCTAAGTAAATATATCATGTTCATAGACTGGAAGACTAAACGTAGGAAAGATATCAATTCTTATCAAATGTTATACAAGATTAATGTATTTCCTATCAGAATTCTAGTAAGATTATTGTAGCTACCACAAGATTATTCTAACGTGTATGGAAAAGCAAAGAAACTAGAATAGGTCAAACAATTTTGAAGAAGCATAAAATGAGAAGAATCACTTTACCCATTTTGAGACTGTCTTTTTTTTTTTCTTTTCAGCCACGTCTGTCTGTGGCATGTGGAATTTCCCAGACCAGGGATTGACTCTGCACCACAGCAGTAGCCAATGGCAATCCTTAACCCACTGTGCCACCAGGGAACTCAAGGCTTAATATATACCTACAGTAATCAAGACTGTGGTTTTGGTGGAGGATAGACACGTAGATTACTGGTACAGAATAGAAAACCCAGAAGTAGACTCACGCAGGTACAACAGCAATGCAGGATCCTAGCCGAATCTACGACCTATACCACAGCTCATGGCAACACCAGATCCTTAACCCACTGAGTGAGGCCAAGGATGGAACCTGCAACCTCATGGTTCCTAGTTGGATTTGTTTCTGCTGTGACTCGATGGGAACTCCGAATTGCTTTTTTTTTTAAATCTTAAATTTCATTTTATTTTATTTTATGTTTGCATTTTATAGTTGGTTTACAGATTTCTGTCAAATTTTCCAACTGCACCGTGTGGTGACCCGGTTACATGTACATATATGGATTTGTCACATGTGATTAGACATAGTTCCCTGTACTATACAGCTGGATCTCCTTGTTTTTCCATCACCGAAGCACTGGTTAACTCCATTCCCTCCCACCCCCTCCCCCACCCCCTTGGCAACCACAAGTCTGTTCACCAAGTTCGTGATTTTCTTTTCTGTTGAGAGGTTCCTTTGTGCAGTATATTAGACTCTAGTTATAAGAGATATCATATGACATCTGTCTTTCTCCTTCTGACTTGCTTCACTCAGTATGAGGGTCTCTAATTCCATCCATGTTGCTGCAAATGA
>PVHT021183699.1:31111798-31148844 GCA_004024745.2 Catagonus wagneri | reverse complement strand
CAGGTATTTGATTTTTTGGGGTGCTGTTTTAAAAGGTAAAATATTTTGGTATTCTTTTTCTAATATTTCATTGTTAGTATACAGAAATGCGATTGATTTCTGAAGGTTAACCTTATATCCTGCTACTTTGCTGAATTTGTTGATCACTTCAAGTAATTTTGGAGTTGAGTCTTTGGGGTTTTCTATATATAGTATCGTGTCATCTGCATACAGTGACAGTTTTACCTCTTCTCTTCCTATTTGGATGCCTTTTATTTCTTCTGTCTGATTGCTGTAGCTAGGACTTCTAATACTATGTTGAATAATAGTGGCGAGAGTGGGCATCCTTGTCTTGTTCCAGATTTTAGTGGGAAGGCTTTCAGCTTTTCTCCGTTGAGTATTATATTTGCCATGAGTTTTTCATATATGGCCTTTACTGTGTTAAGGAATGTTCCCTGTATTCCCACTTTGGTAAGAGTTTTGATCATGAATGGATGTTGGACTTTGTCAAAAGCTTTTTCTGCGTCTATTGAGATGATCATGTGGTTTTTGACTTTTGTTAATGTGGTGTATGACGTTGATTGATTTGTGTACACTGAACCGTCCTTGTGCACCTGGGATGAGTCCCACCTGGTCATGGTGTATGATCTTTTTGATATGCTGTTGGATTCGGTTGGCTAAAATTTTGTTGAGAATTTTTGCATCTATATTCATTAAAGATATTGGCCTGTAGTTGTCTTTTTTTGTGGTGTCTTTGTCTGGTTTTGGAATTAAGGTGATGTTGGCATCATAGAATGTCTTTAGGAGTGTTCTTTCTTCTTCAACTGTTTGGAAAAGCTTAAGGAGGATGGGTATGAGTTCCTCTTTGTATGTTTGGTAGAATTCACCTGTGAAGCCATCTGGTCCTGGACTTTTATTTGTAGGGAGTGTTTTGATGACATATTCAATTTCATTTCTAGTGATTGGTCTGTTCAGTTGATTTGTTTCTACTTGATTCAGTTTTGGAAGGGTGTAAGTCTCTAAAAAGTTATCCATTTCTTCTAGATTATCAAATTTGTTGGCATACAATTGTTCATGGTATTCTCTCATGGTTTTTTGTATTTCTGTAATATCCGTTGTGATTTCTCCCTTTTCATTTCTTACTTTATTTATTTGGGTTTTTTTTTCTCCTCTTCTTGGTGAGTCTAGCCAGAGGTTTGTCAATCTTGTTTACCTTTTCAGTGAACCAGCTCTTGGTTTTATTGATTTTTTTTCTATTGTTTTTTGAATCTCTCTTTTATTGATTTCCTCTCTGATCATAATGATTTCCTTCCTTCTGCTGACTTTAGGGTGTTTTTTTCTTTTTTTCTAATTCATTTAGGTGATGGGTTAGGTTGTTGATTTGAGATTTTTCTTTTTTGAGGAAGACCTGTAATGCTATGAACTTCCCTCTGAGCACTGCTTTTGTGGCATCCCATAGATTTGGGGTTGTTGTGTCTTCATTCTCATTTGTCTCAAGGTAATGTTTTATTCTTGATTTCCTCATTGACCCATTCGTTTTTTTAGTAGCAAGTTGTTTAGTCTCCATGTAGTATGTTTTTTCTCATTTCCTTTCCTGTGCTTGATTTCTAGTTTCATGCCTTGGTGGTCAGAGAAGATACTTGAAATAATTTCTATACTCTTAAATTTGTTGAGGTTAGCTCGGTGCCCCAGTATGTGATCTATCCTTGAGAATGTTCCTTGTGCACTTGAGAAGAATGTATATTCTGATTTTTTTGGATGTAATGTCCTGAAAATGTCAGTTAGGTCTAACTTTTCTATTGTGTCATTTAGGATCTCTGTTGCCTTACTGATTTTCTGCCTAGAGGATCTGTCCATTGATGTGAGTGGATTGTTAATGTTTCCTACAATTATTGTATTGCCATCTATTTCTGCTTTTATGTCTGATAGTACTTGTTGTAGGTACTTGGGTGCTCCTATATGAGGGCGTATATATTGACAACTGTAATATTCTTTTCTTGAATGGATCATTTAACCATTAAGTAATGTCCTTCTTTGTCTTTCTTTATGGCTTTCACCTTAAAATCTATTTTATCTGATAAGAGTATTGCCACTCCTGCTTTCCTTTCTTGTCCGATGGCATGAAATGTCTTTCCCCATCCCCTCACTTTGAATCTATCTGTGTCCTTTGCTCTCAGGTGAGTCTCTTGTAGGCAGCAGATTGTAGGTTTTTGCTTATTTATCCATTCTGCCACTCTGTGTCTTTTGATTGGAGCATTCAGACCATTGACATTTAAGGTGATTATTGATAGATATGTATTTATTGCCATTTTAGATCTTGTTTCCAGTTGATTCTATGTTTCTCTTCTTTTCTTTTTTTGGATGGATGGGTTCCAATTATTTTATACTTAAGTTCTTTTCTTTTCAGTATTTGTGGATTAGATGTCCCATTTTGGTTTATGGTTGCCCTGTTTTTTAAGTATGTTAACACCTTCTTATATCTGCTTGCTTTGGCCTGATAACCATACAGGTTAAACACATCATTAAGAAAGGAAAATAAAAAAAATAAAAAAAAAAACGTTTTTTTAAAAGTTAAAAAAAACAAAAAAGAAATAGTCTATGTTTTCCTACTTTCCCTCCCCACAAAGTATGAGGTTGTTGTCTCTTTTTTTGTGATTTAATTTATTTTAAGTAATTTATTTATTTATTTTAGCATCTTCATGTTTAGATCTGTATGCTGGCTTATTTGAATGATTGCTTTCCAGTTGTGGTTTCCTCCATTCTAATTCTTTTTTAGCTTTTCTTTCTTTCTTTTTTTTATAGGAACCTTTTCAGCATTTCTTTTAGAAAGGGTTTAGTATTGCTGTACTCTTTTAGGTTTTGTTTGTTGGGGAAATTCTTTATGTCCCCTTCTATTTTAAATGATATTCTTGCTGGGTAGAGTATTCTAGATTGCAGACGTTTTCCTTTCAACGCTTTAAACATATCTTGTCATTCCCTTCTAGCCTGTAATGTTTCCGTAGAGAAATCAGCTGACAGCCTTGTGGGGGATCCCTTATAATTAACGCTTTGCTTTTCTCTTGCTGTCTTTAGAATCCTCTTTTTATCTTTAATTCTTGCCACTTTTAATATAATATGCCTTGGTATGGGTCTGTTTGGGTTCAGCTTGTTTGGGGCCCTCTGTGCATCCTGTATCTTGATGTCAGATTCCTTCAGATTTGGAAAGTTTTCAGACATAATTTCTTCAAATATTTTTTCAATGCCCTTTTCTTTTTCTACTCCTTCTGGAATTCCTATTATGCGTAAATTGGGCCGCTTTGTATTATCCCATAGATCTCTTATATTGCTTTCATGTTTTTTCATTTGACTTTCTGTCTGCTGTCCTGATTGTGTGATTTCCATTATTCTATCTTCTACATCAGTAATTTTTTCCTCTGCATTATTCAGACTGCTCTTTATTGCCTTCAGCTCAGTTTGCCTCTCTGCAAATGAGTTTTCTAGCTTTTCTTGGCTCCTCATGTTTTTTAGTTCCTTTGTAAGGGAATCTGCATTGCTGTTTGCATCTTCTCTTAACTCTTGGATATTCAGCCTTAATTCTTCAAGTATTTTCATTACCTCTCTTCTTAACTCCATTTCTGTCAGACTGCAGAGGTCTATTTCATTGTTGGCTGCTTTAAATGACTTGTCCTGTTCTTTTAACTGGGAATGGTTTTTGAGCTTCTTCATCTTGCTTGTGGTTTTCTTTTTCTGTGAGTTTGGGGAAGCCACACTGTGGTCTTGTAAGGCTACTTCTAGGGAGGAGCACCCCTTTGTATTTTTTTGGTGGGGTTACTATTTATTTTTGGTGTGGGAGTTTGAATATTTGGTGTCTTTTTCTTTGGAGTGAGCAGGCCGTTATCTCAATGGTACTCTGAGTGGTCTCTCAGGAGCCTATGTCTCAGCTCCCAGGCACCGCCCGACACCTTAGGCTGTGGTGTCTCTGCTGGTATTCAGGTTGTCTGTGTGAGTCTCTAACTCCACTTTTCCATTCTCAATCCAGCTGCTGCGTTTTTCTCAGGCTTTGAGGTCCCTCTAGCTCCGTTGATCATCCATTAGGTGGCTTCCCAGGGTGTGGGTTCCTTTTCTTTTTCACAGCTCCCTCCCTGGGATGCTGGATGCCGTCCTGATTCTTTTTCTCTCTCTTTTTTTATTTTTCTGTTGTTCTACCCAGTTATTTCAAGAGTTTCTTGCAGTTTTTTGGAGGTTTAAATTAATCAGCATTCAGGTGATGTTTTGTCCAAGTTGTTTTATATTTAGATGTGTTTTTTGATGTATTTGTGGGAGAGGGTGATCACAGTCTCTTATTCCTCTGCCATCTTGCCACCATCTACTGAATTGCTTTTTGACTAAATGTTTTTGTTCCCTCCCCACCCCCAATTTATATGTTGAAATTCTAACCCCTGGTATGCTAATATTTGTGATTTGGGGCCTTTGGAAGGTAATTAAGTCTTGAGGGTGGAGTCCTCATGAATGGCATTACTGGCCTTACAGAAGAGACTCCACAGAGAAAACCATGACTCCAAAAGACACATGTACTCCAGTGTTCATTGAAGCACTATGTAAAATAGCCAAGACATGGAAACAACGTAAATGTCAGTTAACAGAGGAGTGGATAAAGAAGATGTGGTACATATACACAATGGAATACTACTCAGCCATTGAAAGGAAAGAAATAATGGCATTTACAGCAATGTGGATGGACCTAGAAATTATCATGCTAAGTGAAGTTAGCCGGACAGACACTCACATCAAATGCTATCACTTACATGTGGAATCTGAAAAAAGGACACAATGAACTTTGCAGAACAGATACCTAACTCGTAGACTTTGAAAAACTTATGGTTTTCAAATGAGACAGGTTGGGGGGTGGGGGGGATGCACTGATGCTTTGGGGTGGAAATGTTGTAAAATTTTGTTGTGACAATTGTTATACACCTATAAATGCAATAAGTTCATTGAGTAATTAAAAATTTCTAGGTAGTTTAAAATTTGCATTGAATTTATATGTGTATACATCATATGATTAGGACATTGTGAGACTCAACAACTTTAAAGCTAATCTAATTATTTTATAGTGCTAACAAATCGCTGTCTGTATTGATAAAAAAAAAAAAAAGAGGAGTTCCCATCATGGCGCAGTGGTTAATGAATCTCACTAGGAACAATGAGGTTGTGAGTTTGATCCCTGGCCTTGCTCAGTGGGTTAATGATCTGGCATTGCCATGAGCTGTGGTGTAGGTCACAGTCGTGGCTCAGATCTGGCATTGCTGTGGCTCTGGCGTAGGCCAGCAGCTGTAGCTCCGATTCGATCCGTAGCCTGGGAACCTCCATATGCTGTGGGTGTGGCCATAAAAAGCAAAAAAGAAAGAAAGAAACCCCGGAAAACTCTCACTGTCTTTTCTGCCATGTCAGGACACAGTGAGAAGATGGCTATCTGTGAACCAGGAAGTGGACCCTCACCAGAAGCTGAATCTGCCAGTGCCTTGATCTTGGACTTCCCAGCCTCTCACACTGTGAGAGTAAATGTTTGTTGTTTAAGGCACCCGGTGTATGCTGTTTTTGTTACAGCAGCCCAAAAGACTAAGGCAGGTGTCAAAGCAATTCAGTTGAGGAACTGTAGTCTTTTCAACAATTGGTCGTGGGACAGTTGGATGCCCCTAAGGAAAAGCAAAAATCCTTTAGCTTCACATCTTACACAGAAGGTTACTTAAATGTATCATAGGTTCAAATGTAAAACTATAAGAAACTTTAGGAGAAAACATCAGAGAAAAATTTCAGAAGTAGGGCTTCTTGAAGAATTCTTATACATGACGTCTAAAGCATGATCCATGAAGGAAAAAAATAGGTAAATTAGACGTCATCAAAATTAGGAACTTTGGCTCTGCCAGATAGTCTGTGAAAAGAACAAAAAAGACAAGTTATAGACTGGAAGAAAATATTTGTAAACAACATATCTGGCAAAGGCTCATATCTTGAATATATAAGGAAATCTCAACAGCAACTCCTAAATACTCAGTGGATGAAAGAAGAAAGCACGAGGGAAGTTAGAAAATACTTTGAGATGAATGAAAACAAAAATCATAGCATATGGACTCTATGGGATACAGCTAAAGTATTGTTTGGAGAGAAATTTATAGCTGTAAATGCCTGTATTTAGAAAGAAGAAAGATTTCAAATCAGTAAATGGCTGTATTTAGAAAGAAGAAAGATTTCAAATCAGTAACCTTAATTACTTTAAGAAACTAGAAAAAGAACAGCAAAATAAATGCAAGGAAAACAGAAGGAAGAGAATAATAAAGACTAGAGGGGAGACAAATGAACAGAACTAGGAAAATAAAAGCATAAATAAAGGTAAGAGTTTATTCTTTTAAAATATCAATATAATTTGCAAATCTTTAGCTAGAAATGACCAAGAAAACAAGAGGTGACTCAGATAAATAGAACCATTAATGAAATAGAATCATTAATGAAATTAAATTATTAATTCTAATAAATAGAGTCATTAATAATCTCCAACCTTTCAGAAATAAAAATGATTACAATACTATGAACAGTACATATTATGCCAGTAAATGGATAGAGTAAGTGAAACGGACAAATTCCTAGGAACAGACAAAATGACAAAGTTTACTCAAGAAATAGAAAATCTGGAGTTCCCGTCGTGGCGCAGCGGTTAACGAATCCGACTAGGAACCATGAGGTTGCGGGTTCGATCCCTGGCCTTGCTCAGTGGGTTAACGATCCGGCGTTGCCGTGAGCTGTGGTGTAGGTCGCAGACGCGGCTCGGATCCTGCATTGCTGTGGCTCTGGCGTAGGCCGGCGGCTACAGCTCCGATTAGACCCCTAGCCTGGGAACCTCCACATGCCGCAGGTGGGGCCCTAAAATGACAAAAGGCAAAAAAAAAAAAGAAATAGAAAATCTGAGTAGATAAAAAAAGTAAAAGAGATTAAGTTAATACTTTTAAAACTTTCCCCCTTCCCCTCCCTGCACAAAAAAACCCAGGATCAGATGGCTTTACTAGTAAATTCTATCAAATGTTCAAAGAAGAATTGTCATGAACTTTTCCGAAAAAGTAGGATCACTTTCCAAGTTATTCTGTAAGGCTAGCTTTACCCTAATACCAAAGCCAGACAAAGAAGTAAAACAGAAAGCTACAGATCAGCATTCCTTATGAATAAAGACAGAAGTTCTCAACATTTGGAAACCGAGTCTAGCAACATTTAAAGGGGTTACACCCAGGGAGTTACCTTGTGGTATAGTGGTTAAGACTTAGTGCTTTCACAGCTGTGGCCAGGGTTCAGTCCCTGGTCTGGGAACTGAGATTCCACATCAAACCTCTGCACACCATGCCACCTCCCCCCAAAAAGACCCACACACAAAAACCACCAAAAAACAAATCTGTAAAGTGAATATAAGCCATAAACCGAGCAATAAAAGCAGAAAGTTGTTTAAAAAGAAGGGGGGATTATACCTAAGAATGCAAAGTTGGTTCAACAGAGAAAAATAATCTTTTTATCCTTATTAGTAAGATATATTAAAAAAAAAAGATCATCTCAAAGATAAAGAATAATACCCTTTCCTGATTTAAAAAGCAAAACAAAACAGGAGTCTTGTTGTGGCACAGTGGAAATGAACCTGGTTCGATCCCTGGCTTTGCTCAGTGGGTTGGAGATCTGGCGTTGGCTTGAGCTGTGGTGTAGGTCTCAGGTGCTGCTTGGATCCCAAGTTGCTGTGGCTGTAGTGTAGCCAGCAGCTGTAGCTCTGATTCGACCCCTAGTCTGGGAACGTCCATATGCCGCAGTTGTGTGTACCTAAAAACCAAAACATTAAAAAATTGGAAAAACAAAACAGGAGTTCCCTTGTGGTGTACAGGTTAAGGATCTGATGTTGTGGTGCAGGTTCGATCCCTGGCCTGGGAATTTCCATATGCTGCAGGCACAGCCAAGAAAAAACACTCCACTTAACTTGGGACTTTGGGACATTTATTTTTCTAGGTTCTTTTTATTTCATTTTTCTTTTTCTTTTTCTTTTTTTTTTTTTGCCTTATCTAGGGCCCCACCCACGGCATATGGAGGTTCCCAGGCTAGGTGTCTAACAGGAGCTGTAGCCGCCGGTCTCTGCCACAGCCGCAGCAACACGGGATCCGAGCCGCATCTGCGACCTACACCACAGCTCACGGCAACGCCAGATCCTTAACCCACTGAGCAAGGCCAGGGATAGAACCTGCAACCTCATGGTTCCTAGTCGGATTCGTTAACCACTGAGCCACGACGGGAACTCCTTATTTCATTTTTCATAGGTTGCTTCTTTTCATTTTTAAATTTTATTTATTTTTGTCTTTTTAGGGCTGCACCCGTGGCATGTGAAAGTTCCCAGGCTAGGGGTCACATTGGAGCTGCAGCTGTTGGCCTACGGCACAGCCACAGCAACACCAGATCCGAGCTGAGTCTGTGACTTACACCACAGCTCATAGCAACACCAGATCCTTAACCCACTGAGCAAGGTCAAGGATTGAACCCACCGCATCATGGATACTAGTCAGGGTTGTTACCACTCAGCCACATCAGGAATTCCAGTTGATTCTTAATTAGTGTGAACTGAAAAGAATTTTAAATGCTGAGAATTTGGTGAATACAGGCACAAAATAAATAGACTATCTTTTTTAAAAAAAGGTCATGTCCTGTGTTAATATGTTATTTGTGTGGATTTTCCTAAAACTTCCACATTTCTTTCTTTCTTTTTTTGTCTTTTTGCCTTATCTAGGGCCGCATTTGCGGCATATGGAGGTTCCCAGGCTAGGGGTCTAACAGGAGCTGTAGCCGCCGGCCTTCGCCACAGCCACAGCAACACAGGATCCGAGCCGCGTCTGCAACCTACACCACAGCTCATGGCAACACCGGATCCTTAACCCACTGAGCAAGGCCAGGGATCGAACTCGCAACCTCATGGTTCCTAGACAGATTCGTTAACCACTGAGCCACGACGGGAACTACTAAAACTTCCACATTTATTCTCTCATTTGGGGCAGGATCAGAATCGTGGACACCTTAAGCAAGGTCTTGACAAAGTGGGATGAGCCTGTCTCCCCAGTCTACCCTGTTGGACTCATTCTGTTCCTCACTGTTCTTTATCTTCTGAGCCAGTGAATCAGACTTGATCTGAGCTTGTTCTCTCTGTAGACTTCCTCAGGGCTGTTTTTCTGTCCTGGTTCCAATAGTGTTTCTTTACATGTACAGCTCTATAATTTGGGTGTCTAATAACAGACTTCTTTGTTTTTGCTTGTAGTGGGGACTCTTGCAAAAGCATTTGACAGGATGGTTCATATTTTTATTTAATGTGGTCCACTCAGGCCTCCAGAGCCTCTGTCCTTTCCGTAGTTGTCTCTTTAAATTCAAAAAGCCAAATTCAGAGCTATAGATTTTGATCTAAAGAAATTTATAAGTGGGGTAGTGTAGAAAGAACAGGTTCTTGGTTCAGGTTGTATAAATTTTGCTTTAGAAAGCTTTGCATTAAAGTGTTTACAGTGGTGTACAGATGGATAATTCCTCTTGCTACCTAGCTTCAGGTAGGTGGGCTGTGTAATGAACTAGAATTTGGATTTCTTTTTTTTTTTAACTTTGTTTTCCAGGTGCTATGAAAATTAGCAATTTGTATAACTAATAAATATCAATGGAAGCTGAAAATGACTCTGGTCCTGTCAAAAAGATTTGTGTTTGCTGTAAAATAGAAGTGAGATTTTTTTTTTCCATCATAGTAGTAGTTCCATGTGAAGAGAACCTATCTCACCACCCCTGCTTCTTGTGTTGCTAGTTTATGTGCAGAAGAGGCCTGAGAAGGAGATGGGGATTAGTAGGATCACAGTTTCCTGGAGGGCTTGGTTTAGGGACACTTCAGGAAAGAGATGTGGGTCTTGGCAGAGGACTGAGGTTGGAAAAGGTACCACTCATTTATGGTCATCAATCTTTGGGGATCCTTTTGAGAGTGTTTCTTCACAGGTGTTTATCTCCTTAGTGTTTGTTTCCCCACTGGGGGCAGGATGGGTGGTTGGGGGCACAGGAGCAGAGTCCTTGTTTATGCTGGGTGGTGAGCACTGTTGCTGGTCCCCTGCCGTGGGACCTTTTTTGACCTGTCATGCTCCAGGTGAGCTTTGTGAATGATTGAGCTGTTGTCAGCACCTCTGCTCCCTCGGCCAGCAGCTGTTATCTGCTGGTTCCTCTATCTATTGCCTTTTTGAATTGACTCACAGAACGGTCTTTGTAATATTTCCTAAGAAGGTTCTTGGTCTGGAAAATTGTATATGCACCTAATGCTTGTGCTTCCAGGAAGGTGAATGGAGTGATAGCCATTCCTTCTTGTGAGCTGACTGTGATGTGATTCCTCTTGCTTCTCCTTTCTGATCTCACACTTTTGAGGAGTCATCTCTTCAGCCTGGGTTTTCATCAGTGAGCCTACTTGAGCCAAGACACATGTCTGGGCAGGTTCACTATAGCACAGACCAAAGAAAACAGCAGCGTGAAACAAGTGAATTTAAATTTGGCTTTCATTGGAGAGCTCAGTAAGGAAGGGAATTCTGGATCCCTGGGCCCTTCTGCTAGAGTTTGCTATTCTGATTTTATTGGTTTAGGGATCTCTGCTTGGAAGCAATAGAAATTAACTTTGGCTCACAGAAACAAAAAGAGGATTTATTGGAAGGCTATGGAATGGCTCCCAAACTGGAAAATAAGCTAACGAGCTTGTCTTCAGGACCGGAGCCTGAGAATTACCTTTGTGGCTCGGTGGTAGCGAACCTGACTAGGATCCATGAGGACATGGGTTCGATCCTTGGCCTTGGTCAGTAGGTCAAGAATGCAGTGTCGATGTGAGCTGTGGTGTAGGTCTCAGACGCGGCTCAGATCTGGTGTTGCTGTAGCTGTGGCGTAAGCTGCCATCTGTAGCTCCTACCTATGCGACCCCACCTGGGGACTTCCATATGCCGCGGGTGTGGCTCTTAAAAAAAAAAAAAGGAAAAGACCAGAGCCAGAACAGCCTGTGATCTTGGGAGCAGGTGGTACCTTCTGGGGATGAATAACCACCACCATATCCAGTTCTTGCTTTTTTTCTGCTCAGAAGTCAAAGTCCAGGGAGAGAGGCCTAACCAGCCTGACAAGAGTCAGGGAGGAGCACCTTGACTGTCTACCAGGCCAAATCATGTAGAGAGAGGTGGTTCTCTAAGCCACGCTGGGCTGCTGTTACTCAAAGATGGAGAAAGCTGCTGGGTAGGCTGTAGTAGGAGGGTGCTTACATGCTTCCAGGGACAACTGCAGGACCAGGAGCAGAGACTTGTATGCAGTACTGCTGTCACTGTGCAGTTTGTTCTGTATCAGAAGCCTAAGCGTTTTGGTGTTTTTGTGTTGAGGGCTGACCCTTCTGAACTTTCTTTATCTGAGAATCACTGTTTGTGCAAGAATGTGTTTTTTGAGGGATCAGTCCTGTATAAAGATTTTTCCCAAGAATTTCTCTCCATCTGGCCTGTGCACAGAGAATGAGGGTGGGAGTGTGTGTGTGTGGGGGGGGGGAGGTTCCAAAATGCCCATTTTGCCAAGAAAAGCTGAAGGTGCTATCTGTTACACAGGTGTGGTTTCCTGTGCCATGTGTAAGAAAGATGCTGTCTTTAGGGCATCTAGAAATGACTAATGTGGAAGAGGACTGAGAGTTTATTATCAAAGCTAGAGGCATAGCTTTTTGGTTTCTTCGGTTAGACTGACCTAGACACTGCCTACTAGGCACTAGGAGCCAACCAAGATTGTGTGTTCCTGGGTGTGTGTTGAGATTGATGTCTCCAGATGTTGCATGTAGGCATCCTGATACACTTTCCCGTCCATATCTCTGCCACCTCCCCCAGCAGCCCTGTGTGCAGAGTTAAGTCCTCATTGGTGATTGGCTTTTCTTCCTCCTTGCCAGGTGCCTGCAGATGGTGTCCACTGTCGGTGCTGTCCGACGTGTGCCAGGCTGATCCATGATCACTTTCCGGGATGGCAGCAAGGTGACTTCAGCTGAGGATGACCCTGACTGAAAGGCTGCGTGAGAAGATATCTCAGGCCTTCTACAACCATGGGCTGCTTTGTGCGTCCTACCCCATCCCCATCATTGTCTTCACGGGACTCTGCATCTTAGCCTGCTGGTATGTTTCTTGGATGTGGTGGGCCAGTGTCTTAAGACAATAGATTTCCTAACCCTAACTGCTCTGTAGCCTTCGGACTGTGTATGCTTTCTGGGAAGTGGAACTTGAGGTCCATTGGAGCTGCCAGATGGAGAGTGCTAGCCCTAGAGGGGTTTAGCCATTAAACTAAAACAGTCAGGCTGGGGGTTCCCATTGCGGCTCAGCAGAAATGAACCTGACTAGTATGAGGACACGGGTTCAATCCCTGGCCTCGCTCAGTGGCTTAAGGATCCAGCATTGCCGTGAGCTGTGGTATAGGTTGCAGATATGGCTTGGATCCCATATTGCTGTGGCTGTGGCCTAGGTTGGCAGCTGGAGCTCCGTTTCGACCCCTAGGAACTTCCATATCCCGAAGGTGCGGCCCTAAAAAACAAACCAAAATAAAAATAAATAAAACAGTCCAGGCTGGCTCTGACTTGTTGAGTCACCAGATTTGTTCACATTATTGGTAGTCTGCCTCAAAGTAATATTTAGATGCTTCTAAGAAACTGCAAGATAATTGAAAAGAATGATCTTTTAATTTTCTTCTCAACAATGGCAGCCGCCTTTGGTACCTGGTTAAGAGCAGGGGCCTTTGAGTATCTCAAGAAAAGTCCATTGGAACAGTCCTTGGATGCTATCTTGCAGGCTAACCCCAGAGAATTGGTTTTCTAGTTTCAAGTCATTTTCTTATGATTATGTGGAACCTCCTTCTGACCTCTGATTGATTCTTGGAGCTTTCTGTGCTCACCAAGGACTATTGTGAGAGCTGTAGCTACCCTCCTTCCACGTCTGTCATTCTGTCACATGGCCCCATAGAACCCTGAAGATTGTGGCTCATGAGAACATTATAAAAGGAAAGGCTTGATCTAAGCTGTTATGTGCTAGTTCTCTTGGTCTAAAACACTGACAGGAAGCCCACCTCATTATTCTTATCTCTGGAAAGAATTCTGGTTTCTAGATTCAATGTACATCTAATGCTGTAAATGTTTTCAGTGCTGTGGTAGAAGAATGATGGCTCAGGACTGAACTCACTGTTCAGTTGTTAAAGATCCCAAGTTCTTCCCTAATTAGGACTAGGAAAGATGAACATCTTTCATTGAGAATTTCCTGCTGGGGGCTATGTTGGTCCTTCAGGTATATAATTAAATGTCTCATCAATCCTCGTAAAAGCCTTATTAGGAAGTGATTCAGTTATATTTCCCTGTAACCAAAGTGGTTTAGAGAATTAGAGGCTTGTCTGGTCCACACAACTAATAAGTAAGGAAACTGGAAATCAAATCCAGGCCTACAGATTCTGGTGCCTGCACCTCTGGCATTCTGTGCCCCCGATACTCCTGTCTCTGGTGCAGTGTATTTGTACTTGTGTTTAAACTTTGTTAATTTGTGTTATACAAAGTGTAAGATACTTGTGGCTACATCCTGAAACTGATGAATTAGGAGTGCTCTGAGAACGAAACTCTTGGATTTCCTTGTCTTTTGCCTCTAAGTTAATTTTTTCCTCTATTCCTAGCATTATTTACTTATTTCTTTATTTAAGTACAGTTGATTTACAGTGTAGTGCCAGTTTCTGCTCTACAACGAAGTGACCCACTCATACATATATACACATTCCCTTATGTTTTCTTCCATCATGGTCTATCCCAACAGACTGGATATAATCCCCTGTGCTATATATAATAGGATCTTACTGTTTATCCATTCTAAATGTAATAGTTTACATCTACTAATCCCAAACTCCCAGTCCACCCTACTCCCTCCACTCTCCCCCTTGGCAACCACAAGTCTGTTATCTGTGTTTGTGAGTCTGTTTCTGTCCTGTAGATAGGTTCATTCGTGCCATATTTTACATTTTACATATAAGTGCTATCATATGGTATTTGTCTTTTTTTTTTTTTTTTTTTTTTGTCTTTTTAGGGCCTCCCCACCGCATATGGAGGTTCCCAGGCTGGAGGTCGGATTAGAGCTGCAGCCACTGGCCTATACCATAACCACAGTAATGCCAGATCTAAGCTGCATCTTCGACCTACACCACAGCTCATGGCAACCATCAATCAGATCCTTAACCCACTGAGCAAGGCCAGGATTGAACCTGGGTCCTCATGGATGCTAGTCAGATTCATTTCTGCTGAGTCACAAGGGGAACTCCTTGTCTTTCTCTTGCTGACTGACCTCACTTACTATGAGAATCTCTAGTCAGATCCATGTTGCCGCAAATGACATTATTTCATTTTCTATGGCTGAGTAGTATTCCATTGTATATATGTACCACATCCCTTTTTTTTTTTTTTTTTTGCTTTTTAAAGGGCTGTACCCACACCATTTGAAAGTTCCCAGTCTAGGGGTTCAGTCGGATCTACGCTGCTAGTCTATGCCACAGCCACAGCAATGTGGGATCTGAGCCACATCTGCAACCTACACCATAGCTCACAGCAATACTAGATCCCTGATCCACTGAGCAAAGCCAGGAATTGAACCTGCATCTTCATCGATACTAGTTGGATTCGTTTCTGCTGCACCCCAACAGGAACTCCATGTATCACATCTTCTTAACCCATTCATCTGTCGATGGACATTTGAGTTGCTTCCATGTCATGGCTGTTGTGAATCCTCTAAGATAATTGACCCATCTCTCTTTAAAAATCATACTTTTCTAGGAGTTCCTGTCGTGGCACAGTGGAAATGAATCCGACTAGGAACCACGAGGTTGTGGGTTTGATCCCTGGTCTTGCTCAGTGGGTTAAGGATCTGGTATTGCCGTGAGCTGTGGTGCAGCTTGAATCTGGCATTGCTGTGGCTGTGGCGTAGGCCGCAGCTGTAGCTCCGATTGGACCCCTAGCCTGGGAACCTCCATATGCTATGGGTATGGCCCTAAAAAAAGACAGAGACCAAAAAAAAAGTCATACTTTTCTAGACCTACTAGGGCAGAGTTCCCAAACCTGAGCTAGCATCAGAATCACCTGGAGAGCATGCTAAACAAGATTTCTAGGCGTTCCTTCGGTGGTACAGTAGATTAAGGATCCAGCGTTGTCACTGCTGGTGTGAGTTCGGTTCCTGGCCTCAGAACTTCCACATACTACAAGTGCAGCCAAAAAAATTGCTGGATCCTACTCTGGTTTCTCCTTCATTAGGTCCAAATGGGCCCAAGAATGTGCATCTCTAAACAAGTTCCCAGGCCTGGGGACCACATGCTGAGAACTGCTAGGCTGTGTGTCTTTACTGAAAATGTCTCTGAAGTTTTACCATGTCTTAGCTAAAAGTGTTTTCTGTTTCATTCTAATGTCCGGAGCAGTTTGTGGCTACACTCATGATTGTTATCACTCATAATGTCTTCTGTTGAGGTGAGTGGGGTCCAGCTCACCATTTATAAATTCTCAGTTCCTTGATGGCCTCTTTGTATGTGTTTTTGCACAATGGAGGGTGATAAGTAAATACACAGTGGATGAATGTGTTGAATTGAACTTGTTTTCTGTATGGGCCGTTTAAGTTGTAGAGGTAGTTTTTGTGATTCCCCTTCCACAAAGACAGCTCTAGCTGCAGGAAAAGAGAAGGACATTTCTTCTTTGCCATTCATCTTCTGAGGATTGGGTGTGGCCAGAGGGGACCAGGCAGCTTCCTGGACCTGGAATGTAGGATTGTGTAGCAGCTTCTTGGGTGCAATTGGGCTTTATCTTTGAGTGAATACTTTGATATCCTACAAGTGTTTGAAAACATACTGTTATTGGATTTATGATGTGGGGGCCTCTGGTATGAAAACTTCTCAAGTATAGAAGACTCCTTAACTCTGGATGAATTAGAAAAATGGGATGGAGAAAGAGCCCATATATATATATATAGAGAGAGAGAGAGAGAGAGAGAGAGAGGGTCATGACAATATTTAACTCAGTACAGGCCAGATGTAGCCAAACTCGGCAGGGAAACTGGGAAACTGCCTTATATCCCACAGATGTCTTGGCTGAATATCAGTCCTCAGAAAAAGGAGTGGGTGAGGCTCAGGGTAGGATTGGGCTTGATGGGAGGGAAAGGAAGACTCATTTTCACTGGCTTTGTCAGTCCTCAGGTGCTTCCACACATGATGTTTCATTAGGTTGCCTAACATCCTTGGGGGTGGCTGTTATTCCCCGGTTCTTTTGTCGATGATGAAACTAGTGTGGAGTGGTACTAAGTGGTACATGCTCCAACTGGCAGGTCTGTGTGGCAGATCAGAAATCTGTACTTTGATCATGGTGATATGAATTTTGTGAAAGACACTCTTTGGCTGATATCTTTCATTGCAGGGCATCTGCTCCTTGAATAAGAAGCTTGAGAAAGAGGGTTTCAGCTGCAGTGGGCCAAGAGCAGGTCCTGGCAGGATCTGCCTAGAGAGAGGACTGAAAGGCTTTTTGAGGCAGTGGCCCTACATGACAGAAATTGAGGAGAGAGCATAAAGTTGGGTTTGATAGCCACCTCGATAAAGATGGCTGTAATATATGCCAAGAAATGTGCCAGACCAGTGATGCGGACCATAGTCCCTCCCCTCAAAACCCCAGTCTCAGCCTGAGACAGATAATTACAGTGCCAATTGTGCCGAGCAGATGTGACCTAGCTGTGGTGCAAAGGGACACAACGTTAGGGAGGCTGCCTGGGGGGAGAACACCTGAGCCGAGCCCTGTAAGTGGCATCTTCCTCGCCTCCTTTCCTATTTGTGGTTGTGCTCATTCAGCTAACCACTCCCCCAACAAAAGGACAGGGAGCCCACTACCTGGGCACACCACTCAGAACCTGCTGCCTCTTTTGGTCCCGCTCTCTAAGGTCACTGTGGTTTCTCCTTGTCTTTACAGTCACCCTGTACCAGGAGGTACCATCACATTCTTAGTGCTGTGTACTTATTTTCCCAAACCAGTATCTTTCTTATGTGATTTTTAAAGGAATTAAGACAGCCTTTTTTTTTTTTTTAAACCTGTTGAGCATAGGAAAAAATTTCTAAGGCTAGATGAGGTGTCACAGCCTCCAGTGATGTTAAAGGTTGTATCAGAGAATCCATCTGTGGCCAGGAGACCAGAAATTATGGGCCCCGGGCACAAGCCTTGCTATCCTCTTGTATCCAGGAAGCTTTTCTATCCAGAGCAGCTCCCCCTTCTGCTAGAGCTTCAAGTTGCCTGCAGAAGGCAAAGTGTGGTTAATAGACGGCTTTTAGGAGTTCCTGTCGTGGTGCAGGGGAAATGAATCCGACTAGGAACCATGAGGTTGTAGGTTTGATCCCTTGCATCACTCAGTGGGTTAACAGTCCGGCGTTGCCATGAGCTGTGGTGTAGGTTGCAGATGTGGCTCGGATCTGGTGTTGCTGTGGCTGTGGTGTAGCAGGCAGCTGTAGCTCCGATTAAACCCCTAGCCTGGGAACCTCCATATGCCGCAGGTGCGGCCCAGAAAAGACAAATAGACAGAAAAAAAAAGATGGATTTTAGTAGTTTTATTAGACACTCAGATCGCATTTATTTACTTACCGTTATTGTTCCTACAATGAGAGACTTGTTCGGCTTGAACCCAGAGGACTGCTGCTCTTGATACCTCTGTCTGGATCTAGCAGCCACCTGAGCTGTGGACCCTGTTCATCACCGCTGGGTCACCCTGGGAGCCATGAATGCTCTTTCCTCTGGGAAAATATGATGAAACTTGTAGCAAGTAGGCCCTGTGGCAAGAGGTGTCTGTTTACATTTCCTAGAGGATAGGCCACTAGGACCCAAGGTGTGGCCCAGCAGCAGCCCAGCAAGGCAGAGGGTGCTGTTGCTCCAGACCTGCCCTGGGAAGTGGTGGGTGCTCTGTGGAGTGAAGGAAGAGTATCTGGGTGCCGGGCCAGCTGGATTGCCCTAAGTGCAGGTCAGAGGTTAACATGAAGGTCATTGGGTCACTCACGGTTATAGAGGGTGGATTTTAACTTGGAGAACAAGTTGGAATCACGCTGAGGCCTTTCCAAACCTCCTGAAGGAGCACAGTCCTGTAGCATGTGTGGGCTCAAGAATAGACTTGGATACCCTTTCCTCCTCCTTTTTCTCTGGAGGAAAGCAGCACCTTCAGGCCGAGGCTGGACATCTCAGTTGTGCTGGGCTCTGCTTCTCAACCTCTCTGCCTGGCCTGCTCATGTTTCAGATTCCCCCACCACCACTGTGGCCCCTTTGGGGATGGGCACACAGAGGACTGCAGAACATGTTCACTTTCTGGGCCCACGTGGCCACTCCTTGACACGTTTATATTCTTTCTGTGAATAAGAAAGAAATCTGAGTAACTGAAGCCCTGTTTGCACCTGTGCTCTGGAGATCTGGGCTGGATAGCAGAGAACAAAAGTCCCAGAGCACTGCTGACCTCTGCTCCAGAGCCACTCCTGGGCCCCCACAAGCATTCCAAAGCCAGAGGTCCCCCCTCCCCAAGCAGAAGTTACCCCTGAACTCACACACAAACTCCGGAAAAGCTTTGAAAATCTTGTAGGAGATCAGAGACTCTGTTATCACCCAAAACTTGCTCAAACAGAGATGTCAAGAATTTCCCCTTTTGGTCTTTCACTGCCCCACCCCTAGTTCTGTATTGTTCTTCCCTGAGAAACGAAGAGAGAAAACATGTCTCACTCCTGATGTCTCCAGAGAGATGTCCTCTGCAGCGTCTTCTCTGATTTTCCTTTCTATATGTCTTCAGTGTCTCCTGGGCTTCCGTCACAGGTGATTGGGAATGAGAATGGTAGGAAATGTAGGGCCAGCGCCATCATTTGTGGGACCTAAGGCAATATGAGAATGCAGGGCTGTTGCTTCAAAAAAGCAGAGAAGAAGTGCTGTTAAAGGTACTAAAATATGCTCAGATGGGAGTGGGTGGAAGGCTTGCTTTTGCCAAAATGCCCACCAGATGTGCTGTGGTGCTGCCAGCCTAGGTTCGGGAATGGCTAACACCTCACTCTGCGCTAGGACATGGCCAGGGAAGCACATCTGTACCCAGCCCTCCTTATTTTGCATTCAGGCCTCTGCAGGAGGGTGGCAACAAATGGGATACCTGGACAGACAGGGGAAGGACAGATCCTAGGATGCAAGTGGACAGGGGAGCTGGTGGTCAAGAACTTGTCCCAGGGAGGAGGGGCCATGTGTGAACCTAACTCCACATCATCAGGACATGCTCCATTGTGATGGACGTCACTTATAAAACATAGGTTAAGAGAAAAATTTATTAAGAATTTCTGTGCATCTACTGCAGGATTTTGAAAAGAATTGAGCCCTTCTCAATGTGGGGTCCTGTGCAACCACACAGGTTGGATACCCATGAAACTGGTCCTCGGTAGAGCACCTGTAGATAAATAAGCAACCCACGTTTCTTGAACATATTCCGTGTGGCTGCTATTTGGGATGCAGAAATCAGAATGTCATGTACCCTCCCCACATGTTTCTTACATTTTTTTTCTTTTTAGAGCTGCACCCCTGGCATATGGAGGTTCCCAGGCTAGGGGTCTAATAGGAGCTGTAGCCACCGGCCTACACCACAGCCACAGCAACACCAGATCCAAGCCGCGTCTGCGACCGACACTACAGCTCACGGCAACACTGGATCATTAACCCACTGGGCAAGGCCAGATCAAACCCGCAACCTCATGATTCCTAGTCGGATTCGTTAACCGCTGCACCACGACGGGAACTCCCATGTTTCTTACATTAATCGAGCAGGTGGATTGAAGTCTCTAGTGTTTTCAGGCTGCCATGAGAGTACAGAAGAGAGGTGCCTAACTCCTACGGGTTGAGGAGTAGAAAGGCAGTGTTGCTTTGAAGGATAAGGAAGAATTTGGTTAGTGTTTGGTGGGGAAGGGGAGTTTTAGTTTGGGCTCCCCCTGAGACAAGGATTTGAGTACATGTAGCTTATGTGTGAGCTGGAATGATGGCTGGTTGGGAGGTGAGGGAGTGAGATGGAAGGGAATGTGCATCATGCAGCAAGTTATCACCAGGGCAGCTGAGAGGAATCTCACCGGGGATGCTGAGAAGTGGTGCGGGAGGTCTGCTTCAGAGTTCCCCTCCTGGTTACACCAGGTCAGCAAACTCATTCCCTTCCAGGTAGGAAGACCACATCCAGTCTCCGTTGCATATTTTTGTTTAGTTTTGGTTGTTTGTTTTATATAACCATTTAAAAATGTAAAAACTGCTCTAAGTTCACAGACCATGTGGCTTGCCAACCTGTAATCTGTACAATATCATCATCAACCATTGGTTGAGGGCTGCTTCCAGCTAGCATTAATTCCTGGTGTTTGTGGCCTGCCTCACTCAGGCAGAGAGGCCTCCAGCAGCAATGGAATACTCAGGCAACATGATGCAAATGCTGGCAGTTGGACATAAAGCCAGTGTGCCCAGAAATAAGGTCAGAGGGGATAAGGCTAGGACACCAGCAGCCTCTGGGGATGTGTTGGGTAGTCACACATGGGCTATACAGGCATGACAAGTGTGTGGGCCTGGAGGTGGGGGATATTTGGATTGCAGTTCTGTACCTGATTAGGAAACAAGCGATTTCAAGAGTAGAAGCAGGGAGTCTAGCTAGCTTAGTGTATTACTCCAGAAGAGTTTATGCTTGTTATTTAGTCTAAGTGGACGCCCTGGAGGTAGTGAGGCTGAGTCTGGATACGTTTTAAGGGTGGAACCCTCAGGATTTTCTGAGGACCGAATGTAGAGTCAAGATCAGAGTCTTTGGACTGAGCAGCTGGTTGGGTGCAGCTGAGACAGGAAAGGCAGGGGAGGCTTTGGAGACTTGGTTCATTTCCTTTGTAAAATAAAGATAAGCCAAGATATAATCTGGTCCTAGAAATGAGTTTGCGGAAATAACATGGGGTAGTGGTAGAAATCCCCAGACAGCTTCTTTCTTTAAATGTCTTTAGTGTTTTTTCTGACCTTGCGAAAGTGACTGCTTTTATTTCTAAAATTGCCTGACACCTTTCTTTCTTTCTTCTTCTTTTTTTTTTTTTGCGTTTTAGGGCCACATCTACAGCATATGGAAATTCCCAGGCTAGGGGTCGAATCGGAGCTGCAGCTGCCAGCCTATGCCACAGCCACAGCAACACGGTATCTGAGTCGTGTTTACTACCTACACACAGCTCACAGCAACACTGGATCCTTAATGCACTGGGTAGGGCCAGGGATTTAACCCTTTTGGATACTAGTCACATTCGTTACTACTGAGCCACGACAGGAACTCCATGACACTTTTCTTCCAAGCTTTTCTTTTGGTCTCAAATTTGGTAGCCATGGATGGTGATTATTACCTTGCATTTTGCATTTTTGTAAACTCTTTTTCTTCGTGTTTTTATTTTGTGTATTTTAAAAGGAATTTATGGTTGAGTTTAAAATTTTTAACAAAACAAAATTGTGGTACAAAGTAGTATAGTGTGATGTTAAGAGCACTGACTCTGGGACCAGACTGCCTGTGTTCGTATACTGGTTTTGTCACTTTCCGCGGGGTATAGTGTCTGTGTGTCTTGTTGGATTGTAGTGATGCTTTTAAATGATAAAAAGATGGAAGGCACTTGCTCTGTAAGAGCTGGAAACCATCATTTAAAGAGACAGAAACAGGCAGGTTCACTGTCAGTGATGAGAACCATGATGAGGTGAGTATGGGGCACTTTGGCAGCTCCTAGGAGAGCCCTTAACTTGGACTTTGGGGAAAGGGGAAAGTCTTCCTGGGCAAGTGATACTGCAGATGAGGCCTCAAAAACGAGTTATCTATGAGAAGAATGGGCAGTTGAGTTCCAGGAGGTGCAGAGTCTCAGAAGCAAGAGGGGAGTTGTGTGTGGCTCCAGGGCAGGGTTGGAGAATGACTGTGAGCCGTTTTAAGTATTTTAGGGCCTGTGCACTTTTCCTAAGAGACTGTAACCTAAGTAAGTGGATGCTCTGGAGTGTGCTGCCCTTTTTTCTCTTCCTGCTGGAATGTTTAGAGTCCTGGAATCACAAATGTTTTAAATACTTCAAATCTTGAGGAACAGGCTTGCTTTAGTTTAGTCAGTGTGTTTTAAGCAGCTACTTTGTGGAAAGTGAACGTATTTAAATGCAGTGTACTGGAGTTCCCGTCGTCATCGTGGCTCAGCGGAAACGAATCCATGAGGATGCAGGTTCGATCCCTGGCCTTGCTCAGTGGGTTAAGGATCTGGCGTTACTGTGAGCTTTGGTATAGGTCGCAGACACGGTTCAGATCTGGTGTTGCTGTGGCTGTGGCCACAGCTATAGCTCCGATTTGACCCCTAGCTTGGGAACCTCCATATGCTGTGGGCGAGGCCCTAAAAAAAAAAAAAAAATGCAGTGTACTGCCTGCCTTCATCTTGTAGCTAAAGTTCAGTACTCTTGTCTCTGGGCTCCACGACTCCTCTCTCTGCCCAGGTGTCAGCCCAAGCATTTGTGTAGAGCTTCCCCCAGCAGAACCTTAGCTAGGTCCAGAGATGGCCTTTCATACATACCTCCGAACAACTGAACCTTGGCTTTTGGAATGAGCAAAAGAGAAGCAACACTTCACATAATAAGGGATTCTCAATAAATTAATAACTGACTTCTCAGAAATGATAGAAGCCAAAAAGCAGTGGAATCACATATTTATCGTCTTTAAAGGAAGAATGCAAAACTTAAACCAAGAGTTCAGGTTAACCAAAGTATACTTTAGTAATGAAGGAGAAATTAAGACATTTCCAGATAAACAAGAGCTCAGGAAATTTGTTACCAGTGGAACTGCGCTACAGCTAGAAACGTAAAAAACAAACAAAAACACTAGTAAAGATAATCAGTATTGTACATTTTGTTTGGTTTGTAATTTAAACCATAATTTTAAATTTTGTTAATGGAAATAAATGTATAAAGTGTAGTCTGTGACAATAACAACATAAAATTGGAGAGACAAAGATGTACAGACATTGTTTGTATATTAAAGAAGCTAAGCTCTTCAGAGTGTATATTTTTGGTTGTCTTATTGTCGTGGTTGCTGGTCCTTCTGCCAGCTCATATTTTCTTAATTTTTTTCCCATTACTTAATGAATTTTATTGCAATTATAGGTGTACAAAAGCATCACAACTCAATTTTATAGCATTTCCATCCCAAACCCTCAGTGCATCCCCCCACCCAACTTGTCTCATTTGGAAACCATAAGTTTTCCAAAGTCTGTGAGTCTGTATCTGTTCTGCAAAGGAGTTCATTGTGTCCTTTCTTTAGTTTCCACATGTAAGTGGTAGCATTTGATGTTGGTGTCTCATTGTCTCACTGGTTTCACTTTGCATGATAATTTCTAGGTTCATCCATGTTGCTATAAATGCTGTTATTTCGTTTCTTTTAATGTCTGAGTAATATTCTATTGTGTGCATGTACCAGATCTTCCCTATCCACTGCTCCGTCGATGGGCATTTAGGTTGTTTCCATGACTTGGCTATTGTATAGAGTGCTGCAGTGAACACTGGAGTACATGTGTCTTTTCGAGTCATGAATTTCTCTGGAGAGATACCCAGGAGTGGGGTTGCTGGATCAAATGGTAATTCTGCTTTTAGTTTTCTAAGGGATCTCCATACTGTTTTCCACAGTGGTTGCACCAATTTGCATTCCCACCAACAGTGTAATAGGGATCCTTTTTCTCCACACCCTCTCGAGCACTTATTGTTAGTAGACTCTTTGATGATGGCCATTCTGGCTGGCGTAAGGTGGTACCTCATAGTGGTTTTGATTTGCATTTCTCTAATGACGGGTGATGTTGAACATCTTTTCATGTGTTTTTTGGCCATCTGTATGTGTTCTTTGGAGAATTGTCTGTTTAGATCTTCTGCCCATTTTTTGATGGGGTCGTTTGTTTTTTTTGGTATTGAGCTGTAAGAGGTGTTTGTAAATTTTGGAGGTGAATCCCATGTCAGTCAATTCATTTGCAAATATTTTCTCCCATTCTGTGGGTTGTCTTTTTGTTTTGTTTAGAGTTTCCTTTGCTGCGCAGAAAACTTTGAAGTTTCATTAAGTCCCATTTGTTTATTTTTCTTTTTATTGTCATTACTCTAACAGGTGGTTCTGAGAAGATGTTGCTGTCATTGATGTTGGAGAGTGTTTGGCCTGTGTTTTCTTCTAAGAGTTTTATAGTATCTGGTCTTATATCTATGTCTTCAATCCGTTTTATTTTTGTGCATGGTGTTAAGAAGTGTTCTCATTTCATTTTTTTACATGTGGCTGTCCAGTTTTCCCAGCACCACTTATTGAAGAGGCTGTCTTTTGTCCAATGTATATTCTTGCCTCCTTTGTCATAGATTAGTTGACTATAGGTGCGTGGGTTTAATTCTGGGCTCTCTATCCTGTTCCACTGATCTATATTTCTGTCTTTGTGCCAGTCCCACATGGTTTTGATGGCTGTAGCTTTGTAGTATAGCCTGAAGTCAGGGAGCCTGATTCCTCCAGCTCCATTTTTCTTTTTCAGGATATCTTTGGCTCTTCTGGGTCTTTTTTGCTTCCAAACAAACTCTAAAGTGTTTTGTTCTAGTTCTGTGAAAAATGTCCTTGGTAATTTGATAGGGATTGCATTGAATCTGTGGATTGCCTTGGGTAGTATAGTCATTTGGATAATATTGACTCTTCCAGTCCAAGAGCATGGTATGTCTTTCCATTTCTTCATGTCATCCTTGATTTCTTTCATCAGCGTCTTACAATTTTCAGAGTACAGGTCTTTTGTCTCTTTGGGTAGGTTTATTCCTAAGTATTTGATTCTTTTTGATGCGATGGTAAACGGGATTGCTTCTCTAATTTCTCTTTGTGATCTTTCATTGTTAGTATATAGAAATGCAGTTGATTTCTGTATATTAATTTTGTATCCTGAAACTTTGCCAAATTCATTGATGAGCTCTAACAGTTTTCTGGTCGAGTCTTTAGGATTCTGTAGGTATAGTATCATGTCATCTGCAAAAAGTGATATTTTTACTTCTTCCTTTCCAATTTGGATTCCTCTTATTTCTTTTACTTCTTTGATTGCTGTGGCTAGGACTTCCAAAACTATGTTGAATAGTCGTGGTGAGAGTGGACATCCCTGTCTTGTTCCTGATCTCAGCAGGAATTCTTTCAGCTTTTCACCATTGAGAATGATGTGAGCTCTGGGTTTGTCATCAATGGCCTTGATTATGTTGAGGTAGGTTCCCCCATGCCCACTTTCTGAAAGGTTTTTATGAGAAATGGGTGTTGGATTTTGTCAAAGGCTTTTTCTGCATCTATGGAGAGGATCATATGGTTTTTATTTTTCAGTGTGTTAACATGGTGTATCACACTGATTGATTTGTGGATATGAAGCATCCTTGCATTCCTGGGATAAATCCCACTTGATCGTGATATACAATCCATTTACTGTATTGTTGGATTCAATTGCCTAGTATTTTGTTGAGGATTTTTGCATCTGTGTTCTTCAGTGAGATTGGCCTGTAATTTTCTTTTTTTGTGGTATCTTTTTCTGGGTGATGGTTGCCTCAATTTTTTGGAATAGTTTCAGAAGGATAGGTGTTAACTCTTCTCTAAATGTTTGATAGAATTAGCCTGTGAAGCCATCTGGTCCTGGACTTTTGTTTGTTGGAAGTTTTTTAATCACAGTTTCAATTTCAGAACTTGTGATCGGTCTATTCATTTTTTTTCTCTTTCATCTTGGTTTAGTCTTGGAAGATTGTACTTTTCTAAGAATTTGTCCATTTCTTCTAGGTTTTCCATTTTATTGCCAAATAGTTGCATATAGTAGTCTTGTATGATCCTTTTATTTCTGTGATGTCTGTTGTTACTTCTCCTTTTTCATTTCTAATTTTATTGATTTGTGTCCTCTCTTTTTTCTTGGTAAGTCTGGCTAGGGGTTTATCAATTTTATTGTTCTTCTCAAAGAACCAGCTTTTAGTTTCATTGATCTTTTCTATGGTTTTCTTCATTTCTATTTCATTGATTTCTGCTCTGATCTTTATGATTTCTTTTCTTCTACTAACTTTAAGTCTTGTCTGTTCTTCCCTCTCTAGCTGCGTTAGATAGGAAGTTAGGTTGTTTATTTGAGGTTTTTCTTGTTTCCTGAGGTAGGCTTGTATTGCTATAAACTTTGCTCTTAGAACT
Organism: Catagonus wagneri; assembly: GCA_004024745.2. NCBI lineage: Eukaryota > Metazoa > Chordata > Mammalia > Artiodactyla > Tayassuidae > Catagonus > Catagonus wagneri. The sequence goes on along the minus strand of PVHT021183699.1, from coordinate 31,122,601 downwards.
GCTTTTGCTGCATCCCAGAGGTTTTGGAGTGTCGTGTCTTTGTTGTCATTTGCTTCTAGGTATTTTTTAATTTCCTCTTTGATTTCTTCAGTGATCCATTCGTTGTTTAGTAGCATGTTGTTTAGTCTGCAGGAGTTTGTGTTTTTTGCCATTTTTTTCTTGTTGTTGATTTCTAGTCATATGGCATTGTGGTCAGAAAAGATGTTTGATATGATTTCAGTTTTCTTAAAGTTACCAAGACTTGATTTGTAGCCCAGAATGTGATCAATCTTAGAGAATGTTCCGTGTGCACTTGAGAAGAATATGTATTCTCTTGCTTTTGGATAGAATGTCCTATAAATATCTTTTAAGACCATCTGATCTAATGCTTCATTCAGGGCCTGTGTTTCCTTATTGATTTTCTGTCTGGATAATCTATCCATTGCTGTAAGTGGGGTGTTAAAGTCCCCCACTATGATGGTGTTCTTGTTAATTTGTCCTTTTAAGGTTGTTAGCAGTTGCCTTATATATTGTGGTGATCCTATGTTGGGTGCATAGATATTTAAAATGGTTATATCTTCTTCTTGGATTGATCCTTTGATCATTATGTAGTGGCCTTCCTTGTCTCTTAAAATGTTCTTCATTTTAAAATCTGTTTTGTCTGATATGAGTATTGCTACTCTGGCTTTCTTTTGATTCCTGTTTGCATGGAATATTTTCTACCATTCTCTCACTTTCCATTTGTATGTGTCCCTAGAAGTGAAGTGGTCTCTTGAAGACAGCATATATATAGGTGTTGTTTTTGTATCCATTCAGCTAGTCTATGTCTTTTGGTTGCGGCATTCAGTCCATTAACATTTGCAGTAATTATTGATATGTATGTTCTTATTGCCATTTTATTAACTTGGGTTTTTGTCACTCTTTTTTCTTCCCTTATTCTTTTGTTGTCTCCTCTTGGGGTTTGATGACTATCTTTAATGTTGTATTTGAGTTGATTTTTCTTATTTATTTATCATTTGTAGAGTTTTGGTTTGCAGTTACCCTGAAGTTTTGACATAGGAGTCTATATAGAAATGAGATTGTTTTAAGTTGTTTGTTTCTTAATTGCAAGTGTGTCTCCAGTGTCCTCCATTTGTGCTCTCTTCTTCTCTCAATTTCTGATTTTGGTAGCACAATTGTGCATGGATGATTTAGTATCTTTACTGTATATATGCCTTTACTGGTGAGCCTTGTCACTTGTGGTGTTTTTGTTTCTGGTTGTGGCCTTTTCTTTTCTGCCTAGAGAATTTCCTTTAGTATTTGTTGTAAAGCTGGTTTTGTGTTGCCGAAATCTCAGCTTTTGCTTATCTGTAAAGCTTTTGATTTTTCCTTCAAATCTGAATGAGAACCTTGCTGGGTAATCTTGGTTGGAAGTTTTTTCCTTTCATCACATTAAGTATATAATGCCATTCCCTTCTGGCTTGCAGAGTTTCAGCTGAAAAATATGCTGATAACCTAATCGGGGTTCCCTTGTATGTTGTTTCTTTTCCCAGGCTGCTTTCCATATTTTCTCTTTGTCTTTAATTTTGGTCATTTTGATTAATATGTGTCTCGAGGTGTTCCTCCTTGGGTTTATTTTATATGGTACTCATTGCGCTTCCTGGATTTGAGTGAGTCGTTCCTTTCCCATATTAGAGAAGTTTTCGGCTATTATCTCTTTGAATATTTTTTCTGTCCCCTTCTCTCTCTCTTCTCCCTCTGGCACCCCTATAATACGGATATTGGTGCATTTAACATTATCCCAGAGATCTCTGAGACTCTACTCATTTCCTTTCAATCTCTCTTTTCTCTTCCACATTAGTGATTTGCACTAATCTGTCCTCCACCTCGCTGATTCGTTCTTCTGCCTCCTGTATTTTACTGTTGGCTGCTTCTAATGAATTTTTTATTTCAGTTATTGTATTTTGCATCTCGTTTATCTGTTACATCCTGTATTTCTTTGGTCAGCGTTTCCTGTAAATTATCAATCTTTGCCTCCAGTTTATTTCCAATGTCTTGCATCATCTTCAGCATCAACAGTCTAAAGTCTCTTTCCGGGAGGCCGATAATCTCCTCATCACTGAGCTGTTTTTCTGGGCTTTTTTCTTTCTCCCTTGTCTGAATTAGACTTTTCTGTCTTTTCATCTCTATAGGTTTTTGGTGTGGTGTCCTTTTTGCAGACAATAGAATTGTAACCTCTCTTACTTCTGGTGTTTGCCTCCCTGTGGCTCTCTCATTTTCTTAATTAAATGAATTTTATTGTATTTATAGTTGTACAACCATATCATAACCTAATTTTAGAACATTCCATCCCAAACCCCCAGTCCATCCCTCCCTGTCAGCCTGTCCCCTTTGTTAACCATACATTTTCCATAGTCTGTGAGTCTGTTTCTGTTCTGCAAATAACTGTTCATTTGTATCCTTTTTCTAGATTGCACATATAAGTGAGACCATGTGATGTTTTTCTCTCACTGTCTGACTAATTTCACTTTTCATGATAATTTCTAGGTCTATCCCTGTTGCTGCAAATGCCGTTATTTCATTCTTTTCATGGCTGAGTAATATTGCATTGTATGTATGTTACCACATCTTCTTTATCCACTCCTCTCTCAGCGGAGATTTAGGTTGCTTCTATGTCCTGGCTATTGTATATTATGCTGCAGTGAACATTGTGGTATATGTGTCTTTTTCTTTTTCTTTTTTTCTTTTTAGGGCCTCACCCACAGCATATGGAAGTTCCCAGGCTAGGGGTCGAATCAGAGCTACAGCTGCTGGCCTGCGCCACAACCACAGCAACTCCAGAGCCAAGCCACGTTCGTGACCTACATTACAGGTCACAGTAACACTGGATCCTTAACCCACTGAGCAAGGCCAGGGATCGAACCCACAACCTCATGGTTCCTAGTCAAATTCTTTGCTGCTGCACCATGATGGGAACTCCTATATATCTTTTTGAGTCATGATTTTCTCTGGATAGATGCCCAGGAATGGGGTAGCTGGATCATATGGTAATTCTGTATTTAGTTTTTTCCATAGTGGTTGCACCAATTTGTTCCCACTAATTCCAGCACTAATTGTTTAGTTTTTTTGATGGTAGCCATTCTGGCTGGTGTAAGGTGTTATCTAATAATTAGTGATGTTGAGCATCTTTTCATATGTTTTTTGGCCATCTGTATGTCATCTTTGTAGAAATGCCTCTTTAGAACCTCTGCTGATTATTTGATGGGTGCCAGCTCAGATTTGCTGTTGAACCTCTCTATAATGACACTGTTCAGGGAGTTTCCACTGTGGTACAGTGGATTAAGGATCCAGTGTTGCCGCAGCTGTGGCGTAGGTCTCGGCTGTGGCTCAGATTCCATCCCTGGCCAGGAACTTCCATATGCCATGGGTGTTGGGTGTGGCCATTAAAAAAAAAAAAAAAAGCCCTCTGCTTTTCAGGCTAGGTTGTTATAAGAAGTTGTTAATAATATAGTCCCCAAGGTAATCCCCAAGAAAATACGTTTTTAAATGTATAGAAAAAGAAGGGCATACTACAAAAAATCACCCCGCTTCTAAAAAAAGGGGGGGGGGACAGCAATGGTGGAATTGAGGAACAAAAATAATATGAGACATGTGGAAAACAAATAGCTAAATGGCGTAAATAAATCCTTCCTTGTCAGTAATCACATTAAATGTAAATGGATCAAACTCTTCTGTTAAAAGGCAGAGATTAGCAGATTTTATTTTAAAAAGCCAGAATCCATCTACATGCTGTTTGCAAGACACATTATACACTGCATTTTATCTTTTATTTATTTATTTATTTTTGTCTTTTCAGGGCTGCACCCACAGCATATGGAGGTTCCCAGGCTAGAGGTCTAATCAGAGCTACAGCTGCTGGCTTATGCCACAGTAACAGCAAAGCCAGATCTGAGCCACGTCTGCAACGTACACCTCAGCTCATGGCAACGCTGGATCCTTAACCCACTGAGCAAGGCCACGGATCGAATGTGCAGCATCATGGTTCCTAGTTGGATTCGTTTCTGCTGCACCACGATGAAAACTCCCTGCACTACACTTTAGATATAAGAATAAAAAGATGCTGAAAGTAAAAGAATGGGAAAAAAGCTGGAATTCTTTTGTGTGCTGTCTGGCAGACACTGTATGTATACTACACTTCAGATATAAAACACAAGGGCGTTGAAAGTAAAAGTATGGAAAAAGATACTCTGTTCTAAACAGTAACCAAATAAGAGCTGAAGTGGCCATGTTATTTATTTATTTTGTTTTTGTTTTTTTTGGCCATGCCTGCAGCATACAGAAGTTCCTGGACTAGGGATCAAACTCACACCACAGCAGCAACCCAATATGCTGGAGTGACAACACTGGATCCTTAACCTGCTGTGCCACAGGGAACCCCAAAGTGGCTGTGTTATTATCAGACAACATTAAAAAGGTTATTAGGTACAAAGCAGGACATTACATATTGATAATTGCTTTAATTCAATAAGAGGATCTGACAGTTATAAACACATGGAACATAAAACAAGATTCCTAAAATATATGAAGCAAAAACTGACAGAATTGGAAGGAGAAATACACAGTTCTGTAATAATAGTTGAAGACTTTAATACTCCACTTTCAGTAATGGTTAGAAACCCAGACCAGATCATGAGGAAATGGAGGGCTTGAGCAACAGTGTAAACCAACTAGACAAATATACATTCTTCTCAAGTGAACATGGAACATTCTCCAGAATAGACCATTTGTTAGGCCATAAAAAGTCTCAGTAAATTTAAAAAGATTGGAATCATGCAGAGTATCTTTTCCAGTAACAGTGGAATGAGACTAGAAATCAATAATAGAATGAAAACTCGAAAGTTCACACAAATGTGGAAATGCAGCAGTACATTCTAAAACAGCCAATGGGTCAAAGAAGAAATCAGAAGGGAAATTAGAAAATATCTTGAGATGATGAAAACAAAAACACAGTATACCAAAACATATGGGATATAGTGAAAATAGAACTAAGAGGGAAATTTATAGATGTATAAAGGACTCTGGACTCATATCTAGAATATATACAGATGACCCAATTAAAAAACAGTTAAGGAGTTCCCCTTGCGGCTCAGTGGAAACGAATCTGATTGTTATCCATGAGGACACAGGTTTGATCCCTGGCCTCAATCAGTGGATTAAGGATCCAGCATTGCCGTGAGCTGTGGTGTAGGTTGCAGACACAGCTTGGATCAGGCATTACTGTGACTGTGGCATAGGCCTGAAGCTGCAGCTCTGATTCGACCCCAAGCCTGCGAACCTCCAGATGCTTCAGGTGTGGCCCTAAAATGACCAAAAAAAAAAAAACCCCAAAAAGCAAAAACACTTAAAAGAATTGGAGAGGTGCTTCACAAAAGAGGACATTTCCAAATGGCCAGTGAGCATATGAAAGCATTTCGGTGTTTGTTATTCAGTGAACATTAAAACCAAAGGAGTTCCAGTCGTGGCACAGAGGAATTGAATCCAACTAGGAACCAGGAGGTGGTGGGTGTGATCCCTGGCCTCGCTCAGTAGGTTAAGAATCTAGTGTTGCCGTGAGCTGTGGTGTAGGGTGATAGACGTGTCTTGGATCCTGGCTTGCTGTGGCTGTGGCATAGGCCAGCAGCTGTACCTCTCATTGGACCCCTAGGCTGGGAACCTCCATATGCTGTGGGAGCCACCCTAAAAAGCAAAAACAGATAAAAAAGAATAAAACTGCAGAAATATACCACCACCTCCCCCTCCAAATGGTTAAAATTAATTGGACTAAAAATATTAAGAGGTCACAAGGATTTGGAGCAGTTGAAACTCCCATTACACTGCTGATGGGAACATAAATGCAAATTACTATATACTCCACAACCCAGAAATTTTATCCTGGGAACATTCCCAACAGAAAAGAGGAGTGGATAGGGAAGATGTACATACATACAATGGAATATTACTCAGCCATTAAAAGAAACGAAGTAACATTTATAGCAACATGGATGGACCTAGAAATTATCATGAGAAGTGAAACCAGTCAGACAATTAGACAGCAACATCCAAAGCTACCGCTTACATGTGGAAACTAAAAAGACACAGTGAACTTCTTTGCAGAACAGACAATGACTCACAGACTTTGGAAAACCTTTGGTTTCCAAATAAGACAATCTGGGGGGTGGGGGGATGCACTGAGGGTTTGGGATGGAAATGCTGTCAAAGCGAGTTGTGAGGGTTTTTGTACACCTATAATTATAATAAAATTCATTGAGCAAAAAAAAAAGAAAGAGTGCTTATGTAGGAGTTTCCGTTGTGGGTCAGTGATTAACGAATCTGACTGTGAACCCTGAGGTTTGGGTTTGATCCCTGGCCTGGCTCAGTGGGTTAAGGATCCGGCGTTGCCGTGAGCTGTGGTGAAGGTTGCAGACGCGGCTCGGATCCCGTGTTGCTGTGGCTGTGGCGAAGGCCGGCAGCTACAGCTCCTGTTAGACCCCTAGCCTGGGAACCTCCATATGCCGTGGGTACAGCCCTAAAAAGCAAAAAAAAAAAAAATTATAATAGCTCTAGTCTTAATAGCTCGAACTGGAAACAGCCAAATAAATGTTCAACACTGGAATAGATATATGCACATATATGAATATGTTCATTCAATGTACATATTTGTAGAAAAGAATCTACATGCACCAATGTGATGAACTAGTAGATATCATTTATTTTTAAAAATTTCATTGGAGTATAGTTGACTTATAATTAGTTTCATGTGAACAGCAAAATGCATCAGTTATATGTGTGTGTGTGTGTGTGTGTCCATTCTTTTTTCCCCATATAGATTACTACAAACTATTGAGTAGTATTTCCCTGTTCTATACAGTAGTTTCTTCTTAATCATCTGTTTTATAGAGTAGTGTGTAAATGTTATTTCCACCCTCCCAGTTCCTCCCTCCCTCCCCTATGGTAACCCTGAGATTGATTTTGAAGTCTTTGACTTTATTTCTGTTTTATAAATAAGTCCTTTTGTATCATTTTTTGGTTAGATTCCACATGTAAGTAATATCATATATTTGTCTTTGATTTATTTACTTTGCTCAGTATGGTAATCTCTAGGTCCTATCCACGTTGCTGCAAATGGCATTATTTCATTCTTTTTTATGGCTGAGATTCCACTGTGTATATATATACCACATCTCTTTTATTCATTTCTTGTTGATGGACATGATGAAGGTTGTATCCATGTCTTGGCTATTGTAAATAGTGTTGCAGTGAACATTGGGGTGCATGTATCTTTTCAAATTACAGTTTTCTCCAGATGCCCAGGTGTGGGACTGCTGGATATTATCGTTGTTTTATATTTAGTTTTTTGAGCAACTTCCATACTGTTTTCCATAGTGATTGCACCAGTGTACATTCACACCAACAGTGTAGGAGGATTCTTTTTTTCCCACACCTTCTCCAGCATTTATTGTTGGTAGACTTTTTTGGTGATGGCCATTCTGACTGGTATGAGGTGATACCTCATTGTAGTTTTGACTTGCGTTTCTCTGATACTTAGTGATAGTGAGCATCTTTTCATGTGCTTATTCACCATCTGGATGTCTGGAGAAATATCTATTTAGGTCTTTTGCCTTTTTTGTTTTTTGATTTGTCTTTTTAGGGCTGCACCCATGGAATATGGAGTTCCTAGGCTAGGGGTTGAATTGGAGCTGTAGTTTCTGGCCTACACCACAGCCACAGCAACAGCAACGTTAGATCCAAGCCACGTGTGCGACTTTCATCACAGCTCACGGCAATACCTGATCCTTATTAACTCACCGAGCGAGGACAGGGATCGAGCCTGTGTTTTCATGAATGCTAGTCAGATTTGTTTCTGCTGAGCCACAACAGAAACTCCTGCCGATTTTTTTTTATTGGGTTGTTTCTTTGATATAAAACTGTGTGAGATGTTTGTATATTTTAGAGAATAATCTCTTGTTCACTTCATTTGCAAGATTTTCTCCTATTCTTTGTGTTGTCTTTTTTTTTTTTTATGGTTTCCTTTGCTGTGCAAAAGCTTTTAAGTTTAATTAGGTTCCATTTGTTTAATTTTGTTTTTATTGTCATTACTCTAGGAGGTGGATCCAAAAAGATATTGCTGCAATTTATGTCAAAGAGTGTACTGCCTGTGTTTTCCTCTAGGAGTTTTATAGTTTCAAGCCTTACGTTTAGATCCTTAATTCATTTTGAGTTTATTTTTGTGTATGGTGTTAGAGAATGTTCTAACTTCATTCTTTTACATATAGGTCTCAGATTTTCCCAGCACTACTTACTGAAGAGACTATCTTTCCTCCATTGTATGTTCTTGCCTTCTCTGTCATAGATTGTCAGAGATGTCATTGACCATAGGTGCTTGCGTTTGTTTTTGGTCTTTCTGTCCTGTTCCACTGACCTGTATTTCTGTTTTTGTGTCAGTACTGAAGGCAGGGAGCCTGTTTCCTCCAGTTCCATTTTTCTTTTTCAAGATTGTTTTGTCTTTTGTGTTTCCATACAAATTTTAAAATATTTTGTTCTAGTTCTGTGAAGAATATCATTGGTAATTTGATAACAATTACATTAAATCTGGAGATTGCCATAGGTAGTAGTCATTTTGACAATATTGATGCTTCCAACTCAAGAGCATAGTATATCTTTTTCCATCTGTTTGTGTCATCTTTGATTTCTTTCATCAGTATCTTACAGTTTTCAGAGTACAGGTCTTTTGTCTCTTGAGGTTGATTTATTCCTAAGTATTTTATTCTCTTAGTAGATATAATTTAAATGAAAGCAGCCAGTCACAAAAGTATACACAGTGGAATGCGTGATTTCAGTTATATGCCATCAGAAAACTAATTTATGGTGATAGAAATTGTAATAGTGGTTTGTGATGGAGGATGCTCCTTGCTGGGCCAGGGCACCAGGCCACCTTCTGAGGTTCTGGAGCTGTTTTATAGCCTAATCTAGATAGTGGTTATAGAGATGTATGCATACATAATAATTCATTGTGCTGTATACTTTTATTTATTTTTTATTTTTCCATTATAGCTGGTTTACAGTTTTCTGTCAATTTTTCAACTGTGCAGCGTGGTGACCTGGTTACACATACATATACAGATTCATCACAAGTGATTAGACATAGTTCCTCTTGCTATACAGCAGGATCTCCTTGCTTTTCCATCCCAAAGGCAATAGTCCTATTAAACTATTAAACCCAGACTCGCATACCATCCCCCTCCCTCCCCTCCCCCACCCTCTTGGCAACCAAAAGTCTGTTCCCCAAGTCTGTGATTTTCTTTTCTGTAGAAAGGATCATTTGTGCGGTATATTAGATTCCTGATGTGTGATAACATATGGTATTTGTCTTTCTCTTTCTGACGTACTTCGCTCAGTATGAAGGTCTCTAATTCCATCCACGTTGCTGCAAATGGCATTATTTTATTCTTTTTTATGGCCGAGTAGTATTCCATTGTGTATATTACCACATCTTCCTAATCCAGTCATCTGTTGATGGACATTTGGGTTGTTTCCATGACTTGGCTATTGTGAATAGTGCTGCAATGAACATGCGTGTGCAAGTGTCTTTTTCAAGGAAAGTTTTGTCCAGATGTACGCCTGAGAGTGGGATTCCTGGGTCATATAGTAGTTCTGTGTATAGTTTTCTAAGGTACCTCCATACTGTTTTCCACATTACACTATTAAGATTTGTGCATTGTCCTAAATTTAATTCCCAATTAAAAAAAAATCAAAAGAAGTGAAACTTGAAACTAAAGCACATTCATTTTTTTCAATTTTTTTTTTTTTTTTTTGCTTTTTGCTTTTTAGGGCCATACTCATAGCATATGGAGGTTCCCAGGCTAGGGGTCGAATTGGAGCTGCAGCTGCTGGCCTATGCCACAACCACAGCAATGTGGGATCCGAGCCTCGTCTGCAACCTACACCACAGCTCATAGCAACGCCAGATCCTTAGCCCCATGAGTGAGGCCAGGGATCAAACCTGCAACCTCATGTTACTAGTCAGATTCGTTTCTGCTGTGCCACAGTAGGAACTCCCATTTTTCAAATTTTTGATGTAAGGCCAAGCCTTTTACTTTGTGTGTGGAGGATCGATTGACTTCTTTTCAGCCTGGTCTAGTGTAAATCTCACCTTCAGTGTGTTATGCACAATTTTCATGGTCTATCCTTTTAAATTAGAGCAATTTTCTCAGCATTCTGAATCAGGATCCTTCTGGTTTTTTATTTCACCGTTTTTTTGTTGTTGTCTTACTTATGTCTAATTTGATCAGAAGTTTGTTTGCTTTTTTGTTTTAGCATCTTGCTTTTATTACATCTCTAAAGATATTCAACCAGTCTACTTTGTGAATTGGTGTGACTAAATGGAGTTTGAAAAATTCTGATCTAGAGGCTTCTTGAGTTTACTTCTGCGCTGAAGTTTTATGACTCATATTTTGTACATTTACCATTCTCCTAGCAGGGAGAGTTTAGTGTGCCTGCAGTTGTTCCTGTGTCTCTGTTATCTAGCACAGATTCTACTTGCCATGATGTCCTAACTCTTCTCTCCTTTTTTTTTTTTTGTTCATCCCAGCTACCCACTGCTAAAACTCCCCTTGCCAGGAACAGGGCCTGTGGAATTCACCACTCCTGTGAAGGACTACTCACCCCCACCTTCGACCTCTGACCGCAAGCCAGGAGAGCCTAGTGAGCAGCCAGAGTGGGTAGGTGCTCAGCATGTCGCTGAGGAGAGCCCTGGGGATTGGGCACAGATTGGCTGACACAGGGGTTCTGTGATTAGTAAGGGGGGTC
>PVHT021183699.1:31061563-31104153 GCA_004024745.2 Catagonus wagneri | reverse complement strand
CTTACATGTGGAAACTAAAAAGACACAATGAACCTTCTTACAGAACAGACAATGACTCACAGACTTTGGAAAACCTTGGTTTTTCAAATAAGACAATCTGGGGGGTGGGGGGATGCACTGGGGGTTTGGGATACAAAATCTGTAAAATTGACTTGTGATGATTTATGTACACCTATAATTGAAATAAAATCCATTAAGAGAAAAAAAAAAAAAGAAACAGTGCAGCTTATTTTGGAGAAAGGGAGTCTGAAGTGAGGTATTTTTCTTGGCTCGTGGTAGGTAGGACCAATTAAATCTTGGGCTTTGGAATTTAGATGAATTCTTTAGACAGTGGGAAGCCCTTCCCTTAGAGGCAGTGACATGATGAAGGTGGCAGTACGAAAGATCAGTCTTACTGAACTTTAAGAAACTTGTAGACTGAGATGACTGTGCCTAGGAGAGGGTGAGGGAATATGAAAGGGGAGAAGGGATTGATTTGCAGGCCAAATCCAATTTTCAGAGCTTTAAGACATAATGATACAACTAGATATAACTAACATGTTTTTGAGTGGACACCTTGTTGGATTGTTTCATGTGAATGCTTTGTTTGGCCCTCACTATTCCCATTTCCTTCAGTAAGTAAGGGACTGCGGCTTAGAGAGTGTAGAAACCCTCGTCCAAGGCTCACAGCCAGAGGTAGATATAGAAGTTGAACCCTGGCGTGTCCCTCAAGCCTGCCCTTCCCACCACACCACACCACACCACACCCCCTCACCTGTCCAGGGCTGAAGGACAGGGAGCAGGAGCTCTGTTTTCCAGAAGAGCTGAGTAACGGGGGGTCTTCTATGTCATGGTCTAGAGGGAGCCCCTGGGTGTGTCCGTGTAAAGGTGAAATACCTGGAGCTCTAGGTTGCTTTTTCTAAACGGGAAGGAAGGGTTGTATTTAAAACATTAACAACAATAATAACAATATTGAGATGTCTTGTTCTGACCTAGGCCAGGTCATTATGGAACCCTGAACCTCATGCCAAGCACTACCTGCCAAGGTCACAGAGGTGGCTGGGCTTTGGCCCCAGCACTGCAGTGTTTGTGGTGGCAGCCTGAGCCTGAACCCAAGGTTTCCGGGGAGCCCTGGTCAGAGCCTCATGGTGGTGGCCAGAGACTCCAGGGGTCCTTAGGACCTCAGCTCCCCTCCTGTGCTGCTTATACTGGGCCTTTCCATCTATGTCCTGTTCTCCGTGGGAGCTTGTTTAGAGCTACCCAGGAGGTTGGCTGTAGAGAATACACCAACTTGGGCATTAGGCAACCCTGGGCTTTAATCCTGGCTCTGCTGCCTATCAGCTGTGTGTCCTTGGGTATATCTGTTTTATCCCTCTGAGCCTTGGTTTTCTTATCTTGGTCCTCTAGCTCAGGGTCTCTTGGAAAATGCAACTAAGACGTGAGCCAAGGCTGCAGTTATCTCAGAGCATGACTGGAGAGTATCTGCTTCAAGCTCACTCCGGTCATGGGCCGGCATCAGGCCCTTGCAGGCTTTTGGGCTGAAAGCTTCTGTTCCTCATGGGGTGTTGGCTGAAAGTCCCCTCAGTTCCATGCCACGTGGACCTTTTTGGAGCAGCTCATAATATGACTGACTTCCTAGAGTGGTGGCTCCAAAAAAGGGGTGTGGAGGAATCATAGTCTTTTTTGTCCTCCCACTTTAAAAAAAATCGTGGCGGAGAATTCCTGTCACAGCTTGGTAACAAACCCTACTAGGATCCATAAGGATGCGGGTTCAGTCCCTGGCCTCGCTCAGTTGGTTAAGAATCATGGCGTTGCTGTGAGCCGCAGTGTAGGTCACAGATGTGGCTCGGATTTGGCATTGCTGTGGCTGTGGCGTAGGCCAGCAGTTACAGCTCCAGTTCAGCCCCTAGCCTGGAAGGGGCTATATGCCAGAAGTGTGGCCCTAAAAAGACCAAAAAAAAAAAAAAAAAACTTGTGGCAAAGTACACACAACATAAATTTTAACCTTTTTTAAGTGTACAATTCAGTAGTATTAGATACATTAACATTATTGTGCAGCCATTACTACCATCCATCTCTGCAACTCTTCATCTTGTAAAACAGAAACTCTGTACCCATTAAACAGTAACTCCACGTTTCCCCTTCCTCAGCCCCTGGTAACCACCATTCTCCTTTCTGTCGCTATGAATTTAAGTACTTAGGTACCACATATAAGTAGAATCACACAGTATTTGTCTTTTTGTGTCTGATTTATTTCAGTGAGTGCAGTGGCCTAAAGGGTTATAGTCTTTTGTAACCTAATCTCAGAATTGAGAGCTCTTCACTTTTGCTATATTCTGTTTGTCAGAAGGAAATCACTAGGTACAGCCTACTCACAGGGAGGTTACACTTGGGCATGAGCCCAGGAGATGGGGATTTGGGGGGCCACATTAGAAGCCTCTATCTGGTGAGGACTCCTCACTCTGTACCCAGGGGCATCTGGACTCCACTGGCCCTTATGCTTTCTCCATCACCCACTTAGGATACCGTGTGTTGTTTTCGTTTCTGTGTCTCTCACTTGAGTATCAAGTAGGGATTTTGACAGGACACAGCATAGTGAGTGCTAGGCCCTGCCCACATTTACTGCTACCCATTTTAGTGCCTGCCTGCCTGCCTGTTTTGCAGCCACCAACATCTGCATCTCTTTTGTCAAAGGATCGCTGGTATAGAAGGCATGAGGTGCCGGAGAATTCACACCCCTAGGAGCAGTAACTGCAGGAACTGGTGTGTAAACTCAGCTCTCCCTTTAGGTGGGACGACTCAGCTAAATCCAGTTATCCACAGAGGTCACTTGCTTACTAACACACTTTGTTGGCTGCCTTCCGTTCCCTGCTCCTGTCCCCTACTTTCTTCCTGTGTTTTCTGCACCTCTCAGAGAAACCAGGGCCTACTTAAGGACTGCTGCGAGGGGATCCCAAACTCAGACAGTGAAGGACAAGAATTAAGCTAATACCTGTAAATAAACACCCTCAGAAGAAGGTGATTGAGGGTACCTGTGTTGGACAGTGAGTTTGATAGTCATATCGATCATATTAAAATGACTAGACTAAGATCTTTTGTTGTTGTTGTCTTTTTAGGGTGTCACCCATGGCATATGGAGGTTCCCAGGCTAGGGGTCACATCAGAGCTGTAGCCACTGGCCTACACCACAGCCACAGCAATACGGGATCCAAACCACGTCTGCAACCTACACCACGACTCACGGCAATGCTGGATCCTTAACCCACTGAGCGAGGCCAGGGATCAAGCCTGTGTCCTCATGGATACTACTCGTGTTTGTTGCTGCTGCACCACCATGGGAACTCCTGAACCAAGATCTTGAAAGAGCTGGACAGATATGGAATAACTGCTTAGAAAGCTCAGTGGGAAGTCAGTAACTAGGAATTGCTGACCAGTAGAGGGAGATTCCACCAAACCTGGAGAGCATGGCTGTGCCTGGTATAGGCTCCCTTCTAGTTTTTCTGTCTGGTAAGGCTTATCCTTTGAGGATTGAAAATAATGAACAGTGGCTTTTACCCAGGACTGGTGGAAAGTCAAAGGAGAGCAAGGTGTCTAGGGCACAGGGGTTATGTATTCCTATGAAAACTGTGGATCCTCTCCCCTAAAAGTGATGATGGTGATAACAGATACACTTCTTTTTTTTTTTTAAGGCTGCACTCTTAGCACATGGTGTTTCCCAGGCTACGGGTGGAATTGGAGCTGTAGCCGCCGGCCTACGCCACAGCCACAGCCACGCCAGATCCGAGCCACATCTGCAACCCACACCACAGCTCACGGCAACACCGGATCCCTAACCCACTGAGCAAGGCCAGGGATCGAACCCGTGTCCTCATGGATGCTAGTCAGATTGGTTTCCCCTGAGCCAGGGCAGGAACTCCAGCAGGTACACTTCTGAGAAGACATGCGAGTTAAGCTGGGAGCTCTTGGAGCCATCCTTAGAGCCCAGAAAGAGAGCTCTGGTTCTGCGGTATGCTCATTGTTACTTTGTCGAAGTGGTGGCCTGGGTGGTCGTGGTTGGGAAGCAGGCTGGATGTGGACGGGAAGGCCAAGGAGTTGTCCTGCTTGGAAACCAAAGGTTTAGTTGCACAGGGTCAGTGGGCCTGAAGTTGAGAGCAAAGCGTCTGACAGAGGCCGTGGGCAGAGGAGGTTGTATGTGCAGTCTTGTGCCCAGTGGGAACAGACCTGGGTCTGCAGGCTCCACAGTGCCAGCTGTTTCTGGGTGATGCGCTGTATCCTTCACAGAGTTTGAGGGTGATCACCCTGAGAATCGCCCTCCTTGTAGGGCTGTTGGTCCTGCCGACCTTCTGTGTGGTGTCTCAAGGCAGCAAGCTGCTATTCAGGTCAGAACCTGTAGCATTCGGTTCTATCCAGTACCTCCCAGCAGCTTCTCGTGGGCTGAGTCTGGTGCAGCAGACTGAGTGGGTGAGGCCTTTTGTCCCCAGAGCCATTCATAAATATATGCTTCACAAAGGCTCAGATGGCTACCTGGGGTCTTCCTATATGCCCAGGAGCCCCATAGGTGTTAAACGCTGTGCATGTTCAGCTTCTTGACTCTTGCTGTGCCTGGCCTTGCAGCATGGCATCCCTGAGTGGCTAGGGGGCCTTCCTTTCATCTACATGCCTTCCCTTCTGAGTCCATGATTGCGGCACAGGTATCGGGACAGTCCCCTCACCCCTTGGCCAGGCCTGGCTCCCTCCAGCCTGTGCCTCCGGGCTGCGGGAGGTCCTTCCCTGTCTCCACTTGGATGACAGTCTAACTTTAGGGGGTCTCAGAGCACTGCTTTGTCCAGCCACCCCTCCCTTTCAAAGATAGTCAGGGGCTTTTCTTGGTCATCTGGCTAAAATCCAGATGGCTAAGTCGGGCGTCATCCGGGCCATTTCTCCTTTCAGCTGTAATTTCCTTTATTACCCGACAGGATTCGTCTGCGCTGTCCAGGATGGTCCTCAGAGACCCTCCCTGCCCCTTCCCCACCTCCGGGCTCCACTCAGCTCCTCCTCTGGCCATAACCCTACCACGGCCAGTCCACTACCTTGTTTGCGGGGTGCTTCATGGCGTATCCATCACCAGGAATCATTCTCACCTGTTACACATGTGTCATTTTGTCACTTAGGTGCCTGTTAGCTCTTTAAATACAGATGGCAAGTTCTAGTGAGAAAAGTGTGGTTCATGAGGAGACCTGGGTTTGGATCCCGTACCACCCTGCTTGAGTCCTGAAACCCTAGACAATCACTTGCTTCTCATAGGACCGTCATGGGGGGTGGTGAAGCCACGTACCACAGCTGTTATTGCTAACGTTGCCATTGGCATTTATCTCTGCACACTGTGTGTGTGTGTGTGTGTGTGTGTGTGTGCGCGCACGCGCGTGCTAGTGTGTGCGCCTTTGTGATGCTACAGGATGAGTGCCATTATCCCCCTTTCACACTGAAAAAATTGAAATCTAGAGAAGTCAAAAATGTTTCCAAGGCCATAGAGTTGGAGAGTGGAGATTTAAAACTGGGTCTGTTGAGCTTCAAAAACCATTGACCTACTACGAGTGGCAAAAACCAGGGTAAGAAGGCTGCACCCTTTGGGGAGTTTGTGGCCTATTGCAGAGTCCGCAGGTATTGTCCATCAAGGGCTGGAGAGTACGTGTTTTACTTAGGCTGTGTGGGTCATGTTATCTCTTGTCGCAGACACTTACCTCTGCTGCTGTTGTGTGAAAGCAGCATGGACAGTGTGTAGGGGGGTGGGTGTGGCTGTGTTCCAGGAAGACTTTATTTAGAGAAACAGGTGCCAGCCTTGATAGAGCCTGTGGGCCATAGTTTGGGAAACCCTGTTCTGGGAAAAGTGTAGGAAACTGGCTCATAAGTGGTGGATGTCTTTATTTTCGAAGACCTGTCTTGCTGGTCCCACGTTGCTTTGCCCATAGTAGGTGCTTAGTAAATCTTTACTGTGTATGGGCTGTGTTTCTCCCTCTTGTGCTGAGCCGACCTTTCTACCTCTCGCCCATTTCTTCTGCAGTATGTGGGTGCCCCAGTGGCTTACATCCAGCAGATACTTGTCAAGTCCTCGGTGTCTCCCTGGCACAAGAACCTCCTGGCAGTAGACGTGTTCCGCTCACCTCTGTCCCGGGCCTTCCAGCTGGTGGAGGAGATCCGGAACCACGTGCTGAGAGACAGGTACCCTCTCTGGGACTGCTGCCTCCCTGGTACAGTTCTGTACTGCAGGGAGGGCAGCCCCAGTGTAAGCCTGCTTTCCTTTGCTCAGCACTCCTGTGGGTCCACTGTGGCTGCATTCCCCTTGACCTTGTGCGGATGGCACAGATAGGGCCCTGAGCTTTGTCCTCGGGTCTCGGACAGAGTGAGAACCCTCTGGGCCAACCCTGTGAAAGGCTGACCAAGATCCAGTTGACTTGTGACCCAGTGGGCTCATTGCCCAGGGCTGTGAGATGTGACAGTAACAGTGGTGGCCGTGCTGAGGCGAGGCAAGCTCTACCTGGGAGTGCGCTTCTGAAACCTTACCCGAGTCCTGATTCTCTGGAGTGTGCTGGTTTTGCAAGCTGCCTCTCTGCTGGGTTTTATGGGGGTGGGTGTGGCTGTGTCCTAGGAAGACTTTATTTAGAAAAACAGGTGCCAGGCTTGATATAGCCTGTGAGCCATAGTTTGGCAACCCCTGTTCTATTGGGAAATGTGTAGGAAAGTAGTTCATAGGTGGTGGATGTGCAGTTCATAAGGGCTTTGAGAGGCATTTTGGTGAACAAAACAGACCCCTTAATTTTTACCCTATCCCCTCTGCTTGCTGAACTGGCCAAGGTATTCTGGTGGGTGGGGCTGTGCACGCTCCCAGAACTTGCCTCTCCTCAGGGGTGATGGACTTTTGAGCCGCACATGCATTTTGACAGCCGGGCAGCCACACGGTTTGGTTGTTGACCCCCTGGAAGAACTTCCCCTGCTGCCCTAATTCTCAGACTCTGTGAGACACCAGGCATACGGGGACCTGACGAGGGAAGAGACTTTGCAGTACAGTGGGCCTGTCCGATGCCGGCAGGCATGGCAGGTGCCTCGTCCTGTCTCCTGCACAGCTCTGGGACCAGAAGCCTGGAGGAGGTGTGCCTGCAGGTGACTGACCTGCTGCCAGGCCTCAGGAAGCTCCGCAACCTCCTTCCCGAGCATGGATGCCTGCTACTGTCCCCTGGGAACTTCTGGCAGAATGACCGGGAACGCTTTCATGCTGACCCTGACATCATCGGGACCATCCACCAGCACGAACCCAAAACCCTGCAGACCTCGGCCACGCTCAAAGGTACCCCCAGGGCAGATTCCTTGAGGACCTGCAAGGGGACTTGTCGGTCACCATGTCTCTTTGGTGGCCATTCTGGCAGATCAGGAGTTATCCCTTGTTTCCCAGCGTGGGGGTTGGGGGTTCCTCGGTGGCTCTGCAGTAGCTGCCACTCCTGGGTCAGCACCTGCTGGTTTGTGTTGCAGACTTGCTGTTCGGTGTTCCTGGGAAGCACAGCGGGGTGAGCCTCTACACCAGAAAGAGGCTGGTCTCGTACACCGTTACCCTGGTCTTCCAGCACTACCACGCCAAGTAAGGGTGTCGGCACTCGGGGCTCCTGATGGGGCTGTGGAGTGACAGGAGGCTTGGTGCGGTCCCTCTTCTGGTTAGAGTGTCCAGAATGCCCCTCTGGGCACTTGGAGTTCTCAGGCCTCCTGTTGAAATGTTTATATCCCTTAGACTGAAGGATGCTGTCTGCTCACATTTAAGTGGGGATGACCTGACAACCCCTGGTTAGGAAAAAGGGATGGGGTTAAAAAAAAATGAAGAATAAGGAACGAAGGCAGGGCTGACAAACTCAGTGTCCCATTGCCTCCATTAATCTCCCTTGAGCGGAGGGCAGGGGACCTCAGCTGGTTACTACTGAGCCACAGGTGTCCTCCTTCCCAGCATAGCACTGCAGGCAGCTCCCAGCAAGAGTGAGGGCACTTTGGATGCTGCTGCTGGTCTCTCCTGGCCCTTCGGCTGTTGGAGTGGAGTGATAGCTTGGGAAAGGGTGCTGAGGGGCAGCTCCTGAGACAAATTTGCAAACTTTGTAATTCTCCCCACCCGCCTGGAGTCTGTAGGGAAGGTGAGACACCACAGAGAAGCTCCCTCCAACACAGGGGGAGGAAGGAAGCCTTGATGGACCCTCCTTCCAGGGATTGTCTTTGTCCCCTGGACCAAGAGAGACGGTCCATCTACCCCACCCTCCTTCACAACCAGGTTTCTGGGCAGCCTGCGGGCCCGTCTGATGCTCCTGCACCCCAGCCCCAACTGCAGCCTTCGGGCGGAGAACCTGGTCCATGTGCACTTCAAGGAGGAGATTGGCATTGCTGAGCTCATCCCGCTCGTCACCACCTACATCATCTTGTTTGCCTACATCTACTTCTCCACGCGTAGGTCCACGGCGAGGAGGCTGGTGGTTTCTCCCAGCTGCATAAGCATTTCCAGATCAACCCTTTCCCTGCCTTTGGGGGTGGCTTAGGCAGAGATGTGGAACATTCTGGTGGTCACCAAAGCCATGGCTTCATCCCCCAGCAGAGCTCCGGGGGTCTGGGTGGGTCCAGGGCTCCTCTCACTTCTCAAGAATCTTCCTGGGTTAGGGTGCCCGAAGGACACTCTCTGCCCCTGAGACTGGGAAGTGTATGTGGCCGTCCTTTTCTTTGGTTAAACTGGGGCCTTCCCTTCCTCAGCTGTCAGGGTATACTCACCTCCTAGGAGCACAGTTGAGAAGGGCCTCTGCGGAACTGCTGTCCTGATGTGCCCTCTTTGCCCTCCAGGCAAGATTGATATGGTCAAGTCCAAGTGGGGGCTGGCTCTGGCCGCCGTGGTCACGGTGCTCAGCTCGCTGCTCATGTCTGTGGGGCTCTGCACGCTCTTCGGCCTGACACCTACCCTCAACGGCGGGTAGGTCCCAAGCAGGCTTCACTGCCGCAGGGTGGGCCCACAGGCCAGAGTGCCTTGCATTTCTGGGCGTGCGGCCTGCCCTTGCGCTGGATGCTTGCTGTTACCCCATGTCCTCATGTGGTTGTTTTACATTTAAGTGGTGCATTTTTTTTCCTCTCTAAAGTTACCTGGCTTGCATTCATACATATGTATATACAAAGTATTTCAATATTTATATGTAATGCATATATAGGTATGGGCGTATATGTACATTCATGTTTATATTTCTGTGTGTGTGTATGGGGTAGGTGTTTATGCACATACATGTGTATTTATGCACATATATATGCTATTACTGCATGTGTATGTGTGTGTGTGAGGGTGTATGGTTGTGTATGTGTGTATTCAGATATTGTATGTACAAGCGCATGTTGCTCCTTGATGGCTTAAGCCTTAAGTGGGCGTGACATAGAGAAGGTGCGTTTCTTCCTTTTTTACTATTAAAACATTTAAATGCCTAATAAAACAGATCATTTTAGAGTAAGCTTTTTAAAAGATACAAGACACGAGCACGCTCTTAATTTGTCACTGTCCCCACCTTTTGCTTCCTCTGCTGCTTCTCTCTGAAACGTGGTCTGGAAGCCATTCCCTGCCTGTGTCCTCAGGCTTCAGTCTCCTCAGCTGTGGCTGGGCCCTACCCGTCTATCCAGTCCCTTGGCGTGTCCCCTGCCTTGGCTTGTCAGGCTGGTTTTAGGAACAGTGGTTTTGCGTTTTCTGTGACTTGCCTCGCTGGAGGAACACCCACGTCCTTTCCTAAAGCTGACAGTGCTGAGCACTCCCTCCCCCATAGCCGTCTGCTCTGCCTCTTCAGAGCCCCCACCTCCACTGCCCCACAGCGGAGACCCCAGTGAAGGTTCCTTGGCTGGTGTTTCTTGCCCCTAGACTTCCCTCATAGTCCATCACAGAACAGGGGAGCCTGTTCTGGATTGCTGGCGGAGAGGGGAGGTTCTTTAGATATAGCTGCTCTTCTCCAAACATACTATTCCACAGAGGTGAATAGGGCTTTAGGCTGGTCTCATCACCTTGCATGCAGTCCTGATGGCTTGGACTGGAGTGCTGCTGTGGGGTAGTGGCCATGGTGGTTTCCTCTGGCTGGCAGAGTCTGGTGTGGGAAGGCCCAGGGAGCTGTGCTCTGGTCTCGGGGAGGTGGGGGTGGTCTCTTTCAGCCCTCTTTCTGCCATGCTGGACGGATGGAGATAGGGATGGTTGCTGGCTCCTTGGCAAGGCTTTGAAGCTTGCCTGGAAGGCTGAAAACGGCGGAGATGGAGGCCCTGGTGGGTGTAGGCAGGGAGGGTGAGGTTTCTGCCCTGTCCTGTGGGAGTCACCAGCAGCCCTGACTACAGGTTGCAAACCGCACAGCCTCCCAGGCCCCAAACCTGTTGAGAACCGCCGAGTTGGGGGCCCTCCTCAGCACTGTCCTCACCCTCTCCCTCTCTGTTCCCAGGGAGATTTTCCCTTACCTTGTGGTGGTCATTGGGCTAGAGAATGTGTTGGTGCTTACCAAGTCAGTGGTCTCGACCCCAGTGGACCTCGAGGTGAAGCTGCGCATCGCCCAAGGTAACAGCTGGGGAGCGGGGGTACACTAGGGCAGCGGGGGGCTGTGCTTCACCCCCTCCTGCTGCATGACAGAGCCCAGAAATCTCCGCTGCCCTGGCCTCCAGCAGAACAGGGCAGCTTGTTATGATGAGCCCTGAGGAACTGTGGAGTCCCTGGACAGTGCCTTGTCCTGGTTCGTGTGTTAATAAGAAAGCAAACCAGACTCTGCTTCAGGGCTCCTGTTTGGTGGCCCTATGTCCAAGCCAGCACCTGGTCTTTGCTCTTCCTTCCTCACTCCACCACACAAGGCCAGGCCTCTAGGGCTGGTCACATTAGAGACACTGCCTCCACACCTGCCGGGAAAGCCCCCTGCAGCCTCGGTGGCAAGAGTTTGGGATCTGGGGTTCTGGGGAAAATGAGAGAAGAGAGCCGAAGCCTGGAGGTCTGAACTCTTGCACCTCCTCCTCCTGGTATGTATTGGGAACTGGGCTGGAGGCAGGCTCTTCGTTCACTGGGCAAACCTTTGTGAGCTGCTGTGAGAAGCCAGGCCTTGCACCAGATGTGGGGTTCTGAGGAGACGAGGGGAAATGGCGGCCACCCGCCAGGCGCCCCGAGCCTTACACGAGTGACTGAGTGATAGTCTCGGGCCCAGGGAGGCACCTGAGCTAGAACACAACTCTGTCCCTCTCGCTATCCTGCCCATTGCTGGCAGACTGTGTATGCCAGACAAGAGCAGCACGTGAGGCTGGACGTGCCACCGTGAGCAGACATAGTGGACAGAAGTCATGTGCTGGCCTCATGGCCCTGTTGTCGTCTGTAGGCCTAAGCAGTGAGAGCTGGTCCATCATGAAGAACATGGCCACGGAGCTGGGCATCATCCTCATTGGCTACTTCACTCTCGTACCAGCCATCCAGGTAAGGCCCCTCCAGGGCTTTGGCCAGTGCAGCTGGTGGGGAGGGGGGCTGCTGAGTTCCCCAGCTGTGCGGGGCACACTGCCTCCTAGGCCACCACCTGTGAGGTGGGACCTCTTCTGGCAATGTGGCTGTCACTGTTCTCGGCGCTCCTGGCACCCCTGGTTCAGAAAGAGGGCTCTGTAAGCCGAGGCCGGTTGTAAGATTTAGTTCCCAGCCTGGCAGCCTTTGTCTCTGTCCTCTTACCCCTCACTGCCGGTCTCATTCAGCCAGGTGGCAGGAGGCGGCTTGGTGGGCAAGGCAGCAGCTGGCTGCCCCCTGAGCTGGGCCCCCGCTGCCTTTCCTGGCCGAGCCCCTCCCCTCCCCTGCAGCTTCTAGACCCATGGCCCCTCTGTGGGAGGGCCCCCGGCCGCTCCTCAGAGCCCTGGCTCAGCTGTGGGGCTGTGAGCAGAGGTGAGTACTGACCTCCACTGGGTCGGAAGCCTGGGCTGTTGCTGCGGGTTCTAGAAAGGGTTGTGAGGAGGGAACGCCTCATCTCCTCCTCTTCCTCCCCCACGGCTGGGGAGGTTTAGGAGTGAGCTGAGAGCACGGTGACTCAGCTCCCCCACTCAGACGGCCCAGAGGGCACCTGCAGGATAGGGCAGTTTGGGGACATTAGAGCTGACTGATGCCTGCTAATGACTGCAGAGCAACCGTATGCTCCATCCTTCTTAGCCCGGTTTGAGTAGAAGCTGTGCGATGGCCCGAGGTCTCAAGCGGGTGGGCGTTAAAAACTTAATTTGAGGAAATTCCGTGTGTCCCCAGAGCCTGGGGAGCAGAGAGACTACTTTTTGGTTTTAGGGCAGAATTAATGCCCTCCTGCCCTTTTCCCCTCTCTTCATTGGTTCAGTGTGGTCACCGGCTGGGAACTTTTCTGAGAGCCCCCAAATTGGGCCAAGCCTGGGCTCTGAGTAGGTTTTGGTCCCTGGCATATGAGCAGGGCCAGGGGCTCAATCGGGGAGGGAGGGGCCTTTTTGGGTAGCAAGCTGCTGGGGCTGAGTTGGATCAGCCTGAGGTCTCGGGGTGGAGGTGGGGTGGGGCTCAGCTGGCTCTGGGTAAAGTTGTGAATGGTGTCTGCTGCCCCCTTGTGGAGATGGAGGGAGCCTCCGCTTGCCTCCTTGGCCACTCCCAGGTCCAGAACTACCTAGTAGCTTCTCTTTTCTCTCTTTCTTGTGTCCTCTCCAAAACTGCCCTGCCAGCAGGCAGGGAACTGCTTCTTTAGGTTCTGGGCCGTGAGGTCATGGTGTCCCCTCATCTGTTTAATTCTAGGAGTTCTGTCTCTTTGCTGTGGTGGGCCTGGTGTCTGACTTCTTCCTGCAGATGCTGTTTTTCACCACTGTCCTGTCCATTGACATTCGACGGATGGAGGTAGGAGTGGGCTGCGCCCTGCCCCGCCCATCCTCCTCCTCAGCCCTGCCGTGCTCAGGGGTCTCTGGGTGAGAGAGGTGCAGACCTCCAGCAGGGTGGCGGCCCTGGGTGGGCAGCCTCTGGATGGCAGCCTCGGGCCCTGACCTCTGTGCCCCCAACAGCTAGCGGACCTGAACAAGCGGCTGCCCCCTGAGGCCTGCCTGCCCCCCGCTAAGCCAGTGGGGCGGTCAGCGCGCTTCGAGAGGCAGCTGGCTGTGCGGCCGGCCACGCCTCACACCATCACACTGCAACCATCCTCCTTCCGAAACCTTCGGCTCCCCAAGAGGCTGCGTGTTGTCTACTTCCTGGCCCGAACCCGGCTGGCACAGCGCCTCATCATGGTACCTGGCACCCCTCCCCAAGGACCAGCACTCGTGCCCCGCTTGTAGTTTGCATTTGCTTTGGAGGCGGGGGGTGCTCCTCAGGCCTTCGTGGCCGTTCTCTCCTTCTGCCCAGACCCCAGTGGTTTCTGGGGTGATAAGCCCGTCTGTGGAGAAGGAGCCGGGGTCATCAGGGAGAGGGGTCATCGTCTCCCCAGAGTGACCCAGGATAGAGTGCTCTGGGAGGGAACCACCGGTTCCTAGAGTCAAGGTTTACCATGTAGGCACCAGAAAGTGCCGGGCAAAATAATTCACCTCTTGGGCTGGGCAGAGGGGAGAAGGAACAGTGTGGGCCGCTGGCAGTGGGCCTCTCCCAAGGAGTCGGAGTGAGAGGGGAGTGAGGCTGAGGCCTCTGATGACTAAACCCATGTTGTCTGTGGAGCAGGTCAGGCAGCCTGTCCCAGGGGCCCTGCTGATGTGGGAATGATGGCGGCTTTCCGGCCCAAGTTGAGATGGGGGTTAGGGGCAGGGAAATTCTGTATCAAACCTACGGGTGCTCCCCGTCTTTCTAGGCTGGGAACCCCAGACCCTGACCTTGGAAAGGGAATCAGGTCCCTCCAGTGGGGCAGTTGGCCCAGGTGGTAGTGGGAGGACTTGAAGAGGCAGAAGAGAAGGACAGACAGAAGGACAGCCTGAGGTGCCTGCTGCCTCTTTCCGGCATGAGGGCCAAGCATGCTGGGGGCTGGCTCTTCCCATTCCTCCCGAAGACCCTGCTGAGCACCCCGTGTCCCGCTGCAGGCCGGCACCGTTGTCTGGATTGGCATCCTGGTGTACACCGATCCAGCAGGTCTGCGCACCTACCTTGCTGCGCAGGTGACAGAACAGAGCCCACTGGGCGAGGGTGCCCTGGCCCCCCTGCCTGTGCCCAGTGGTGTGCTGCCGGCCAGCCACCCGGACCCCGCCTTCTCCATCTTCCCGCCTGACGCCCCGAAGTTACTTGAGAACCAGACTTTGCCAGGGGAGCCACCTGAGCCGGGGGGTCCGGCAGAGGGCCTCCATGACAGCCCAGCCCCAGAGGTAACCTGGGGGCCTGAGGATGAGGAACTTTGGAGGAAACTGTCCTTCCGCCACTGGCCGACGCTCTTTAGCTACTACAACATCACACTGGCCAAGAGGTGAGTTGGCCTGTGCCGGGTGCCACCTCCCTGAGGGGCGATGTCAGCTCATTGTCCCCAGAGCACCCTTTCCCCTTAGATGGGAGACTCACCGATTTGCAGTGTTTCCTTTCAAATCAGCACCCATAAGGTTGTGAAACAGGAAGCAGTGCTCCAAGCAGCCACAAGAGAGTGGCCCTGGTCCCTACTCATAGAAGTCATAGGTGCTGCTGGCCCCTTGGCCAGAGTGAGAGCCACCCCACTCACTGCCACCCACTGTGTGCCGGGACAGGTGACAGAGGTGGCAGCGATGGTTTGGGTGCCAGTGTCTGTGACAGCAAGGTTGGGATGTCAGAACTGGGCTGGGGAGGACTTGCCTCTGCCTCCCGCACCCATGCTGAGAAGACAGCCCTGGGGGGTGGTCTCGGGGTGGAGCCGAGCCCTCCAGGAGAGCGCAGGGAGAGACCGGGGCAGGAGCGGGGAGGGCCCTCTGAGGGCGTCTCTGCTGAGGCTGCCTGCCGCCCCAGGTATGTCAGCCTGCTTCCTGTCATCCCGGTCACGCTCCGTCTGAACCCGAGGGAGGCCCTGGAGGGCCGGCACCCTCAGGACAGCCGCAGTTCCTGGTCCCCGCCGCAGCCCGGGCAGGGTGGGCTCTGGGATGCTGGCCCCAAGGGGCCAGGCATGGCACAGGCGCATAGAGACGTCACCCTGTACAAGTAAGGCCCACTGGGGAGGTGGAGGGCTGGGGGTGGGGGACGGCTGGTGGGAGGGACGGGGCAGGCCTCACCAGGCTCCCCGGGCGCAGGGTGGCAGCGCTCGGCCTGGCCACGGGCATCTTCCTCGTGCTGCTGCTACTCTGCCTGTACCGAGTGCTCTGCCCGCGCAACTACGGGCAGCCCGGCGCGGGGCCCGGCCGGCGGCGGCGTGGGGAGCTGCCCTGTGATGACTACGGCTACGCACCGCCCGAGACAGAAATTGTGCCCCTGGTGCTGCGAGGGCACCTCATGGTGAGGCCGGGGCTGGAGGGCACGGGGGTCGGGGCCTCACGGACGCCAGCACCGGCGCTCATACCATGTCCATACTGCGCTCCCTCAGGACATCGAATGTCTGGCCAGTGATGGCATGCTGCTGGTGAGCTGTTGTCTGGCGGGCCACGTGTGCGTGTGGGACGCGCAGACCGGGGACTGCCTCACCCGCATCCCGCACCCGGGGTAGGTACCGCCCGCCCACCAGCCCTGTCCCGTTTCTGTGTCTCTGCCGTCCTCACCCCACTCTTCCGGCCCCCAGCAGGCAGCGCCGGGACAGCGGTGTTGGCAGCGTGTTGGAGGCTCAGGAGAGCTGGGAACGGCTGTCAGATGGTGGGAAGGGTGGCCTGGAGGAGCCTGGGGACAGTCCTCCTCTGCGGCACCGTCCCCAGGGCCCTCCACTGCCTTCCCTCTTTGGGGACCAGCCAGATCTCACGTGCTTGATCGACACCAACTTCTCTGAGCAGCCGAGGCTCCCAGAGCTGGATCAGCCAGAGCCCCGGCACCGGTCGGGCTGCCGCCGCACTCAGGACTGTGCAGGCTACGACTTTAGCCGTCTGGTGCAGCGGGTGTACCAGGAGGAAGGAATGGCCCCCGTCCACACGCCAGCCCTGCGCCCACCCTCGCCCGGGCCCACGCCGCCCCAGACGCCTGAGGACGAAGGCGGCTTTCCTCCTCCTGAGAAGGGTTCCCCTTCCTTCGCCTGGGCCCCCAGTGCAGACGGCTCCATCTGGAGCTTGGAGCTGCAGGGCAGCCTCATCGTGGTGGGGCGGAGCAGCGGCCGGCTGGAGGTGGGCAGAGCGCCTGGAGGTGGGCGGAGGGGCCGTGTACCCAGGGGCTTGTGGGCCCTCCAGCTCGCAGGTGCTCACAGCCTCTGGGCCTGCAGGTGTGGGACGCCATTGAGGGCACGCTGCGCTGTAGCAGTGAGGAGGTGGCCTCGGGCATCACAGCCCTCGTCTTTCTGGACAAAAGGTATGAGTGTTAGGAAGCCTGCCTCAACCCTAGTCGTCCCAGCCCTACACACTCTGAAGTGTTAGCCCCGAGTCTCCTTTCCTGTTGTGTGACTTGAGTGTACTTGGTGCTAAGTCCCACACCTGTGAACCGCAGGTAGTCTACCTTGATCGGGCTGACAACTAAAAGAGTCAACAAGAGACAGAATAGGGCCTGGCACATGGTCAGCTCCCGGGGCCCATGACCATTGTTTCAATGGGGAGTGAGCAGTTCTCCTTCTTACCCTTCCAAAGTCATAGTTGCTCTAGTTAGCCTGTCAGAACTGACCTTTCTGGGTCTCCTGGGTTTTCAGTTACAGAAAAATGGATTTTCAGAACTGTCTTGCGAAAGCTTTTCTTTTTCTTTGATGCTGGTCACTGTTCTGCCTCACTCCTCAGCAGGCCTCTTGGCTGGGTATTCCCAGGGCCGCATCACACTCCCTGGTCGGGGGTCCTGGCCACTCAGGCTTGGGCTCCCACCTCTGGGCTGATAAACCCAGACCAGATGCCTCTGCTGAATACTTCCATCTGCCTGTCTCAGGGACCTACCTGTCCCTGACCCTTTGTGGCCCCATCATCTAAGCTAGAGCTGGAACTTTATTTTTCTGGAGTGAGAATACCCTTTGCCCTTGGTTCTCAACTTCTACGGGCTGCTGCTGTCATTCTAGCCACTGCCGCGCTTCTTGCACAGGCCCTAGCTGATATCCTCTTCTCCAGCCTAGGCAAGTTCACTGGGTACCCGCATGCCTGGAAATACTCCCCTGCTGCTGCTTTTTGAGTTTTAGGGAAAGTCCTCACTCATGTCTCAGCCCAACCCTCAAAGTTTCATGGTCTCTCCTCCCTCTCCCTCCCCAGCTCTGCCCTGGACCCTTCAGATTCATGGGCAGAGGTAAAATGTTTATTGCCTTCTGCTGGAGTAAGATTAGATTTTTTTTGTTTGTCTTTTTAGGGCCGCACCCATGGCATATGGAGGTTCCCGGGGTAGGGGTCCAGTTGGAGCTGTAGCCGCCGGCCTATACCACAGCCACATCCATGCCAGACCCGAGCCATGTCGGTGACCTGCACCACAGCTCACAGCAACGCCGGATCCTTAACCCACCGCTGAGCGAGGGGTCCTCTTGGATATGGTGGGTTTGTTTCTGCTGAGCCACAGAAGTCCTAGAGTAAAATTTTGAATCCCGCTCAGAGGTTTGGGGCCACAAGGCAAATATTTCCATCTCTGCTTGTCAGCCTGTGCCTAGGAATCTTGGGTTGTTTAAAAAATCCTGATTTCTTTGTGGAAAAAGAAACTGGAGAGGGTGGTGCTTGGGTCAAAGCTGCTCTTCTGTGATGGAAACGGCAGCACCTTCTGTGGCTTCAAAACCTTAGGTCCCTTTTCTCCTCCACTGGAGCCTTTCCTTTAGCTCCAGGCTGTGGAGGGGGACTGCCCCCTCCCACTTTTTTATTTTTTTAATTTCCAGTCTTATGTGACGTTCCGTAGGTACCGCCTTACCCGTATTATCTTACTGCTCATGCCCGCCCTGTGAGGTTGGGTACAGTTGATCCCCATTTCACAGTTGAAGAAACTGAGGCACAGAGAGTAATTGGAGGTGCGGCCTGGGCCTCCAGCTCCAGCGTCTGTCCCCCAGCATCTCTGCTCCTCTCTTGGCCAAGTCCCTCAGGGCTCCTCTGTTCCCAAGGCCCAGCAGGGCTGAGCCTGTCAAGGGGCCCGCGGTGCTCAGCCCCAAGGCCGGGGGCTCCGAGGGAGAGGCACCTGGCAGCTGCTTTTCTCTTCCAGGATTGTGGCTGCCCGGCTCAACGGTTCCCTCGATTTCTTCTCCTTGGAGACCCACACGGCCCTCAGCCCCCTGCAGTTCCGAGGTCAGGGGCCCGGGCTGGGCAGGTGCCTGCATCTGGTGGGTGGAGTGCAGGGGCTGCCTGCAAGTTGTCTTCTCAGAGTTCCCTCACTTGGCCTGTTGTCCTCAGGGGCCCCAGGGCGGGGCAGTTCCCCCACATCCTCTGTGTACAGCAGCAGTGACACAGTGGTTTGTCACCTGACCCACACAGTGCCCTGTGCACACCAGAAGCCCATCACGGCCCTGAAGGCTGCTGCCGGGCGCCTTGTGACTGGGAGCCAGGACCACACACTGAGGGTGAGTTGGTGCCATCTGTTGGGCACTGGGGTGGCCCATCAGGAGGTGGGGAGCATTTGGGGGTCAATCAAGGGGAGGCTGGAGGTGCCCTAAATGAACTATGGAAGGGATTTCCTGGCTAAAGTATGATTTGGAAAAACCCAGAGACACTGACCAGAACCTGATGGCCATCCCTTCCCCAGGTGTTCCGTCTGGAGGACTCATGCTGCCTCTTCACCCTCCAAGGCCACTCAGGAGCCATCACGACTGTGTACATTGACCAGGTGAGGGCTGAGGGGTGTGTGTGCAGGATACCAAACTGGGCCCACATCCTCGAGCTGATCCCTGAGGACTTTGGGAAGCAGTCAGGGCTCTCACTCACCAGGGCATGAGGACACTCTTGTGGACAGAGGTGTTCCACTACAGTGACCGCATCCCGCCCCCGGGCCTGTTCCTTAGACCATGGTGCTGGCCAGTGGAGGACAAGATGGGGCCATTTGCCTGTGGGACGTGCTGACTGGCAGCCGGGTCAGCCACATGTTCGCTCACCGTGGGGATGTCACCTCCCTCACCTGTACCACCTCCTGCGTCATCAGCAGTGGCCTTGATGACCTCATCAGCATCTGGGACCGCAGCACAGGCATCAAACTCTACTCCATTCAGCAGGTACGCGTGTTGGGAGCCACAGGATTCTTGGTGTTTTAGGTAAGGACCCAACACTGAGCCTGTCCTGTCCTTACTTCCAGGACCTGGGCTGTGGTGCAAGCTTGGGTGTTATCTCAGACAACCTGCTGGTGACTGGTGGCCAAGGCTGTGTTTCCTTTTGGGACCTAAACTACGGGGACCTGTTACAGACGGTCTACCTGGGGAAGGACAGTGAGGCCCAGCCTGCTCGCCAGATCCTGGTGCTGGACAATGCCGCTATCGTCTGCAACTTTGGCAGCGAGCTCAGCCTGGTGTATGTGCCCTCTGTGCTGGAGAAGCTGGACTGAGAGTGGGCAGCAGCCATAGCCCCTCAGCTGGCTGCACGGGGGCCTCCCTGTCCATCTGGCTGTGGGGCAGTGCACTGGATCTGGCCCCGGGGGAGGGGAGGAAGAGCCGAGTCTTCCAGTAACTCCCTCTGAACTGTCCTATCCTGCCTCATGACTGTAATATTAAACCTTTTTTTTTAAATGACCTCAGCCAGGGGCTCTGTGAGCTGCTTGCATCTTCCCCTGGAGGAGCTCTGGCATCACGTACAAACTCCATCCCTGTGCCAAAACTGCAGCACTTGATTAAACCTTGAGCTTAGAGCTGCTCCCAGAAGGAACTGTACAAGCTACAGGGATAGTTACGTGGGGGGTGGCGGGGGGGGTCGCCTCATAAGGCCCATGCTAGACGCCTTCTTGTTTATTGTTTCAGGTTTAGACAAACCATGGTGGCACTCTTTCCACACCCCAGCACCCCCACCCTAGGGCAGGTGTGTGTGCGTCGGGGGGAGGCACACAGCACTGGCAGACACCAGCCACAGAACAGGTCCGTTTATTCAATAGCAAAGAGCTGAAAAATGTCGGGTCCCACAAAGGAGCAGAACCTGACCCAAGACCCATAATGCATCTTTACCCAGAGGTACAGGCTGGGCCAGGCAGGGCTGAAGGCAGCAGGAATGGGAGTAAGACTAGGCCTCACCCCAAGAGGGGCAGACAGGCATGGGAGATGAAGTAGTGTAAGGACCAGGTAGGCAAAGCCTGTTAGGTCTTGTTGAGTGTCCAGAGTGGATCCAGAAGGCTAAGAGGGTCATCAGTGGGCCGGGCAGCCCGCAGACCCTGCCCATTATGGGCCTGCAGGAAGTTCTGCTTACTCATTCGCTGCTTTCCCCGCAAGGAGCTGTCCAGGGAGAAGGCTTCAGGAGTGAGGGAGGCCAGCAGCTCCAGGGAGGAGGAGGGGGGCCCCAGGGCGGGGACCTCTGGTACTGGCTGCTCCTCCTCAAGCTGGGGAGCCTCAGGCAGGGGTGAGGAAAGGGGTGGTGGGGACGAGGGTGGGAGCTGGGTGGACTCTGGGAGGCTGGCTGGTGGCAGGCCTGGGGTCTCTACAGGCCCTGGCAGGCTGCCAGCTGGGGAATCCAAGCCCCCAGAAGGCCGGATACTGAGCTTAGCAATAGTGGCTTGGATGGAGCTGATGGGCACGTCCCCACCGAGGACCAGGTCCTGGGAATCCGGAGGAAGGTGATTCTGAGAAGAGAGAATGGGTAAAGAGGGGTTCACAAGGTAGGAGCTGTCCCCAGGAGCCTCCAGGCCTCCCTCCATCACCTTCTGGCTGATGCTGATGCCGGCTGAGGGTCTGCATGGAGGGGGCACGCCATGGCGCTGCAGGACCTGCTCCACGTGTCTCACCACCGCCTCGTGGCAGAACTTGAGGTGCAGCTGCAGAGGTGAGTTTGGCCCGGTCAGCTGGGCTGGGAGCGCCCCCAGACCAGAGGTCCCATCCCAGCTCCCCCCCGCCCAGGTTCCCACCTTCTCCTGCAGCATATGCTTCCTCTGCTGCCGCATGCGCCGCACCAGCTGAGGCAGCTCGGGGATCCCGTTTCCAGCCTCAACCTCCTGCACAGCCACGTAGAGCAGTGCGAAGGCTCCTGTGCGGCCCACCCCGGAGCTGTGGCAGGAAGTGAGTATAAGGCCAGGTCGAGAGCCCCCAGAGGCAGACCACTCAGGAGCTGCCCACACTTACCTGCAGTGCACAACGATGGGTGTGTGCAGGGGGCGCTGGTGCAGGTAATGAGCGTGCACCTCCTGGATGAACCGGAGCAGGTTACCAGGGCTGTCAGGCAGGCCTCTGCCGGGGGAAGGGGGGCAGTCAGGGTCAGTCACTGAGCCAGATCCAGTGAGAGGCTGCACCGCCCCCCAACCCCGCACCACCACCCAGGGCAGCAGACGCACAACTCTGGCCAGGTAGGAAAGTGGAGATGCACGAGTGAGCGCTTGAGGCTCTGGTCACGGAACTGAAGGCTCAGCACCCGCTCCACATGGGTCTCTGTGGTGCGGACACTGCTCAGGGCCAAGCTCAGGGCGCCGTGCACCATGGGCTGGCCCCTCTCCGTAGGGAAGTAGCGCACCACCTTTTGCTGAAGAATAACAAGGCAGTTAGGGTTTGTTTCCAGGGCCTCTGCTGGGCACCCACCCGACCTCCCCTTCTCACCTTCTCCATCTCGGCCTCCGACACCAGCATGACAATGACTGACACTTTCTGCTCGTGCACCATGAGCCAGAAGTCAGCAGCTGTGCCAGGCAGGGGCGCCTGTGTGGCCACCAAGGGCGGGCAGTACGGCGAGAGCCCCTCCACGCGGCTGGCGTTAATGTAGTCGTCCTTACCCGAGCGCAGCACCACGCGGTTGCTGTCATAGGGCATGACGTCCTGGTGCCTGTTCTTTAGGGAGTAACAGCGGGCAATGGCGATGGAGCGGCCGCGGGCATCGTGCTCTTGTGCTTCTTGCAGCTCCCGCCAGATGGAGTCGAGAGCCCCTGCGTCACCCAGCTGGCCCCGGAAGGCCTCCAGCTCCTGCTGCAACTGCTGTAGCCTCTCGGGGCGCTCATAGGGGTCCCGCTCGATCAGCCGCAGAGCCTGCGGCCGCCGGCCCTCAGCCGCATCCACCTTTGTAGGCTGCAGTAGAGGCTGTCCACCCCCGGGGGGCTGAGTACCTCCGTGCTGACTCTCGGGGCTAGAGGAGAGCAAATCTGCAGCTGCTGCACCCCGGCGCAGACATGATGGTGGCTCTGCTGCAGGTGACCGAGGAGGTACTGGGCCAGGCCCCGGTGATGGGGCAGGTGAAGGCACCAGGTTGGGAGTGGGTGTGGGCTGGCCAGCAGGCGGAGGGCCTCGAATGGAGAGAGGGGTGGCCTGGGGGCCTACGGGCCTGGGGGAAGGGGCAGGACCATATGTCAGGTTGGGATGGGGAGACTGAGGGGGTCCAGGGCTAGGGAAAGGCAGAGCCCCTGAGTGAGGGGGCAGAGGATCCTGAGAGGGGCCTGGGTACAGCTGGGTGTGCAGGGTGGGTGGTGGCTGCCCCAGAACACCAGGCTGAGGAGCAAAGGGATAGGGGGGTTGAGGGGGTACCAGTCCTGGAGCCTGAGCTGGGAAAAGGTGTGGATGCTGGAGTGGAAGGGCCTGCTGGGGAGGCTGGGGCCCAAACACCGTTCGTGTGGGATGAGGCTGAGGCCCAATCCTTGGGACAGAAAAACCCGTGGGGATCCCAGGAGAAAAGTGGTGCTGGGCTGGGGGAGCTGGGAGGGGTTGCTTGGTCCCTACAGCGTAGGCATAGGGCATGGGGAGGGGCTGTGGTGGGGGTCCAGAGAAACAGGGCTGGGGAGGAGCAGGGGTGGGGGTTGGCCGTGGTGCGGTGTGGCTGGAGATGGGGGCCTGGACACTGTCTACTGTGGTGGTAGCTGGCCGGACCCCCATGGCCAACTCGGAGCCTGAGAACTGGGGGGGTGGGGCTGAGGGCAAGCCTCCAACTGGTGGAGGTGGGCCCACCCCCCCATAGGGACTGCTCACCACACCGTGCTGGGGGGAGGATCGGGGCACAAGGCCCAGCTCCGGGGTGTAAGCCGGGGCTGCATAGATGGCAGGTCCAGGTGCCATGGCCATCGCAGGGTGCCCAGGGGCCGGGAGTGCTCTGGGCTGCAAAACCTGGGTGGGGCCCGCGTAGTTGCCAGGTGGTAAAGCTCCTGAGAGATAGTGGGGTCCAGGGCCTGCAGAGCTGGGGAAGGGCCCGGGAGGGAAGTGGAGCCGGGCAGCAGCTCCCAGGAAGGTGTCGGGGGGCAGGCTGCGCAGCTCCTCAGGCAGGTCCCCTGGCTCCACCATCTCGCCCTCCTCCCTGCGGGGAAGCAGTGGCTTTGGGGCTGTGGGCCTTGGCGGTGGTTTCTTTTTCAACTCCCT
This sequence comes from Catagonus wagneri, assembly GCA_004024745.2. Classification (NCBI taxonomy): domain Eukaryota; kingdom Metazoa; phylum Chordata; class Mammalia; order Artiodactyla; family Tayassuidae; genus Catagonus; species Catagonus wagneri. Next base: position 31,080,766 of record PVHT021183699.1, on the reverse strand, counting down.
GTGGCACGAGGTAAGGAAGAAGTAGAGCCAGAGCCCCTCAGCCTGGCCTGGGTCGTAGGCTGCAGCCACACCCCAACCCGGGGTCACACCCACCTGTCCAGGAGCTGCTGCCGGGCCGCCTCCCGGGCCTGGCAGGTGGACTGTGCCCGTTCCAAGAGAGCAGCCACCTTGCTCTCCAGGTCTGCGTAGAAGTCCTTGCCCTCCTGGGATTTCTTCATCAGGTCCTCATAGGCTTCATAGGAGGCCACCAGGGTCTGCAGTGTGGAGTTCCACCTGGCGGGCAGAAGGGGCATCAGGTGAGCAGCTGAGCCCAGCTCTGGGTGGGACTGGGTGAGGGCACAGAGCCAAACACTGACTTCTGGTCCAGTTCGCTGAGCACCCGCCGCACGGCTGCATATTGCACGTTGGCCTCTGTCAGCGCCCGGAGGACATTGTCCTGGGCAGCCAAGTTCTGCTCCAGGTACACCCTCAGCTGATCGTACTTCTTCAGCTGCTCCTCGAACAGCTTCTGACGGATACATGGAGGGGGAAGGACAGACACTCAGGGCCTCACCACCTAAGGGTGGAGCCTACAGTCAGCCCCCTCACACTGTTCACCCAGCCCCCACCTTCATCTCAGAGTGGTCCGTAGTAACCAGCGAGGCAGTGATGTCATCCTTCTGGATAAGCTCACGCAGCTGCTGCTCCAGGGACACACGCTGGTCCCGCATCTCCTGCACCTTGGCCAGGATGCGCTTCAGGTTCTGCAGCACTGCCTTGTCCTCTGAGAGCGGCAGCGGTCAGTGAGGCCAGAGAAACCCCCAGCTCCACCCTTCTCTACAGGGAAGGGACGTGGCAGGGTGGACTCACCAGGGGTAAGGGCTGGCGTGGGCAGAGCGGCCCGGACCTGGTCCAGCGGCCCGCTGAGCAGGCGCAGGTTGCCAACATGCAGATTCATGGCGCGGTGCAGCTCACTGTTGGTGAAGGAGGCCTTCTCATGGACCTCCATGTACTTGGCCCACTCTCGCCTCACCTCTGCCAGCTCCGCCTTGGAAACTGCTGTGCTGGCCCCCGCCTGGCCCACTGCCTCCTGCAACTTCTGTTCTAGCAGCTCATCCTCCTCTAGCAGGGCCCTGATGTCCTTCAGGGAGGCCTCCACATCCGTGAACACACCTGACAGCACTGGGGATGTGTTCAGAGGAGGGGAGTCAGACCAGACACCCAATCTGGCCCATCACCCAGGAGACAGAACTGCCCTCTCAGTCAGGCTTGTGGTTTGTGGAAGTGTGGGGTGAGTGCTGTGCAAGATGCTGAGAGCACTGTACAATGCCATCCTCAGTCAACAGGGGACATGAGAAGGCTGCAGCAGATGGCTCCCATGCTCCCACTTTGCTGCTGTCCTTAGCACTCACCTTGCATGGACTGGACGAGGTTCCTGACAGTGTCAGGCCGGACACTGAGAGCAGCACACTTTTCCATGAGCTGGGGAGGGATGTGGCTGTAGGCATCAAGGTTGTCCACCGTCTCAGGGTCCAGCTGCAGTGAATCCATAAACTGGCTGTGGGAGGCAACAGGACCAGGTGGGTGCTGGGTACTGACTCAACCCTTCAAATATGAAGGAGCCCACCAGGGCGAGCCCCCAACGACTGAAGGTCTGAGGTCCTAGCAGACAGCAAATCTGCATCCAGATTTCTACCATGGAATGTGCCCAGGGCACTACTGAAAACAATGGGACATCCTCCTCCCAAGGGGTGAGACTCACCTTACCCGAGGACCTGGGCAGGGAGTAGAGCCAGGAAACCTGCTGGTGCGAGTCCCTATTGCAGGCAGCACGGAGGACCCTACAGAGGTCTGGTATGTACCCACCACCCCTGCCACCCCAGCCCTGCACTCACTCCAAGACTTCATTTTTGTCTTCAATCTTGGCCATCATCTCCCGAAGTAGCTTGGCCTTCTCCTCACTGCAGGAGAAACGACAGAGCAGTTGGCAGAAGCCTTTGTCTTTTGAGACATCTTAAACCCCACTGTAGTAACAGGGACTGCCCCTCCCGCCCACCTGTACAGCGATGAGGCTTCATGGGCAGCCATGGGTACCAGTTTGGCAAAGATGTCAGGGCCTGTAACAGCTGGATCTGTGGGGTTCACTGGTAAGGGCTTCACCAAGGGGGCACCTGGGAAAGGAAGAATCATGGAGACCAGGCTCGCACAAACCTCGAGTCTGCCTTCGTTCTGTCCCAATTTCATCCCCTAGCCTGATCTTTGGCCTCCCCTCAGCTTCAGACCTTTTACAGGCTGAAGGGTGTCCAGTGCTGGGACAGCCTCATGGTAGATGAAATCATTGTCCTTCTTGGCAGAATTGTACCTGGGGGTCAGGAGAAGGGGGAGAGGGCAGACTTGAACAATCAGCAAGGATCCAGGACTTAAGCCTCCCACGTGGGCCACTGCTCTCTGGCCCTAGTGGCTTCCTCCCAATGATGCAAGAAGAGGGCTAAGAGCCACCCTGAGCCCCAGAGACTCACTTTCCCCCAATGACATCCATAGCGAAACGAAGCGCATCTTGCACAGTGTCAGGCTGGCCCTGTGGGGTAAAGATGGGGGTACTCAGCACCCACCACGTCACCCAAGACACCCCTTAGTCCTGCCAGACTTGCTCCTTGTCCTTGGGCCCTCCTCAGCTTTACCTTGGCCAGCTTGATGGCTTCATTGAGCTTGTCCAGGGCACTCTGGAAGTATGCGACCTGTACGGGGTGGTGGGCAGAGCAAGATCTGTCCTCTGCTTGGACCCCACCCCTTCTGCCACCCCACCCAGCCTGCCTGATGGTCCTCAGGTGGCTACTAGAAGAAGCTGAGGAGATGGCCGGGCGCCAGCTCAGCCCAAAGCACAAGGTTAGCGTTGCCTTCACAGGTCTACCCTGCTCTACCTCACAGCTTGCACCTCCAATCAGCCAGCCCCTCCCAGAGGAGCCTGTTACACCCCCTCAGTTCCCTGGGGACGAAGGGTGCACAGATGGGACAACATTAAGACACACCAGGCTTATAGCAGGGGAGTGGCCAGGGATATCGGGGTGAAGGACAGAAGGGACCCCATGAGCATCACTAAAATGAGGCTGGAACCAGTGCTGAATCCCTTCCCTGCCAGAGCTCACTCACCCGCTCCCCAAACTTCTGCTGCTCCTCAGCTTGCTTCCCCATGTGCAGCTGGCAAAGAGATGTCACTACTTAGTTTCTGAGCTGTGGCAACTCAGCCCAGCCCAGCCCGTCCCAGTGGTCATGGTGCCCTCACATGAGCCACAGCCGCAAAGTAGTAGATCTTCATCTGTACAAGCTTCTTCCAGTCCTTCTGGATCCGGCCCAGCAGTGAGGCGGTGTCAGGGTTCTCCAAGGCCCGGCACGCCTCCTTGTAGTAATCCACCACCTGGGAGCCAGGACCGGGCCCTAAGTGGGGACTGGGCCTAGGCTCAAGCCCTTGAGGACCACCGTCTACCGATCTCTACCTGTGCACTGATGCGGGCCACCAGAAAGCTCTTCCTGTTGTCCAACATGGACTTCTCCAGAAGACACTCCTGAGCTTGGCCCTGGAACAGCAGGATGTAGGCACACACCCCCGCCTCACTGAGAGGCCACAGAGAACCCCTTTTCATCCAGCGCACCCAACCCCCACGCCAAGAAGCACAGCACTGCTCCCGATCCACCTGGGGCTTAAAACATCAACTTGCTTTGCTGAGGCCCCTGCTTGTCCCTCACTACCATGTGCACAGGACCTCTGGGATCTAACACCAACTGCCCCCTGCCCTGGATTCAAGTCGGCCCAACAAAAGCAGCTCACCAGCATGAGGTTGACATTGAGAGTGAGGATCTGCCGGCTCATGTCAACGCTGTAGGCATGAGGGAAGTGCTCACGCAGGTAGGCAAAGGCGCCTGCAGCACACTGGAAGTGAGTGCAAGAGACCTTCATGCCCTGGGAGAGAAAAGAAGGGAGGATGCCAGAAGCAGAGCCAGGCAGCTGCCTGTGTCCACTCCACAGGGCAGGACCCATGAGCTGGAGGCTGACAACACTCAGCACCCCTCCGTGGTTCTGTCCCATGTCCCACCCGCTGCCTGTGCCCTCCTCACCTCCTCAGACACTCGCTTGTCCATGGCCCCCAGCATTGAATGTAGCGCCCCTGAGGAGTCAGAGGACACGAGGTCAGGGCTAGCCTGGGGCTGCTCCTCAGGCTGCCCATACCTGTGTCCAGGGCAAGGCAGATGGGGTAGTGTTATCATCCTGATCAGGAAAAGAGAGGTCTGATTAACTAGGGCAGCTGGTCCAAGGACACCAGAGCTGGAGTAAATGGGGAAACTCAGAAGTCCAGCCAAGTCCCTCAGTCTCCTACCCTGCACCAGGCAGGGGTGGGGTAGAAGGAGAGGGGGCCCCCATCCATAGCTCTGGGTTACAGGGCCTCAGAGATTGCCTACACAGGCTGAGCTGAGCCATCAGGATTGATGACAGGGCTAGTCTAGGCCAGTCGTCTCCTGCCTGAGCAGCCCAAAGCCACAAGGGGGGGGTCAGGGGCTGTCCAGTCAAAGAAGAGAGGCCAACTCTCCTGGCCCGAACACACAGCAGCAACACCATGTGGCCTCTCCCCAGCAGGGTGGCTCCCTGTGGCCCAGGGGAGAGGTACCAGCAGAGCTGTGGGAAGGCAGGGGTCAGAATCCCATGTCTTCTCCCCATCAACACTGCCTTTGGGGCCCCCTGCTGAGCCGAGATGGGGTTGGCAGAGCTGGGCAGTAAGGCCATGTGGAAGGGGTTAGGCAGCTTACCGAGATTGTAGAGAATGCAGGCCTGCTCATACTTGATGTCTTCATGGGCCACAGATTTGCCCGAGAAGATCTCGGTCCTGTAGGCAGGCCACCCCAGTCATCTTGAGGGAAGGAGCTGGTGAGGGGACCCACCACCCCAGTGCAGGGTTGGGAGAAAAGCCTGGGGAGACCACACCAAGCCATTCCCCTTCCTGTGCAGCAAGGAAAACAAGAGGGAGGGGAGCCCCATCCCCACCTCCCAGAACCTCCTGGGCTGTCCCAGGCATCCTCCAAGCACCCTCTAGCCCTGCCTGCCAGCTCTCACCAAGTGACAGGAACAGCAGCCTCCTGGCCTGATCCCATGGGGACCCGACTCTGCAGGTAGTGGAGCTGGCCCAGGTACTTGCGGAGAACACTGCAGCCCTCAAAGTCTCTTGGAACACGAACAGCATTCTGGGGGATGGAAGGGAGAAGCAGGCGTGATGTCATTTAGGGTAAAGGACAGGTAGGTCTGTCTCCCCACAAGTGTCCAAGAGATATGCGTCAGAGCTAGGGATCTGAACAAGGGGTCAAAGAAAGCCCACAGGGGCCAGCAGTCATTCAACAACCGTCCTACTAGCCAGGACTAGGTGAACCAGTCCAGTTTCACATTTCCAGAAGGCAGCTTAAAACGTGCATTAAAATTTTTAACGTATTTAATGTTTGACCCACAGTTCTGTATCTAAAATTATACAGTAAGAGAGGTCCAGAAAAGCTAATGCAGAGATGAGCATTCAAGGATATTTATCACAATATTATGAATGGGGCCAAGTACTGGATGCCACAAAAACTTCCATTAAAGAGGACTGTTTAGAAGCTCCCTGGTGGCTCAGTGGGTTAGAATCTGGCGTTGTCACTGCTGTGGCTCAAGTTCAATCCCTGGCCCAGGAATTTAGGCATGCTGTGGGTACAGCCAAAAAAAAAAAAAAAAAGATTCTTTAAATAAATTATGTCAAGATTATTCACAAAAGAGAATACTTTGCAGCATATGTGAAGATGGCCATAACACATTCATTGTTGAAGAAAAAAAGAGTAAGGAACAAATGAACAGCATAACTTCATTTTTGTCAAAGCACAGTGATATCCAACTAGGTATAGAGACAGAGAAAACAAATCTAGACAGTTACATACCAAAAAGTCAGGAGATTATCCCTGGATAGGGATACACACACACACACACACACACACACATATATATAATGTATTCTTTTATATGAATGACTTTCAATTATAATAAGCAATAAAGTTAGTCCCATTTTGGGATAAAGCACAATAAAGCAAGTGAACTCCCTGTGGAAACAAACAAGAATAGACAATACACCCTCCAAGAAGCAGATGTACAAAGTAGATGGGCTACAAGCACTGAGCATACCCTCACCCAACCTGCTGGAGCACCCAGAGCCCACCCCAGGATTCCATCAGCTAAGGGGCCTTCAGAGAGCAGGCTGGCACCAGGCAGAAGAAATCCTCTAGGACAGCAAACTCCAGGGCTGGGCTCTGCCTGGAATGCACTCAGAAGGGATGCATGGGCCCCACCTGACATCAGAGCAGTACTAGTCCTACTCCACACACTTTCTGGCAGTCTCTCCTCTGGGCCTCAACCTCCTCTCTGAACGGGAATGCTAAGTTCCCTGTGGTGCAGCCTCTAGAACGCCCAGTTCGAGAATAAAGCATGCCACAGCCACACTGTCTAGGTGCTACCTTGAGGGGCCTGTCCCACAGGCTGAGGTTTCCCCAGTCTAGTCATTCTTATCATTTCCCTCCCTGCCATACCTCACTGTAACGAAACAGCACTTAACATTTTCCATTGTACAGATTTGATGTGCTAGCCACACATTTAAAATATACTCACTAAAGCATACACAAAATGATTAAAAAATGTTTGTACTTCCCGGAGTTCCTGTCGTGGCTCAGTGAGTGGTTAAAGAATCCGACTAGGAACCATGAGGTTGCGGGTTTGATCCCTGGGTTAAGGATCCAGCGTTGCCCTGAGCTGTGGTGTAGGCCGGCGACTATAGCACTGATTAGACCCCTAGTCTGGGAACCTCCATATGCCGTGGGTGCGGCCCTAGAAAAGACAAAAAGAAAAAAAAAACGTTTGTACTTCTTAAAAGCATCTTTGGGTAACGATTGACACAACCCTCCCTCCGGATCAGAGATCCACCTGCACCCTTTAACCCAATCAAGAATGCAGCTCCCTCTTGAACGACCTGTCACACACTCATGACATGCATGTGGCAGGTGCAGAGCAAAACAGGAGTCTGAAAGTCCTAACTTCACACTGCATGCACTCCCCCACTCCTCCAGCGACCCCCTCACAATTGTCAATTTTATTACCTAGGATCACAGAGCCAAAAATTTATTCTAGAGTAACTGAAAAGTTTTTTCAGAGAACTATTTCAGGTTTTTACAGGTGAGGAAACTGAGACGCAGATCAGGAAGAGAGAATTGCCTGGAGTTCCCATATTATATCCACTTTCCATTTCCATTGCAAGTCACTGAGTTATGAGAAAAGGTTAACCTGACCTATGTGGTATCTGCTTTCTACATCTCTGTGCTTTGATACATTTCCTGTAATTCACTAAAAATTAGACCAAAGTTACCTTTTTAAAAATGTTTTATTAAAGTTGATATACAATGTTATGCCAAATTCTGCTGTACAGCAAAGTGACCCAGTCATACATATACATTCCTTTTATTTTCTTCCATCATGGTCTGTCCCAGGAGACTGGATGTAGCTCCCTGTGCTGTACAGTAGGACTTTACTGTCTATCCATTCTAAATGTAATAGTTTGTATCCACTAACCCCAAACACCCAGCCCACCCCACTCCCTCCTCCTGGGCAACCACAAGTCTGTTCTCCATGTCTGTGACTCTGTTTGTTTTGTAGATTGGTTCATTTAGGCCACATTTTAGATTCCACATAGAAGCGCTATCACATGGTATTTTTCTTTCTCTTTATGACTTCCTTCACTTAGTATGAAAATCTCTAGTTGTATCCATATTGCTGTGAATGGCATTATTTCATTGTTTTATAGCTTAGTAGCACTCCACCGTGTATATGGACATCTTATTAATCCACTCGTCTGTCCATGGACATTTAGGTTTCTCCCATGTCTTAGTTATTGTGAATAGTGCTGCAATGAACATAATTACAGTTTTCTCCAGATATATGCCTAGGAGTGGGATTGATCATATGGTAGTTCTATATTGAATTTTCTGAGGAACCTCCAAACTCTTCCATAGTGGTGGTACCAACTTATATTCCAACAGTGTGGGAGGGTTCTCTTTTCTTTGCACCCTCTCTGGCATTTGTTATTTGTAGACTTAGTTATGGCCATTCTGACCAGTGTGAGATAGTTTTGTAGTTTTGATTTGCATTTCTCTAATAATCAGCGACGTTGAGCATCTTTTCCTGTGCCTACTGGCCACCCGTATGTTTTCTTCAGAGAAATGTCTATTTAGGTCTTCTGCCCGTTTTTCAGTTGGGTTGCTTGTTTTCTGTTGTTGAGTTGTATGAATTGTTTGTATACTTTGAATATTAAGCCCTTGTCGTTTGCACTGTTTGCAACTATTTTCTCCCATTCCATAGGTTGTCTTTCCATTTTTTTTTAAAATGGTTTCCTTTGCTGTGCAAAAGCGTGTCAGTTTGATAAGGTCCCATTTGTTTATTTTTGTTTATATTTTCATTGCCTTGGGAGATTAGACCAGTGTTAGTTCTAAAACTGCTGTAATAGTTCATTTAGTCACTCTACTTTCACTTTATATTGTTGAGTCTGGGAGTTTCCTTGGTCTGGTAGTTTTCTTTTCACTGAAATAATTATTATCTGTGTTCTATGAAAGAAAGTATGCTCTGTGGTTTCACTGAAGAAGCACTGATCTAGTCCAGCTGTTTCAATGGATTAACTCAAGCCCCAGGAAGGGGAAAGTGACTATCCTAATGTCCTTCTGTGAGCTCTGCCTGTGCTGGGTTCTTGTGGGTGCTCTCTCCAGCTCACTGCTCTGTGCAGTCTGCCTGCCTCACACCATAAAGGATCTGCCTTAGAAAAGGATTTGGAGCTGGGTGACAGTGCTCCTCCTGAGGGTGTTTTGTGTGCACATGCTCCTGTATGAACAAAACAGTGGTAGTCTTAGGGGTTAAAGTTATCTCGCTAATTTTGAAACTGTTCAAATGAAACCCTTTTTTTTTCTTTTATGACCACACCTGTGGAACACCCCCTGGAAGTTCCTAGGTCAGAGATCAAATCGGAGCTGTAGCTGCAACCCTATGCCACCTAATGCCAGAATCTTAATTCACTGCACCAGGCCGGGGATTAAACCTGGGCTACAGAGACAACACCACATTCCTAACCTGCTGCACCACAGCAGGAACTCAGAAATGAAATCTTTTTTAAAAGGTTATCTTATGGGAGTTCCCATTGTGGCTCAGCAGTAAAAAAATCCGACTAGAATCCAGGAGGTTGCGGGTTCAATCTCACCTTGCTCAGTGGGTTAAGTATCCAGTGCTGCTGTGGCTGTGGTGTAGGCTGGCAGCTACAGCTCCGATTTAGCTTCTAGCCTGGGAACTTCCTTATGTCAGAGGTGTGGCCCTAAAAAAGCCCAAAAAAAGGTTAATTTATGAAGTCTCCTTGTGGCACAGCAGGTTAAGGATCCAGCATTGTCACTGCAGCGGCTTGGGTCCCTGCTGTGGCGCAGGTCCGGTTCCTGGCCTGGGAACTCCCACATGCCATAGGTGTGCCCTTTAAAAAAGTTAATTTATGAGGAGTATTCTGAGAAGGTGGCAGGGTAGGAAGCACCAGAAATCTGTCTCCTCACCTAGACAACAACTGCATTGGCACGATCTGTCTGACTTAACTACCTACTAAGAACTTGTAAACTTTCAGAGAAAGGCTTGGATGGTAAATTTTGCTGAATTTCAGCCCTTAGCACAGTAGCAGCTACCCAGCACCCAGCCCTGTGCAGGCAGCCTTGCATGAGTTCCTGGCTGTGCTTGCACACAGCCTGTGGGAGCCAGGTGGTCAACAAGGACTCTGTTCTCTAAATATCAGGGATCTGTGCTCTGATCACAGCTAATGTCTGCTTCTGATCTCAGAGGTGCAAAGAGGAAGGCAAACATGGTCAATGCACCTCCCTCCACTGTTGCACTCTCCTTGTGGATGAAGTGACTTCGAGGGGATTTAAAGCACCAGTGCTTTTCCTCTTTCTCCCTTCTGGGAGCCAGACATTGAAGTCTACTACATTCAAAATCAACCAAACACAGACTAGAAGTTTGAAAGTCATCATGTATACTCAGTGGAAAGCAAAGGTTCAGAAAAGATCTAAGAAGACTTTAGGTCACAACATTCAAAACAAACCAAAAAAACCTATCAAATCCTGGAAAAAGCAGGAGATTCAAATGTCCAGTTTTAAACAGCAACAATGACCAAAAAATGCAAGGCATATAAAGAAATAGGAACATAGGACTCACTCAAAGGGAAAAAGAAACAAACAAAAACTGTCCCTGAAAAAGATGTGATGACAGGTCTACTGGACAAAGACTTTAAAGCAACTGTTTCAAAGATACTCAACGAAAGGAAAATGTGGAGAAAGTCAAGGAAATAACATAGGAAACAAAATGGAACTATTAGCAAAGACACAGAAAACATAAAAAGAAACCAAAAAGGAGATTGGAATGAGATGGTGGAATAGAAGGACTAGAGCCCAACTTCTCTCCCAAAACTACAACAAAATGTCAAGCAACTTTCAACCAAATGGACTGTAAACTTCCAAAAAAGATATTCTACTCCGGAAGACAAAGGGGAGACCACATCAAGAGGTAGGAGGGGAGATTTATGAGATAGAAGCAACCCCATACCTCCCGGGTGGGAAGCCCCACAGACTGGAAAGTAACTGTATCACAGAGACTCAGCTACAGAACTGAGAGTTCTGAGCCCCACGTCAAATCCCCACGCCCAGGAATCTGGCACAGGGAGAAACAGCCCCCAGAACATCTGGCATTGAAGGCCAGTGGGGCTTGTGTGCAGGAGCTCCATGGAACTGGGGGAAAGAGGAGACCCCATTCTTGAAAGGCACACAATGACTTTTCATGTGCACTGGGTCCCAGGGCAAAGCAAAGTCTCCATAAGAATCCTGGTCAAACCTGACTGCAATTTTGGAGGATCTCCTGGGAAAACAGGGGTGACTATGGCCTGTTGTGGGGGAAGGGCATTGGAGCCAAAGCTCTCAGGAACATTCATCAGCCTGAATTTCTCTGGAGGTGGCCATTTCTGGGAAAATCTGGCCCCTCCCATCAGCGCTGAGAAGCCCCAGGCCAAACAATAATCCAGGTGGGACCACAGCCCCACCCATCAGTAAACAGGCTGCCTAAAGAACCCTCATACACACAGCCAGCCTCTAACCTCACCCAGAGAAAAAGCCCCACCCATCAGAGGGATAGGAATCAACCCCACCTACCAGTGAGCAGGCACCAGTCCCTTCCATCAGGAAGCCTACAGCAAGCCCTCCCCCCAACCCCCAATACCAACTTCAGCCAAAGGAGAGGCAAACACCAGAAGTAAGAGAGGCTACAACTCTATTGTCTCCAAAAAGGACAAAACACCAAAAACCTATAGAGATGAAAAGACAGAAAACTATAAGGGAGAAAGAAAAAAGCCCAGAAAAACAGCTCAGTGATGAGGAGATTATCAGCCTCCCAGAAAGAGACTTTTAGACTGTTGATGCTGAAGATGATGCAAGGCATTGGAAATAAACTGGAGGCAAAGATTGATAATTTACAGGAAACACTGACCAAAGAAATACAGGATGTAAAAGTTAAACAAGAAGAGATGCAAAATACAATAACTGAAATAAAAAATTCATTAGAAGCAGCCAACAGTAGAATACAGGAGGCAGAAGAACGAATCAGTGAGGTGGAGGACAGATTAGTGGAAATCACTAATGCAGAAGAGAAAAGAGATAAAAGATTGAAAGGAAGGGAGGAGAATCTCAGAGAACTCTGGATAATGTTAAAAGCACCAACGTCCAGATTATAGGGGTGCCAGAGGGAGAAGAGAGAGAGAAGGAGACAGAAAAAATATTCGAAGAGATAATAGCCGAAAACTTCCCTAATATGGAAGTGCAACAAGTACCATATAAAATAAACCCAAGAAGGAACACCCTGAGACACGTATCAATCAAAATGACCAAAATTAGAAACAAAGAGAAAATATTGAAAGCAGCTAGGGAAAAGAAACAAATGACATACAAGGGAACCCTGATAAAGTTATCAGCAGATTTTTCAAGTGGAACTCTGATGGCCAGAAGGGAGTGGCATGATATACTTAGTGTGATGAAAGGAAAAAACCTCCAACCAAGATTACTTTACCCAGCAAGGCTCTCATTCAGATTTGAAGGAGAGATCAAAACCTTTACAGATAAGCAAAACCTAAGAGATTTCTCCAACACTAAACCAGCTTTACAACAAATACTAAAGGAACTTCTCTAGGCAGAAAAGAAAAGGCCACAACCAGAAACAAAAACACCACAAATGACAAGGCTCGCCAGTAAAGTCATATATACAGTGAAGATACCAAATCATCCATGCACAATTATGCTACCAAAATCAGAAATTGAGAGAAGAAGAGAGCACAAATGTAGGATACTGGAGACACACGTGCAATTAAGAAACCAACAACTTACAGCAATCTCATTTATATATAGACTCCTATATCAAAACTTCAGGGTAACTGCAAACCAAAAACCTACAATTGATACACAAATAAAAATCAACTCAAATACAACATTAAAGACAGTCATCAAACCACAAGAGGAGACAACAAGAAAATAGGGAAGAAAAAAGAGAAACAGTTAATAAAACAGTTAATAAAATGGAAATAAGGACATACATATCAATAATTACCTTAAATGTTAATGGACTGAATGCCCCAACCAAAAGACATAGACTACCTGAATGGATACAAAAACAAGACCCATATAGATGCTGTCTTCAAGAGACCCACTTCACTTCTAGGGACACATACAAATGGAAAGTGAGAGAATGGTAGAAAATATTCCATGCAAACGGGAATCAAAAGAAAGCCAGAACAGCAATACTCATATCAGACAAAACAGACTTTAAAATGAACATTTTAAGAGACAAGGAAGGGCACTACATAATGATCAAAGGATCAATCCAAGAAGAAGATATAATGATTTTAAATATCTATGCACCCAACATAGGATCACCACAATATATAAGGCAACTGCTAACAACCTTAAAAGGAGAAATCGACAATAACACAATCATAGTGGGGGACTTTAACACCCCACTTACAGCAATGGATAGATTATCCAGACAGAAAATCAATAAGGAAACACAGACCCTGAATGAAGCATTAGATCAGATGGACTTAATAGATATTTATAGGACATTCCATCCAAAAGCAACAGAATACATATTCTTCTCAAGTACGCATGGAACATTCTCTAAGATTTATCACATCCTGGGCTACAAATCAAGCCTCAGTAACCTTAAGAAAATTGAATCATATCAAGTTCTGACCACAATGTTATATGACTGGAAATCAAGAAAAAAAAATATGCCAAAAATATAGACATGTGGAGACTAAACAACATGCTATTAAACAACCAATGGATCTCTGAAGAAATCAAAGAGGAAGTTAAAAAATACCTAGGAGATGGCAGCAAGATGCTGGAGGAATAAGAGATTGCACTCACCCTCTCCCACAAATACATCAAAAAACACATCTAAATATAAAACAACTTGGAGTTCCCGTTGTGGCTCAGTGGTTAACGAATCCGACTAGAAACCATGAGATTGCGAGCCCTGGCATAGCTAAGTGGGTTAAGGATCCAGTGTTGCCATGAGCTGTGGTGTAGGTTGCAGACACGGCTTGGATCCCGCATTGCTGTGGCTGTGGCATAGGCCGGTGGCTACAGCTCCTGTTAGACCCCTAGCGTGGGAACCTCCATATGCCGTGAGTGCTGCCCTAGAAAAGGCAAAAAGACACATATATATATACATATATATATATGTATATATATATAAAACAACTTCGACAAAACATCATCTGAATGCTGATTAATTTAAACACCCAAAAATGGCAAGGAACTCTTGAAATAACTGGGTAGAATAAGAGAAAAAAAAAGAGAGAGAGAGAAAGGGAATCAGGACAGCATCCAACACCCCAGGGAGGGAGCTGTGAAAAAGAAAAAGAAGCACACCCTGGGAAGTCACCTAACCGACGATCATCAGAGCTAGAGGGACTTCAAAGCCTGAGAAAAACGCAGCAGCTGGATTGAGAATGGAAAAGCCGAGTTAGAGACTCACACGGACGACCTGAATACCGGCACAGACACCATAGCCTGTGGCGCCGGGCGGTGCCTGGGAGCTGAGACCACAGGCTCCCCAGGAAAGGGCTGAGGTCAGTGGCGGCTGCGGAGATAGGCTAGGGAACAGCGCACAGGAGGGAGGGTGATACTCTATGGACTGTGGAGTGTAAAGCCAGGACAGAAGGAACCAGGGAAGTCTGGTCCCGCAGGGAAGGCAAGCCTCCATTGTCAGGGAGGAGGAGAGGAGGAGGTGCTGACTGCCATAGAAAGAACCTTGAACTAGCGCGGAGGGTGGGGTGGCAGAGCCCGTGCCAAAGACACAGCAGAGGCAGTGGGGCAGAGCCAGTGGAGGCAGCAGCAGTGGCAGTGGGGACGGAGCCCATTCCCTGAAGCCCATGGAATGAGCACTGATGGTCAGGAGGAACACTGTGCCAGGTCGTGGAGCCAGGAGCCTGCGCCAACCAGCATTGGCGGGGGAGGGGGCAGGGCCCTGTGCCAGTCCACGGAGCAAGGAGCCTGTGCCAGCCCACAGAGTTAGTATCTCTGGTGGGCAGAGTCCTACACAATCACATGGAGCCAGCATTGGCAGAGGGGTGGAGCCAGCGCCAGCCCCGCAGAAACAGTCTCTGCAGGGGGACGAAGCACTGAACCAGCTGTCAGAGCCAGAAACCCGTGCCAACCCACGAGAAAACATCAGTGGAGGGGCGGAGCCAATGCCAGCCTGCTGAACCAGCCTCTGACAGGTACCCCCAGTGGTTCCAATCACCTCAAAGAAGACTTTGCAATGAAACACTAGCTTTTGTGGCTATCACTCCCCTGGGAAATCATACTTCCTGCTGCTGCTACTGCCAAATGCTCTGGACACCTGGTAGATCTGCCTAGAGCTCATGACCACTTACCAGGGCCGAACAACTAGGAGTAGAAAGTGCCACCTTCCTGCAATTGAGAGCCCAGAGACTAGGCACCAACTGTTGACCTTAGGAATTTGTTCATTCTCCCAGAGAAAACTCAGAGTACCACTGATATAACAGCCTGCTCACTCTAAAGAAAAAGACACCAAATATTCAAACTCCCACACCAAAAATAAATAGTAACCCCACCAAAAAAATACAAAGGGGTGCTCCTCCCTAGAAGTAGCCTTACAAGACCACAGTGTGGCTTCCCCAAACTCACAGAAAAAGAAAACCACAAGCAAGATGAAGAAGCTCAAAAACCATTCCCAGTTAAAACAAAAGGACAAGTCATTTCGAGCAGCCAACAATGAAACAGACCTCTGCAGTCTGACAGAAATGGAGTTAAGAAGAGAGGTAATTAAAATACTTGAAGAATTAAGGCTGAATATCCAGGAATTAAGAGAAGATGCAAACAGCAATGCAGATTCCCTTAGAAAGGAACTAGAAAACATAAGGAGGAGCCAAGAAAAGCTAGAAAACTCATTTGCAGAGATGCAAACTGAGGCAATAAAGAGCAGTCTGAATAATGCAGAGGAAAGAATTAGTGATGTAGAAGGTAGAATAATGGAAATCATGCAATCAGGACAGCAGACAGAAAATCAAATGAAAAAACATGAAAGCAATATAAGAGATCTATGGGATAATATAAAGCAGCCCAATTTAGCATAATAGGAATTCCAAAGGAAGTAGAAAAAGAAGAGCGCATTGAAAAAATATTTGAAGAAATTATGTCTGAAAACTTTCCAACTCTGAAGGAATCTGACATCAAGATACAGGATGCACAGAGGGCCCCAAACAAGCTGAACCCAAACAGACCCACACCAGGGCATATTATATTAAAAATGGTAAGAATGAAAGATAAGGAGAGGATTCTAAAGGCAGCAAAAGAAAAGCAAAGCGTTAATTATAAGGGATCGCCCATAAGGCTATCAGCTGATTTCTCTACAGAAACATTACAGGCTAGAAGGGAATGGCAAGAAATATTTAAAGTGCTGAAAGGAAAACGTCTGCAACCTAGAATACTCTACCCAGGAGGAATATCATTTAAAATAGAAGGGGAAATAAAAAATTTCCCCAACAAACAAAAGCTAAATGAGTACAGCAATACTAAACCCTTTCTAAAAGAAATGCTGAAAAGGTTCCTATAAAAAAAAGGAAGAAAGAAAAGTTAAATAAGAATTAGAATGGAGGAAACCACAACTGGAAAGCAAACATTCAAATAAGCCAGCATACAGATCTAAACATGAGGATGCTAAAATAAATAAATAAATAAATAGGTTAAAATAAATTAAATCACAAAAAAACAGACAACAACCTCACACATTGTGGGGAGGGAAAGTAGTAAAACGTAAACTATTTCTTTTTTTGTTTTTTTTTTGTTTTTTTAACTTTAAAAAAACGTTTTTTTTCTTTATTCTTTTTTTATTTTCCTTTCTAAATGATGTGTTTAAGCCTCTATGGTTATCAGGCCACAGCAAGCAGAAATAAGAAGATTTTAAAAATATTTAAAAAACAGGGCAACCATAAACCAAGATGGGACATCTAATCCACAAATACTGAAAAGAAAAGAACTTAGTATAAAATAATTGGAACCCATCCATCCAAAAAAAGAAAAGAGAAACATAGAATCAACTGGAAACAAGATCTAAAATGGCAATAAATACATATCTATCAATAATCACCTTAAATGTCAATGGTCTGAACGCTCCAATCAAAAGAGACAGAGTGGCAGAATGGATAAATAAGCAAAAACCTACAATCTGCTGCCTACAAGAGACTCACCTGAGAGCAAAGGACACAGATTCAAAGTGCAGGGGTGGGGAAAGACATTTCATGACAACGGACAAGAAAGGAAAGCCAGAATGGCAATACTCTTATCAGACAAAATAGATTTTAAGGTGAAAACCATAAAGAAAGACAAAGAAGGACATTACTTAATGGTTAAAGGATCCATTCAAGAAAAGGATATTACACTTGTCAATATATACGCCCCTCATATAGGAGCACCCAAGTACCTACAACAAGTACTATCAGAATTAAAAGGAGAAATAAATGGCAATACAATAAGTGTAGGAGACTTTAACACTCTACTCACATCAATGGACAGATCCTCTAGGCAGAAAATCAGTAAGGCAACAGAGATCCTAAATGACACAATAGAAAAGTTAGACCTAACTGACATTTTCAGGACATTACATCCAAAAAAATCAGAATATACATTCTTCTCAAGTGCACATGGAACATTCTCAAGGATAGATCACATGCCGGGGCACAGAGCTAACCTCAACAAATTTAAGAGTGTAGAAATTATTCCAAGTATCTTCTCTGACCACCAAGGCATGAAACTAGAAATCAAGCACAGGAAAGGAAATGAGAAAAAACATACTACATGGAGACTAAACAACATGATACTAAAAAACGAATGGGTCAATGAAGAAATCAAGAAGGATATAAAAAATTACCTTGAGACAAATGAGAATGAAGACACAACAACCCCAAATCTATGGGATGCCACAAAAGCAGTGTTCAGAGGGAAGTTCATAGCATTACAGGCCTTCCTCAAAAAAGAAGAAAAATCTCAAATCAACAACCTAACCCATCACCTAAATGAATTAGAAAAAGAAAAAAAACACCCTAAAGTCAGCAGAAAGAAGGAAATCATTAAGATCAGAAAGGAAATCAATAAAAGAGAGATTCAAAAAACAATAGAAAAAAAATCAATAAAACCAAGAGCTGGTTCACTGAAAAGGTAAACAAGATTGACAAACCTCTGGCTAGACTCGCCAAGAAGAGGAGAAAAAAAAAAACCCAAATAAACAAAGTAAGAAATGAAAAGGGAGAAATCACAACGGATATTACAGAAATACAAAAAACCATGAGAGAATACCATGAACAACTGTATGCCAACAAATTTGATAATCTAGAAGAAATGGATAACTTTTTAGAGACTTACACCCTTCCAAAACTGAATCAAGTAGAAACAAATCAACTGAACAGACCAATCACTAGAAATGAAATTGAGTATGTCATCAAAACACTCCCTACAAACAAAAGTCCAGGACCAGATGGCTTCACAGGTGAATTCTACCAAACATACAAAGAGGAACTCATACCCATCCTCCTTAGGTTTTTCCAAATGGTTGAAGAAGAAAGAACACTCCCAAAGACATTCTATGATGCCAACATCACCTTAATTCCAAAACCAGACAAAGACACCACAAAAAAAGACAACTACAGGCCAATATCTTTAATGAATATAGATGCAAAAATTCTCAACAAAATTTTAGCCAACCGAATCCAACAGCATATCAAAAAGATCATACGCCATGACCAGGTGGGATTCATCCCAGGTGCACAAGGACGGTTCAGTGTACACAAATCAATCTACGTCATACACCACATTAACAAAAGTCAAAAACCACATGATCATCGCAATAGATGCAGAAAAAAGCATTTGACAAAGTCCAACATCCATTCATGATCAAAACTCTTACCAAAGTGGGAATACAGGGAACATTCCTTAACATAATAAAGGCCATATATGGAAAACCCATGGCAAATATAATACTCAATGGAGAAAAGCTGAAAGCCTTCCCACTAAAATCTGGAACAAGACAAGGATGCCCACTCTCGCCACTATTATTCAACATAGTATTAGAAGTCCTAGCTACAGCAATCAGACAAACAGAAGAAATAAAAGGCATCCAAATAGGAAGAGAAAAGGTAAAACTGTCACTGTATGCAGATGACATGATACTATATCTAGAAAACCCCAAAGACTCAACCCCAAAATTACTTGAAGTGATCAACAAATTCAGCAAAGTAGCAGGATATAAGGTTAACCTTCAGAAGTCAATCACATTTCTGTATACTAACAATGAAATATTAGAAAAATACAAAAATATTTTACCTTTTAAAACAGCTCCCCAAAAAATCAAATACCTGTGAATAAACCTGACCAAGGAGATGAAAGACTTATATGCAGAGAACTACAAAACATTAATCAAGGAGATCAAAGAAGATACAAAGTAATGGAAAGATATTCCATGCTCATGGGCTGGAAACACTAATATTGTAAAAGTGGCCATACTACCCAAAGCAATCTACAGATTCAATGCAATCC
>PVHT021183699.1:31024115-31056685 GCA_004024745.2 Catagonus wagneri | reverse complement strand
ATCAATCAGGGTGATACACCACGTGAACTGATGAATAAAAACCATATGATCCACTCAATAAATGCAGAAAAAGCCTTTGACAAAATCCAACACCCATTTCTTTTTTTTTTTTTTTTTTTTTTGCCTTTTGTCATTTTATGGCCGCAGGTTTATGGCCGCACCCGCGGCATGTGGAGGTTCCCAGGCTAGGGGTCTAATCAGAGCTGTGGCCACTGGCCTGTGCCGCAGCCACAGCAACGCAGGATCCGAGCCGCGTCTGCAACCTACACCACAGCTCACGGCAACGCCGGATCGTTAACCCACTGAGCAAGGGCAGGGATCGAACCCGCAACCTCATGGTTCCTAGTCGGATTCGTTAACCACTGCACCATGACGGGAACTCCCAACACCCATTTCTCATAAAAACCCTTCAGAAAGTGGGCATGGGGGAACCTACCTCAACATGATAAAGGCCATGTATGACAAACCCAGAGCTCACATCATTCTCAATGGTGAAAAGCTGAAAGAATTCCCGCTGAGGTCAGGAACAAGACAGGGATGTCCACTCTCACCACGACTATTCAACATAGTTTTGGAAGTCCTAGCCACAGCAATCAGAGAAGAAAAAGAAATAAAAGGAATCCAAATTGGAAAGAAAGAAGGAAAACTATCACTATTTGCAGATGACATGATACTATACCTACAGAATCCTAAAGACTCGACCAGAAAACTGTTAGAGCTCATCAATGAATTTGGCAAAGTTTCAGGATACAAAATTAATATACAGAAATCAATTGCATTTCTATATACTAACAGTGAAAGATCACAAAGAGAAATTAGGGAAGCAATCCCGTTTACCATCACATCAAAAAGAATCAAATACTCAGGAATCAACCTACCTAAAGACACAAAAGACCTGTACTCTGAAACTGTAAGATGCTGATGAAAGAAATCAAGGATGACATGAACAGATGGGAAGACATACCATGCTCTTGGATTGGAAGAGTCAATATTATCAAAATGACTATACTACCCAAGGTAATCTACAGATTCAATGCAATCCCTATCAAATTACCAAGGACATTTTTCACAGAACTAGAAAAAAATACTTTAAAGTTTGTTTGGAAGCACAAAAGACCCAGAATAGCCAAAGACATCCTGAAAAAGTAAAGCAGATCTGCAGGAATCAGGGTCCCTGACTTCAGTCTATACTACAAAGCTACAATCATCAAAACCGTATGGTACTGGCATAAAGACAGAAACATAGATGAGTGGAATAAGATAGAAAGCCGAGAATCAAACCCACACACCTACAGTCAACTAATCTATGACAAAGGAGGAAAGAATATACAGTGGAAAAAAGACAGCCTGTTCAATAAGTGGTGCTGGGAAAACTGGACAGCCATGTGTAAAAAAATGAAATTAGAACACTACCTAACACCACACACAAAAATAAACTCAAAATGGATTAAAGACCTAGATGTAAGACCAGATAGTATAAAACTCTTAGAGGAAAACATAGGCCACTCTCCGACATAAACAGCAGCAACATCTTTTCAGATCTACCTTAGAGTAATTAAAATAAAAAGAAAAATAAGCAAATGGGACTTAATTAAACTGAAAAGCTTCTGCACAGCAAAGGAAACCCTAAACAAACCCAAAAGACAACTCACAGAATGGGAGAAAATATTTACAAATGAATCGACTGACAAGGGATTAATCTCCAAAATTTACAAACACCTCCTATGGCTCAATACCAAAAAAGCAAACAACCCCATCAAAAAATGGGCAGAAGATGTAAACAGAAAATTCTCCAAAGAAGACATACAGGTGGCAAATAAACACCTGAAAAGATGTTCAACATCACTCATTATTAGACTAAATCCCAATCAAAACCACTATGAGGTACCACCTTACACCAGCCAGAATGGCCATCATCAAAAAGTTTACAAACAGGAGTTCCCGTGGTGGCTTAGTGGTTAACGAATCCGACTAGGAACCATGAGGTTGCAGGTTCGATCCCTGGCCTTGCTCAGTAGGTTAAGGATCCAGCGTTGCTGTGAGCTGTGGTGTTGTAGGTTGCAGACATGGCTCGGATTCCGCTTTGCTGTGGCTGTGGTGAAGGCTACAGCTCCTGTTAGACCCCTAGCCTGGGAACCTCCATATGCCACAGGTGCAGCCCTAGATAAGGCAAAAAGACCAAAAAAAAAAGTCTACAAACAGTAAGTGCTGGAGACGGTGTGGAGAAAAAGGATCCCTATTACACTGTTGGTGGGAATGCAAATTGGTGCAACTGCTGTGGAAAACAGTATGGAGATTCCTTAGAAAACTAAAAATAGAATAACCATTTGATCCAGCAATCCCACTACTGGGTATGTATCCAGAGGAAACCATAACTCGAAAAGACACATGTACTCCAGTGTTCACTGCAGCACTCTATACAATAGCCAAGTCATGGAAACAACCTAAATGCCCTCCGACAGAGGAATGGATAGGGAAGATGTGGTACATATACACAATGGAATATTACACAGCCATTAAAAGAAATGAAATAACGGCATTTACAGCAACATGGATGGACCTAGAAATTATCATGCCAAGTGAAATCAGTCAGACAATGAGACACCAACATCAAATGCTACCACTTACACATGGAATCTAAAAAAAGGACATGACAAACTTCTTTGCAGAACAGATACTGACTCAGAGACTTTGGAAAACTTAATGGTTTCCAAATGAGATAAGCTGGGGGTTGGGGGGACGCACTGAGGGTTTGGGATAGAAATGCTATAAAATTTGGTTGTGATGAGTTTTGTACACCTATAATTGTAACAAAATTCATTAATTAAAAAAGTAAAAAAAATTATAAAAAAGAAAATGCCAGAAAAAAATAAAATTGAAAATGAAAAAAAATAACAGTATGATGCAAAAATTCTTTTTTTTTTGTCGTTTTACCTTTTATCTGGAGCTGCACCCGCGGCATGTGGAGGTTTCCAGGCTAGGGGTCTAACAGGAGCTGTAGCCACCAGCGTTCACCACAGCCACAGCAACGTGGGATCCGAGCCACGTCTGCAACCTATACCACAGCTCACAGCAACGCCGGATCCTTAACCCACTGAGCAAGGCCAGGGATTGAACCCGCAACCTCATGGTTCTTAGTCGTATTCGTTAACCACTGAACCACAAAGGGAACTCCCTGATGCAAAAGTTCTTAATAAAATTATAGCAAACTGAATCCAACAGCACATAAAAAAGGTCATATTCCACAACCAAGTGGGATTCATCCCAAGTCCAAAAGAATGGTTCAACCTATGTAAATCAACCAATGTAATACACCACAATGACAAAAGTCAAAAACCACACAATCATCTCAAGAAAAGCAGAAAAAGCATTTGACAACATCCAAACCCATTCACGATAAAAACTCTTACTAAAGTGGGTAAAGATGCAACACATCTCAACATAATAAATGTCATTTATGACAAACTCAGAGCCAAAATAGTACTCAATGGAGTTAAACCTGAAAGCCATCCTGCTAAAATTGGGGACAATTCAAGGTTGCCCACTCTCACCACTTTTATTCCACATAGTATTGCAAGTCCTAGTCATAGCATTCGGACAAAAGAAGAAAAGAAAAAGAAATAACATGTATACAAACTGGAAAAGAGGTAAAACTGTCACTACATACAGATAATGTACAAAGAGAACCTTAAGGACTCCATACAAAAACTACTTGATCTGATAAACAAATTCAAAAAAGTAACAGAATACAAGATTGACATTCAGAAACTGGTTGCATTTCTGTATACTAACAATGAAATATGAGAAAGATAATTAAAAAAAAAAACTTTTAAAGTCACATCTAAAAAAACTACATAGGAATAAACCTCATCAAGGAGGTGAAAGATTTATACTCTGAAAACTATAAAACATTAATAAAAAGAAATTAAGGAGGATTCAAAGAAATGGAAAGATATCTCATGCTCCTGGAATGGCAGAATTAATACTGTTAAAATGACCATACTACCCAAAGCAATCTACAAATTTAATGCAATCCCTGTCAAATTCCCCATGACATTTTTCACAGAACTGGAACAAATAATTCAAAAATTCATACAGAATTATAAAAGACCCAGAACTGCCAAAGCAAACCTTAGGGGGAAGAAACAAAACAAAACACAAAACAAAAACAGCACAAAGTAGGAGGCATAACTCTGCCAGACTTCAGACAATGTTACAAAGCTACAGTAATCAAAACCCTGGAGTAGAAGAAGCTCCCCTGTGGCTCAATGCGTTAAGGATCCAGTGTTGCTGCAGCTGTGGCACAGGTCATGACTGTGTCACGGCTCAGATTCCTGGTCTGGGAACTTGCACACAACACAGGTGCAGCCAAAAAATAAAAAATAAAACAGCACAGAAGTTCCTGTTGTGGCACAGTGGAAACGAATCTGACTAGTAACCATGAGGTTGCGGGTTGGATCTCTGGCCTTGCTCAGTGGGTTAAGGATCTGGCGTTGGTGTAAGTTACAGACATGGCTCGGATCCTGCACTGCTGTGGCAGTGGCATAGGCTGGCATCTGTAGCTCTGATTCGACCCCTAGTCTGCGAACCTCCATATGCTGTGGGTGTGGCCCTAGAAAACAAAACAAAAAACAAACAAAAAAACCAAAAAAACACACAAAACAGTGCTGTTCTGGTACAAAAAGACGTACCCATTAATGGAACAGAATGGAGAGCCCAGAAATAAACTCAAGATACCATAGTTCCCACTGTGCCTCAGCAGGTTAAGAATCCAATGTAGTCTCCATGAGGATGTGAGTTCGATCCCTGGCCTTGCTCAGTGGGTTAAGGATCCAGTGTTGCTGCACGCTGTGGTACAGATCACAGATGTGGCTCGGATCCAGTGTTGCTGTGGCTGAGGCACAGGCCTTCAGTGGCAACCCCAATTCGAACTGTAGCCTGGGAACTTCCACATACCTCAGGTGCAACCCTAAAAAGAAAACAAATAAATAAAAACCCCAGGTCCCCAGATACCTACAGTCAATTAATCTTTGACAAAACAGACAAGATAAAATGTGATGCAGTTCCCACTGTGGCTCAGTGGGATAAGAACCCAACTAGTATCCGTGAGGATGTGGGTTCAGTCCCTGGCCTTGCTCAGTGGGTTAAGGATCTGGTATTGCCAAAAGCTGTGGCAGAGTGAAAACTGGACAGCTGCATGTAAATCAATTAAACTAGAATACACTCTCACACCATGCACAAAAATAAACTCAAAATGGCTTAAAGGCTTAAACATAAGACATGACACCATAAAACTCCTAGAAGAGAACACAGGCAAAACATTCTCCATCATAAACCATACAAATTTTTATAGGTTAGTCTCCGAAGGCAATAGAAATAAAAACTAAAACAAAAGAGTTCTAATAAAACTTACAAGCTTTTGCCTAGCCAAAGAAACCATTAAAAAAATAAAAATAAAAAAAGACAACCTACAGAATGGGAGAAAATAGGTGCAAACAATGTAACCGACAAGGAGGTCATCTCCAAAATATAAATAACTCATACAGCTCAACAACAAAAAAACAAACAATTCAACTGAAAAGCGGCAAAAGACCTGAATAAACGTTTCTCAAACAGAAGACATACAAGTGGCCAGGACGCACATGAAAAGATACTCAACAACACTAATAGAGAAATGCAAATCAAAACTACGACAAGGTACCATCTCAAGCCAGTCAGAATGGCCATCGATAAGTCCAAAAATAACAAATGCTAGAGAGAGTGTGGAGAAAAGTGGACCCTCCTACACTATTGGTGGGACTATAAATTGGTACAACCACCATGGAAAACAGTATGGAGGTTCCTCAAAAAACTAAAAATAGAATTACTGTGTGATCCAACAATCCTACTCCTGGGTATATATCCAGAGAAAACCATAATTCAAAAAGATCCATGCAACGCTATGTTCATAGCAGTAGTACCGACAATAGCCAAGACACAGAAACAACCTAAATGCCCATCAAAAGATGAATGAATTTAAAAGATGTGGTGCAGAGGAGATTCTCTTGTGGCTTAGAGGGTTAAGAACTTGACTAGCATCCATGAGGAAGTGGGTTCAATCCCTGGCCTCACTCAGTGGGTTAAGGATCCAGTGTTGCTGCAAGCTACGACATAAGGCTGCAGCTGCAACTCTGATTCAACCCCTACCCTGGGAACCTCCTTATGTCATAGGTGTGGCCCTAAAAAAAAGGAAAAAAAAGATGTGGTACATATATACAATGGAATACTACTAAGGCATAGAAAAGAATGAAATAGTGCCATTTCCAGTAACATGGATGCAACGAGAGATTCTCATACTAAGGGAAGTATGTCAGAAAGAGAAGAACAAATACCGTATAGTATCACTTATACATGGAATCTAAAATACAGCAAAAATGAACCTATCTACAGAACAAAAACAGACTCACAGACATGAAGAACTGACTTGTGGCGTCTAAGGGGGAGGGGAGGAGGAAGTGGGATGGACTGGGAGTTTGAAGTTAGTTGATACAAATTATTATATTTAAAATGGATAAACAATAAGGTCCTGCTGTATATGTATAGCACAGGGAACTACAGCCAATCTCCTGGGACAGACCATGATAGAGAATAATGTAAAAAAAGAATGTGTATATGTGTGGCGTGTAAGTGTATGACTGAGTCACTTTACTACATAGCAGAAATTGACAAACACTGTAAATCAACTATACTTTAAAAACAAAAAAATTTTTAAAGTCCTCAGCTAACATTACACTAAATTGGCAAAAGACTAAACTTTTCCTCTCACACCAGGAACAAAACACAGATGCCCACTTTCACCACTTTAATTATCACAGAACAGGAAGTCCCAGTCAGAGCAATCAGACAAAAACAAGAAATAAAAGGCATCCCAAAATTATCTCTGTTCACACACATGAACTCATAAGTATAAAAGTCCTAGAGATTGTACAAAAAAAGTTAGAATAAATAAATGAATTCAGCAAAGTTGCAGGATATAGAATCACAACATAAAATCAGTTGCTTCTATACAATCACAATCAAAGAAAACATTTTTTTTTGTCTTTTAGCCTTTTCTAGGGCTGCACCCGCTGGCATATGGAGGTTCCCAGGCTAGGGGTCTAATTGGAGCTATTGCTGCCGGCTGATGGCCTATGCCACAGCCACAGCAACGCTGGATCCAAGCCCTGTCTGTGACCTACACTACAGCTCATGGCAACGCAGGTTCGTTAACCCACTAAGCAAGGCCAGGGATCAAACCCACAACCTAACGGTTCCTAGTCGGATTTGTTAACCATTGAGCCACTACAGGAACTCCTCAAAGAAAACATTTTAAATGTCATTTATAATATCATCAAAAAGATATTACTTAGAAATAAACTTAACCAAGAAGGTGAAAGATCTGTGCAGAGAAAACTACAAAACTAAAAAAATTAAGGACATACATAAATACAAAGACATCTTAAAGCATCAAGCCTGGAGTTCCCATTGTGGCTCAGGGGTAGAGAGCCCGACTAGTATCCATGAGGACGTGGGTTCAACCCCTGGCCTTGCTCAGTGGGTATAAGGATCCGGCGTTGCCATGAGATGTGTAGGTCACACATATGGCTCAGATCCCACGTTGCTGTGGCTATGGTGTAGGCCAGCAGCTGCAGCTCTGATTCAACCCCTAGCCTGGGAACTTTTACATGCTGCAGGAGCGGCCCTAAAAAGCAAAAAATAATAATAAAATAAAGTGGTAAGCCTCCTTAAAATAACATATCTTTTTTTCTTCCTTTTTATGGCCACATCCCTGGCACATGCAAGTTCCTAGGCTAGGGGTCGAATTGGAGCCGCAGCTTCAGGCCTGCACCACACCCACAGCAATTCCAAATCCAAGCCATATATCTGCAAACTACACTGCAGCTTGCGGCAATGCTAGATCCTTAACCCACTGAGTGAGGCCAGGGTACAAACCTGAATCCTCATTATTATTTGATAAATATAATCCTCATAATAATAATCTTCATTATTATAATAATCCTCATTATTATTTCGGGTTCTCAACCTGCTGAGTCACAATTGAAACTAACATACCTTTTTGGCGTTTGCTTTTTAGGGACTCAATGCAATCTGTATCAAAATCCCAGAGGCATTTTTTTTTCCAAAAGAGAAAAATCCATCCTAAAAATTTATATGGAATCTCAAGGGAGCCCCAAATAGCCAAAACAATCTTGAAAAAGAAGAACAAAACTGAAAATCACACAATTCCTGATTTCAAAACCTATTACAAAGCTGCAATAATCAAAATGGTGAGATACTGGCACAAAGACAGACAGGTAGACCAATACAGTAAGAAGCAGCTCTCGGAAAAAAAACCCTCAAGTATATGGTGTTATGGGCTGAATGGTGCCTCCCTTGCCAATTCACATCTTGAAGTTCTAACCCCCCCAATATCTCTGACTATGACTGTATTAGGAATCAGATCCTTAAAGAGGTATTTACAGTGAAATGAGGTCATACAAGTGGGTCTAATCATGATTACTGTCCTTAGACACGCAGAGGGACAACAATGTGAAGATACAAGGAGAAGATGGCCAACCTCAAGACTGTAGTAAGAAGTCTAATGAATTACAAATATGTAATACATTTTAATATATTTTATTTCTAATTATTTTCTGCACTGTTGTACAGCGGCATGTTTCACGTTTTCTTTCTGTTAGAAGTTGGAGGGTCTGGAATCTGCACTGGCTTGGCTGATCTTGGGGCCCAGTGATGTAAATATGTGCTGTAGAAATCAGAAGCTATTATTGTTTTCTTGTCTATCACTGACTGCACACCAATGCAGCCATCCTTGCAATAAACCAGCAGTATTAGGAGTCCCTCTCATTTCACAACACGATTGATGGTGTCTCTGCAGCAGCAGGGACAGAGGGTCTGATCCTCGGCCCAGTGCAGTGGTTTAAGGACCTCGCAATGCTGCAGTGTGGCGTAGGCTCCAATTCCAGCTTGGATTCAATCCCTGGCCCAGGAACTCCATATGCCATGAGGTGGCCAAAAAAGAAAAACAGGAGTTCCTGTCATGGCTCAGTGGTTAACGAATCCAACTAGGAACCATGAGGTTGTGGGTTCGATCCCTGGCCTTGCTCAGTGGGTTAAGGATCCGGCGTTGCCGTGAGCTGTGGTGTAGGTTGCAAACGCGGCTCGGATCCCGCGTTGCTGTGGCTGTGGCGAAGGATGGCGGCTACAGCTCCTGTTAGACCCCCTAGCCTGGGAACCTCCATATGCCGCGGGTGCGGCTCCAGATAAAATGCAAAAAGACCAAAAAAAAAAGAAAAACAAACAAAAAACCCCAGTATTAGTGAATGTTTTTAGTACAAAACTGACCTGTTAATTTTGGATACATTTTCAATTAGGCTACCAACATTTTCTGTGTCAGTTATTCAGGAATTAGTGCTTCAAACTAATCCAGAAATCTATGAATAATATATTCACCCAGAGGATCTACAATGGACTCATATGCTACTCCCTTACCTTCCGCTATGCAACTGTGTGGGCAAATTTTTCAAAAGTGAAATAGGCAAACTGGCACTTGACCCTGATAAAACTATGTCCAACTCTTTCACAAAGCTACAGGCAGCAGAATAGTTTCTTCCTTCAGAATTGAGCCTACATATGGTTTGCACACCTGTTACACCAGTAACTGTACCTATATATGAAACTATGGTGTGGATGATTGGGGTAGGACCATGCTACCTCAAGAGGGTGAGGGAGTCATTCAGTAAGTCATGTGGAAATGAAGAATGACTGCCAAATGGAACTGCCAAATGGAACCACTACCCTGGCATAACAATCACTGGATCCCCTATGAAACCATACATTCACTGGGCATCTTATTTTCAGGATTTGGTTCCCCGGCCCTCTTCCCAGGCACTGAACATTTGGCCTAATAGCACTACTGTCACACCAGTGCCCTTCCGCTCAAGGAATTTTACTTAGAATCTCAAAGAACTCCACAGAAACTTTGTTCAGAGTTCACTTCTGAATTCAAAGTGCCTAGGTACTTGAGAAAGTTCCCTGGTGCTCTGGTGGTTAGGACTTGGTGCTTTCACTGCTGTGGCCTGGGTTCAAATCCTAGTCTGGGAACTGAGATCCCACATCAAGCCATTGCACACCAGAGCCCAAAAAAGAAAGAGGACCTCACAATAAGAAAGCATCCCATAAATGTCGCTAATGTATGAATAACGTGTGACTGGAACTCCAGTATATAAAAAAATAGATGAAGAGGTCACAGTTCTCTTTGGGGATCAAACTTTGCTCTAGGTATGGGGCAGAGGAAGTATTCAGCCATACTGAATGCTGAAAGTATTCAATACTGTCATTTTTACTTTGAAAAATGGAAAAATTATTTTTATAATATCAGTTACAGAAACAACACTTGGTGTACAGATGAAGAAAGGTTGAAAACACTTCAAAAACTTGAGCAAATCTTTTATCAATTAAAATAAGATTCAGTCTACTAGCACCTTTGGCAATGTTATTTTAAATTCTGGCTTTTCAAATAAAAAGGAAATGTGAGCACTAGTCACAACAGCCAAGACATGGAAACAACCTAAATGTTCATTGACAGATGAATTGATTAAGAAGATGCAGTACATTTACACAGTGGAATACTACTTAGCCATTAAAAAAACTGCAACATGGATGCAACTAGAGATTCTCATACTAAGTGAAGTCAGAAAGAGAAAGACAAATATCATGATATCACTTATATCTGGAATCTTATATATGGCACAAATGAACCTATCTACAGAAAAGAAACTCATGGACATGGAGAACAGACTTGTGATTTTCAAAGGGAAGGGGGAGGGAGTGGGATGGACTGGGAGTTTGGGGTTGGTAGATGCAAACTATTGCATATGGAGTGGATAAGCAATAATATCCTGCCATATATTGCACAGGGAACTATATCCAAGCATTTGTGATGGAACATGATGGAGAATAATGTAAGAAAAACAACATATGTATTACGTGTTACTGGGTCACTTTGCTGCACAGCAGAAATGGACAGAAAATTGTATATGAACCATAACAAAATTAAAAAAAAAAAATCTCATTAAAAGAAGAGAGCTACACTGGGGATTAGAGTAAGATTAACATATAATAAAACATAATACATGACTTTCTCCTAACCTATAGGTCCCTTATCTACTGTATAATACCTGACAGTCATGACAATGAGTAAAGAACAGAAAAATAATGTACACTGAATCATCTGGACTACAATATCTGTAGCATGTATTTCATTATATTCTTATTTAATAAAATAGGCACTTTGTAAGGTACAACTAGCTTTACACAATATTAACCGAAATACATAGTTATTAGCAAGAATGTAACTGCCCTCCAAACATGCAAAAGAGAATTTTAAAACAGAAATAAAATTACATGAATGAAATTATTCAAAAAAAAAAACGGAAGTGTATCCAATCACAATGAATGTCTCCAGGCACGGTTGTTTTGTTCACTGTATTTCTCTTATTCTCCAAATTTTCCACAGTTTTTATAATTTGTCAATTCATCAGAACACAAAGTGAGTAACTGTGCAGACACTCCTGTCCCCACGAGATGAGAGCTAAGAAGACTGTGGTACCCACCACCACTGCACACCCCACATGCAGCAACAGACCATCTCAAAACAGCACAATAGCCAGCACCTTGCTTACTGCTGACACCTCAAGCACCAGAATAAAGTCAAAGATAGATAAACTCACAACTATTAACGTTGCTCTAGAAATCTCTGCCAAGTGCAAGAAAATAAGGAGTAGAACTATTGGAAAGAAGCAATAAACATTACATGCACGTGCCACAAACTGTATACTTGGAAAACCCAAGAGAAGGAGCTGAAAGACTATCAGAGAAGAATTACGTGGAAGCAACCTAGATGTCCACTGACAGAGGAATGGATGGAGAGGACAGAGTACAAGTATACAACTGGGTTTTGTTCAGCCATAGAAAGAACGAAATGATGCCACTGGCAGCAACATGGATGGACCTGGAAATTATTATACAAAGAGGAGTTCCTGCAGTGGCACAGTGGAAACAAATCCAACTAGTACCCATGAGGATGTGGGTTCAATCCCTGGCTTCACTCATTAGGTCAGAGATCCAGCGTTACTGTGAGCTGTGGTATAGGTCACAAATGTGACTTGGATCCCGCGTTGCTGTGGCTGTGGTGTAGGCTGGCAGCTGTAGCTCCAATTTGACCCCTAGCCTGGGAACCTCCATATGTTGTGGGTGTGGCCTTAAAAAGAAAAAGAAAAAAAAAATTATCACACTAAATGAGATGAGTCAGAGAAAGACAAATATCATACGAGATCACTAATATGTGGAATCTAATAAAGAATGATACAGGGAAACTTGCTCACAAAACAGAAACAGACTCCAAGATTCTGAAACCAAACTTAAGGTTACCAAAGGGGAAACACTGGGGGAAGGAATAAAGTGAGAGGGTAGAACTGACACAGACTCATGGAATGCATGAGTAACAGGGACCTACTAAACAGGACAGGGAAATACTCTCTGGTGACATGTATGGGAAGGGAAACTGAAAGGGAATGAATATATGCATATGCCTGACTGATTCACTGTGCTGTGCACCTGAAGCTAACACAGCATGGTCGGTCAACTATACTCCAATAAAATTAATAAAAAATAAAAATAAAATGTTCAAAAAAAGAAAGAAAATTAACAAATTGCTCAATTGCTTTTCTCTATACCAACCATAACAGGTGGAAAATATAATGTAAGGGGGGGGTAAGGACAATCATTAATAATAGCCAACAACAACAACGACAAAAATCCATGAGTTCCCGCTGTGGCACAATGGGATCGGCAGCATCTCTGGAGCACTGGGACACATGTTCAATCTCCAACATGGCACAGCATGCTAAGCGTGCTAAGCTGGTGTTGCTACAGCTACAGCTGCAGCGTAGGTCACAAATGTAGCCTGGAACTAATCCCTGATCTGGGAACTCCACATACCACAGAGCAGCCAAAAAAGGAAAAAAAAATAAAGATGTAAGTTTAATGAGATATGTGCAAAGCCTACATGAAAAAACTCATACCAAAAAGCCTGAAAAAAAATCTGAAGAATTGCAGAGGAAAGGAAACTAATAAAGACTTTAACTGTATCTGTAAATATTATGCGTTCACAAAATTCCAACACTATATTATGTAACACGACAAAAAGATTCTAGGTCCATTTGAGAAATACTCGAAATTGAAAAAAAGAGTAGGAAATATTCACATGAGAATAACC
The DNA here is from genome assembly GCA_004024745.2 of Catagonus wagneri. Classification (NCBI taxonomy): domain Eukaryota; kingdom Metazoa; phylum Chordata; class Mammalia; order Artiodactyla; family Tayassuidae; genus Catagonus; species Catagonus wagneri. The sequence continues at coordinate 31,043,370 of PVHT021183699.1, read as the reverse complement.
ATGGAAACCTTGAAAAAGAAAAATTATTATCAGGAATTACTCTTATCAGATAATAAAATGTATAGCAGATATAATACTTAAAATATTGTGGAGAATTCTCACTGTGGCTCAGCAGTAATGAACCTAACTAGTATCCATGAGAATGCATGTTTGAACCCCTGGCATCGCTCAGTGGGCTAAGGATCCAGAGTTGCTGAGGCTGTGGCGTAGGCCAGCAGCTACATTTCTGATTCAAGCCCTTGCCTGGGAACTTCCACATGCTGTGTGTGCGGCCATAAAAATAAGAGAAAAAAAACTGTGGGCCTGAAGAGGAAGATAGATGGTGGAAAATTAGAGGAAATTCTGAACATACCTAAAACACATGTAAGAATTCAGCATAAGAGGGTTTGCCAACAGTAGAAACAGTATGGAGAACAAGTTAAAGTTTGAGCCTTCCCTTCCATGTCAAGCACTTGAAAAACATCATATGAAAATTTAAGTAAAAATCAGAACCATTTAAATACTAGAGGGTGAATTTCAGTGACTGTTTACATCTATTTTGGGTGACAAAGGTTTTCTGTGTATCAAATACAGATATTGTAAAGGGAAAGATATGATGGACCCAATTTAAACATTTACATGTAGAAAAGACAGCCTGTTCAATAAGTGGTGTTGGAAAAACTGGACAGCCACGTGTAAAAAAATGAAATTAGAACACTTCCTAACACCATACACAAAAATAAACTTAAAATGGATTAAAGACCTAGGTATAAGACCAGATACTATAAAACTCTTAAAGAAATACATAGGCCAAACACTCTCCGACATAAACAACAGTAACATTTCTCCAATCCACCTCTTAGAGTAATGACAATCAAAAGAAAAATAAGCAAATGGGACTTAATTAAACTGAAAGTCTCTGCACAGCAAAGGAAACCCTAAAAAAAAAAAACCAAAAGACAACCCACAGAACGGGAGAAAATATTTATTTGCAAATGAATCAACTGAAAAGGGATTAATCTCCAAAATTTATAAACACCTCCTATGGCTCAATACGAAAACAACAAACAACCCCATCAAAAAATGGGCAGAAGATCTAAACAAACAATTCTCCAAAGAGGACACACATGAAAAGATGCTCAACATCACTCATTATTAGAGAAATGCAACTCAAAACCACTATGAGATACCACCTTACACTGGCCAGAATGGCCATCATCAAAAAGTCTAAAAACACCCATCAAAAAAATGGGCAGAGGATCTAGGCAGACAATTCTCCTAAGAAGACATGCAGATGGCAAATAAACACATGAAAAGATGGTCAACATCGCTCCTCATTAGAGAAATGCAAATCAAAACCACCATGAGGTACCACCTTACACCAGTCAGAATGGCCATCATCAAAAAGTCTACAAACAATAAGTGCTGGAGAGGGTGTGGAGAAAAAGGATCCCTATTACACTGTTGGTGGGAATGTAAACTGGTGCAACCACTGTGGAAAACAGTATGGAGATTCCTCAGAAAACTCAAAATAGAATTACCATTTGATCCAGCAATCCCACTCCTGGGCATCTATCCAGAGGAAACCATGACTCGAAAAGTCACATGTACTCCAGTGTTCATTGCAGCACTCTATGCAATAGCCAGGTCATGGAAACAACCTAAATACCCATCGACAGAAAAGTGGATAGGGAAGATGTGGTACATAAACACAATGGAATATTACTCAGCCATTAAAAGGAACGAAATAGCAACATTTACAGCAACATGGATGGACCTAGAAATTATCATGCGAAGTGAAACAAGTCAGACAATTGGAGAGCAACACCCAATGCTACTGCTTACATGTGGAAACTAAAAAGACATAATGAACTTCTTTGCAGAATAGACAATGACTCACAGACTTTGGAAAACCTTTAGTTTTTCAAATAAGACAATCTGGGGGGGTGGGGGGATGCACTGAGGGTTTGGTATGCAAATTATAAAAAAAAATAAATGTTAAAAAAAAGAAAAGAAACAACATACAGAGGAACCCCAATAAGGTTATCAGCAGATTTTTCAGCTGAAACACGGCCAGAAGGGAGTGGCACAATATACTCAATGTGATGAAAGGAAAAAACTTCCAACCAAGATACTTCACCCAGCAAGGCTCTCATTCAGATTTGAAGGAGAAACCAAAACCTTTACAGATAAGCAGAAGCTGAGAGATTTCTCCAACACTAAACCAGCTTTACAACAAATACTAAAGGAACTCCTCTAGGCAGAAAAGAAAAGAAAGAAGACCACAACCAGAAATAAAAACACCACAAATGACAAGGTTCACCAGTAAAGGCATATACACAGTAAAGATACTAAATCATCCATGCACAATTTGCTACCAAAATCAGAAATCATGAGAAGAGAGCAAAAATGCAGGACACTGGAGATGCATGTGCAATTAAGAAATCAACAACTTAAAACAATCTCATTTACATATAGACTCCTATATCAAAACTTCAGGGAAACTGCAAAACCAAAAATCTACAATTGATAAACAAGAAAAATCAACTCAAATACAACATTAAAGATACTCATCAAACCACAAGAGAAGACAACAAGAGAATAAGGGAAGAAAAGAGAGCAAAAAAAACCAAAGCAGTTAATAAAATGGCAATAAGGACAAACTTATCAATAATTACCTTAAATGTTAATGGAGTGAGTACCCCAACCAAAAGACACAGACTAGTCGAATGGATACAAAAACAAGACCCATATATATGCTGTCTTCAAGAGACCCACTTCACTTCTAGGGACACATCCAAATGGAAAATGAGAGAACAGAAGAAAATATTCCATGCAAACAGGAATCAAAAGAAAGCCGGAGTAGCAATACTCATATCAGACAAAATAGGTTTTAAAATGAAGCCCGTCGTGGCTCAGTGGTTTACAAATCCAACTAGGAACCATGAGGTTGAGGGTTCGATCCCTGGCCTTGCTCGGTGGGTTAACGATCCGGCATTGCCATGAGCTGTGGTGTAGGTTGCAGACGTGGCTCGGATCACGCGTTGCTGTGGCTCTGGCGTCCGCTGGCGGCTACAGCTCCGATTAGACCCCTAGCCTGGGAACCTCCATATACCATGAGTGTGGCCCTAGAAAAGGCAAAAAGACAAAAAAAAAATAAAAATAAAAAACAAAAATAAAAAATAAAATAAAATGAAGACTGTTTTAAGAGACAAGGAAGGGCACTACATAATGATCAAAGGATCAATCCAAGAAAAATATGTAACGATTTTAAATACCTATGCACCCAACATAGGATCACCACAATATATAAGGCAGCTGCTAACAATCTTAAAAGGAAAAATCAACAATAACACAATTATACTGGGGGACTTTAACACCCCATTTACAGCAATGGATAGATCAACCAGACAGAAAATCAATAAGGAAACACAGACCCTGAATGAAGCATTAGATCAGATGGACTTCATAGATATTTATAGGACACTCCATCCAAAAACAACAGAATACACATTCTTCTCAAGTGCACATGGAACATTCTCTAAGATTGATCACATCTTGGGCTACAAATCAAGCCTCAGTAACTTTAAGAAAATTGAAATCATATCAAGCATCTTCTCTGACCACAATGCTATACGACTGGAAATCAACAAGAAAAAAAACGGCAAAAAAAATACAAATACACACTAAACAACATGCTATTAAACAACCAATGGATCACTGAAGAAATCAAAGAGGAAATTAAAAAATACCTGGAAGCCAATGACAACAAAGATACGACACTCCAAATACTCTGGGATGCAGCAAAAGCAGTTCTAAGAGCAAAGTTTATAGCAATACAAGCCTACCTCAGGAAACAAGAAAAACCTCAAATAAACAGCCTAACTTCCTATCTAACGCAGCTAGAGAGGGAAGAACAGACAAGACCTAAAGTTAGTAAAAGAAATCATAAAGATCAGAGCAGAAATCAATGAAATAGAAACGAAAACCATAGAAAAGATCCATGAAATCAAAAGCTGGTTCTTTGAAAAGATCAACAAAATTGATAAACCCTTAGACAGACTTATCAAGAAAAAAAGAGGGAGGACACAAATCAATAAAATTAGAAATGAAAAAGGAGAAGTAACAACAGACATCACAGAAATACAAAGGATCATAAGAGACTACTATATGCAACTATATGGCAATAAAATGGAAAACCTAGAAGAAATGGACAAATTCTTAGAAAAGTACAATCTTCCAAGACTTTACCAAGATGAAAGAGAAAAGATAAATAGACCAATCACATGTTCTGAAATTGAAACTGTGATTTAAAAACTTCTAACAAACAAAAGTCCAGGACCAGATGGTTTCACAGGCAAATTCTATCAAACATTTAAAGAGCTAACACCTATCCTTCTGAAACCATTCCAAAAATTTGAAGAGGAAGGGACACTCCCAAACTCATTCTATGAGGCAACCACCATCCTGATACCAAAACCAAAGATACCACAAAAAAAGAAAATTACAGGCCAATCTCACCGATGAACATGGATGCAAAAATCCTCAACAAAATACTAGTCAACCGAATCCAACAATACAGTAAAAGGATTGTACATCATGACCAAGTGGGATTTATCCCAGGGATGCAAGGATTCTTCAATATCCACAAATCAATCAGTGTGATACACCATGTTAACAAACTGAACAATAAAAACCATATGATCCTCTCCATAGATGCAGAAAAAGCCTTTGACAAAATCCAACACCCATTTCTCATAAAAACCCTTCAGAAAGTGGGCATGGGGGGAACCTACCTCAACATAATCAAGGCCATCTTTGACAAACCCAGAGCTCACATCATTCTCAACGGTGAAAAGCTGAAAGAATCCTGCTGAGATCAGGAACAAGACAGGGATGTCCACTCTTACCACTACTATTCAACATAGTTTTGGAAGTCCTAGCCACAGCAATCAGAGAAGAAAAAGAAATAAAAGGAATCCAAATTGGAAAGGAAGAAGGAAAACTATCACTTTTTGCAGATGACATGATACTATACCTAAAGAATCCTAAAGACTCTACCAGAAAACTGTTAGAGCTCATTGATGAATTTGGCAAAGTCACAGGATACAAAAGTAATACACAGAAATCAACTGCATTTTTATATACTAACAACGAAAGATCAGAAAGAGAAATTAGGGAAGCAATCCCATTTACCATCGCATCAAAAAGAATCAAATACCTAGGAACAAACCTACCTAAAGAGACAAAGGCCTGTACTCTGAAAACTATAAGACACTGATGAAAGAAATCAAGGATGACACGAACAGATGGAAAGACATACCATGCTTTTGGATTAGATTAGAAGAGTCAATATTATCTAAATGATTGTACTACCCAAGGCAATCTACAGATTCAAAGCAATCCCTATCAAATTTCCAAGGACATTTTTCACAGAACTAGAACAAAATATTTTAAAGTTTGTTTGGAAGCACAGAAGATCCAAAATAGTCAAAGACATCCTGAAAAAGAAAAATGGAGCTGGAGGAATCAGCCTCCCAGACTTCAGACTATACTATAAAGCTACAGTCATCAAAACTATATGGAACTGGCACAAAGACAGAAATACATATCAGCAGAACGGGACAGAAAGCCCAGAATTAAACCCATGCACCTACAGTCAACTAATCTATGCGTAAAGAGGCAAGAATATACAAATGGAGAAAAGACAGTCCCTTCAATAATTGGTGTTGGGAAAAGCGGACAGCCACATTTAAAAGAATGAAATTAGAACATCCCTAATACCATATACAGAAATAAACTCAAAATGGATTAAAGAACTAAATGTAAGACCAGATACTATAAAACTCTTAGAGGAAAACATAGGCCAAACACTCTCCAGCATAAACCACAGCAATATTTTCTCAGAGCCACCTCCTAAAGTAATGACAATAAAAACAAAAACAAATACAACTTAAAAGTTTCTGCACAGCAAAGGGAACCCTAAACAAAACGAAAAAACAACCAACAGAATGGGAGAAAATACTTTGCAAATGAATCAACTGGCGAGGGACTAATCTCCAGAATTCATAAACACCTTCCTCAGCTCAATACCAAAAAAAAACCAACCCCATCAAAAAATGGGCAGAAGATTTAAACAATTCTCCAAAGAAGACATACAGATGGCCAAAAAACACATGAAAAGATGTTCAACCTCACTCATTATTAGAGACATGCAGATCAAAGACACTATGCGGTACCACCTTACCCCAGCCAGAATGGCCGTCATCAAAATGTCTACAAACAATAAATGCTGGAGAGGGTGTGGAGAAAAGGGAACTCTTCTACATCGTTGGTGGGAATGTAAATTGGTGCAATCACTATGGAAACAGCATGGAGATTCCTCAGAAAACTAAAAGTACAATTACCATTTAATCCAGTCATCGCACTTCTGGGCATCTATCCAAGGAAAACCATGACTCAAAAAGATACATGTGCTCCAATATTCATTTCAGCACTATATACAATAGGCAAGACATGAAAACAACCTAAATGTTCACCAACAGAGGCGTGGATAAAGAAGATGTGGTAAATACACACTATGGAATACTACTCAGCCCTTAAAAGGAAAGAAATAACAGCATTTGCAGCAACATGGATGGACCTAGAAATTACCATGTGTAAGTGAAGTCAGTCAAACAGCGAGACAGCAACGTTGTATGCTATCACTTACATGTGGAGTCTTGAAAAAGGACACAGTGAACTTCTTTGCAGAACAGATACTGACTTACAGACCTTGAAATACTTATGGTTTCCAAATGAGACAGGTTGGGGGGATGTGCTGGGGGTTTGGGATGGAAATGCTCTAAAACTGGGTTGCGATGATTGTTGTACAACTATAAATGTAATAAAATTCATTGAGCAATTAAAAAAAGAAAAAGAAAAACAACAACAAAAAACCCTCCAGAGAGTGGGCACAAATGGAATCTACCTCAACATAATAAAGGTTATATACAACAAAGCCACAGATAACATTATTCTCAATGGTGAAAAGCTGCAAGAATTCCCACTAAGACCAGGAACAAGACAAGGATGTCCACTTGCTACTGTTATTCAATATAGTTTTGGAAGTCCTAGCTATGACAATTAGAGAATAAAAAGAAGTAAGAGGAATCCGAATTGGAAAAGAAGTAAAACTGCTGCTACTGGCAGATGACTGACAGATTCCTAGGAGGATGGAGACAGACCCCAACCCCACTCCCCAAATGTGGCTGTTCATCTTGGAGACTTCCTGTGGACACCCTCTTCTGGCAGGTGGATGCTCAAGGTGGGCAGCAAGAAATAAGGGCCTGCAGAAAACAACTGTCTGCATAGATTAACCACCTGCAAGGATTAACTGCCCACTGTCATGTGACTGGACCCCCTACCCCTCCCTTGACCTTTCCCTTCTCCTTCTTCATTGTTCCTGTCACAAGTTCCCACCATAAATTCCAGCCACAGATCCTTGATAAGCCTAGCGTCTCCTCACAGGTGGGGCTGGTACCATCTTGAGTTCAGCCTATCCCCCTCCGATGCTTTACCAACTTGGCTTTGCACGTTCCTCCCTCAGTAAACCTAGTGACATGATACTATAACATAGAAAATCCTAAAGATGCTATCAGAAAAATACTATACTCATCAATGAATTCAAAAGGCAGCAGGATACAAAACTAATACACAGAAATCTGTTGTATTTCTATACACTAATAATAGAGGCTCAGAAAGGGAAATTAAGTAAACAATCCAATTTACCATTGCATCAAAAAAAAACTAGTAATTCATCTATTTAAGGAGGCAAAAGACCTGTACTCTGACAACTAAAAGACAGTGATGAACGAAATCGAACACAGATGTAAAGATATACTATGTTCTGAGATTGAAAAATCAATATTGTCAAAATGACAACACTACCCAAGGCAATCTATAGATTCAATTCAATCTCTATCAAATTACCAATGGCATCTTTCACAGAACTAGAATAAAAAAAATTCTAGTTTGTATAGCAACATAGAAGACCCCAAAGAGCCAGGGCTATACTGTGAGAAAAAGAAAGAAAAAAAAGGAGTTGGAGGAATCAAGGTGTGTTCAGACTATACTATAAAACTACAATTATCAAAATAGTACGGTACTGAGAGTTCCGATGATGCATCAAATTGGTATTGTCACTGTTATGGCCCGGATTGAAACTGTGGCATGAGTTCAATCCCTGGCCCAGGAACGTCCATATGCACTAGGTGCAAACAACAACAACAAAATGGAATGGTATGGGCACAAAAACACAAGTCACAAATATATATCAGTGGAACAGGTAGAAAGCCCAGAAATAGATTCACGTACCTACTGTCAACTAATCTATGACAATGGAGGAAAGAAATACAATGGAGAAAAGACAGTCTCTTCAATGAGTGGTGCTGGGAAAACTGAACAGCTATGGGTAAAAGAAAGAAATTAGATTATCTGCTAACACCATACACAAAAATAAAACTCAAAATGAATTAAAGACCTAATATAAGGCCAGATATTATAAAACTCCTAGAGGAAAACAGGCAAAACATTCTTTGACATAATCACAACAGTATCTTTTCAGATCTACTTCCCTGAGTAATGAAAATAAAACAAAAATAAGTGGACCCTAATTAAATATAAGAGCACTTGCACAGCAAATGATACCATAAACAAAACAAAGACAATTCACAGAATGGGAAAAAAATTGTGAACAAAGCCACCGACAAGGGATTAATCTCCAAAATATACAGACAATTCGTGCAGCTCAATATTAAAAAAAAAAAAAAAAAGGCCAGAGGCACCATTGAAGCCGGCTAGGCTTGGAAGCTCTGCTGAGGAGCCAGATGTTGGGCAGCAGTTACACCCGCATCCGCTCCTGGTTCCTGGCCCCTCAGTGGCATGGCGGGGCGACGCTGAAGTGGCCAATGGAGTTCCAAGCGGCTGCTGGGCCCCGGCTCCACTTCAGGCCTCAGGCCCCCAAGCCGCTGCCGCCGCTTCAGACACAGACCCCACCGCTGACTCTACAGCAGCCCACCCTGCCCAGCAGCAAGCAGCACCTTCCAACTCCGGAGGAAGTTTTTCAGAACATAAAACAAGAATATAGTTGTTATCAAAGATGGAGACACTTAGAAGTTATTCTTAATCAGAGTGATGCTTGTACTTCGGAAAGTCAGCCTCACTCTTCAGTACTCACGGCACCTAGTTCTCCAGGTTCCTCCTGGATGAAGAAGGACCAGCCCACCTTTACCCTCCAACAGGCTGGGATAATATGTGAGTGTCTCTTAAAAGACTATGAAGATAAAATTCAGGACGAGAATGAGCAAATCCTCAATACCAAACTAACAGAACACTATGAATCTTTTATGAAATTCACACATAGCAGATTATGCGACAATATGGGACAAGGCCTACAAGCTACGTGTCCTGAAGCTTTCTTGCATATCTGGGTACCAGGTCTGACCTCAAGAGATGGCTGCTGGACACTTTTTGTAACTGGTTTGATAACACATTTTGGCTCCAACTTTGCATCCTGAGAACACTTAAACGTTTCTGCAGGTCCATTTTATACAACTTGAAAGACCTTAAAACTTTCTGGTTGCCACAAGCATATCTTTCTTTTCTGCTCATCCAGTAAAGAGCTGTGCCCTACTGTGATGGATTTTCCAAACAAAAATACCTGGAGCAGCATTTCAGCAAAATATGCCCTCAGTGGCACTCAACAAATGGAGTTTCCCCAAGCACAGTTCTGTAAGAAGTGTGTGTGAGAGTATGTGTATATGTATGTATGTGTATTTTAAGTTATTATTTGTACTGTGCAAATTTTTTTGATCTTGGGGATTCTGGCTGTGAATTTGATGCACGACAATTATGGTTAAAAACATTTGCTTGGTCTACAGAAGATCATTAATGTTTTGTGACCATATAAGTTGTAACAGTGGATTGTTTTATGTGTAGGTATTGTTGTTATATACAGGGACTGTTTCCAGGCGCAGAACACGAATCATAAGTTAGGATGGACATTAGATGTGATTATGACAACATAGCAAAGGTCTGTGGTCCTGGGTCTACAAATTAATGGTGAGTTGTTAGAACAAACCAGAGACAGGCCATTGATACATGACTCTGCCTAGCCGTGTTAGAAAATTACTTTGACTCCAAGCCTTAAAATACCCACATGGAGTCTGTGCTCACCTCATTCACACAAGGAGCTCCCGGGACACTGAACCTCTAAAGAAGAAAAAGTCTTCTGGAGCAGGAACATCAGGGTTTATGCTTGGGAGCATAATACAGGTGAGCACGGGGCTGGGCCAGGCCCCAGAGGCACTGCTACTTGGGAGGAGCCACCTCACCTTTGTACACATTATTAAATAGAATCTGGATCCTTTGGTCAGGTTCTCCCAAATTCTTTTAAGATGTGTCCATGTTCAACTGCCTGAGCTTTGTTTTGGCAACCCCCTTCCTGAAGCTGTTTACAGACTGTTCCTCACCTTGTTTCCAAGGCTGAGGAACAAAAGTAGCCTGTTTTGAGGAGATGGAAGTTAGGTATACATTTATTTTTTACTGTGACTTGTTCAGGATCACATTTTACAAAAATGCCTTGTTTCCTTTATTATTGTTTCTGGAAAGAAAAGTTCTATTAAAATTGTTTCAATTTGAATATAGAGTAGTTTTTTTTTTTTTTTTTTTTTTTTGCCTTATCTAGGGCAGCACCCACGGCATACGGAGGTTCCCAGGCTAGGGGTCTAACAAGAGCTGTAGCTGCCGGCCTTCGCCACAGCAACAGCAATGCGGGATCTGAGCCGCGTCTGCAACCTTCACCACAGCTCACGGCAATGCCGGATCCTTAACCCACTGAGCAAGGCCAAGGATTAAACCCGCAACCTCATGGTTCTTAGTCGGATTCGTTAACCACTGAGCCACGAAGGGAACTCCTAGAGTAGTTTTTTTAATTAAGGCTTATTTTGAAAAACTCTGAGTTTAATTCAAATGTATGCCAGTACCATCCAAAGTAAGGTAATATTCAGAGACAACTGTCCTGATCAGACGACTTAGAGAAATTTCTGGAATATTCACATTGGAAGATTCCTTATTAATGAATGTCTTTGACTTAAATCTAACCAAAAACTGCAACATTATTCTTTGTACATTTTCATTATACAGTGTTAACAAGCTTAGTTGCAAACAAATAAAAGACTTAAGCTATTTGTTAAAATAAATAAATAAATAAATAACTCAGAGTTCCCCTTGTGGCTCAGCAGATTAAGAACCCAACTAGTATCCACAAAGATGTAGGTTCAATTGCTGGCCCCTCTCAGTTGATTAAGGACCTGGCACTGCCACAAACTGTGGAGTAGGTCACAAATGCAGCTCAGATCTGGTGTTGCTGTGTCTGAGGTGTAGGCCAGCAGCTGCAGCTCCAATTCAAACCCTAGCCTGGAAACTTCCACATGCTACAGGTGAGGCCCCAAAAGAATAAAAAATAATAAAATTTAAAAAAGGAAAACAACTCCTCAATCAAAAAATGGGCAGAAGGAATTTCAGTGGTGGCACAGCCATTAACGAATCTGACTAGGAACTAAGAGGTTGTGGGTTCGATCCCTGGCCTTGCTCAGTGGGTTAACGATCCAGTGTTGCCGTGAGCTGTGGTGTAGGTCACAGACGCAGCTCGGATCCCGCATTGCTGTGGCTGTGGTGTAGGCCAGCAGCTGTAGCTCCGATTCGACCCCTAGCCTGGGAACTTCCATATGCCGCGGGTGTGGCCCTAAAACGCAAAAAAAAAATAAAAGGGCAGAAGATCTACATAGATATTTCTCCAAAGGAGACATATGGATGGCCAATAGGCATGTGAAGAGATGCTCAACATCACTAATGGAGAAATGAAAATCAAAACTACAATGAGGTATCACCTCACACTAGTCAGAATGGCCAGTATCAAAAAGTCTACAAACAATAAACACTGGAGAGAGTGTGGAGAAAAGAGAACCCTCTACACTGTTGGCAGGAATGTAAATTGGTACAACCAGTCTAGAAAAAGCATGGAGACTGCTCAAAAAACAAGAGTTCCCGTCGTGGTTCAGCGGTTCGCAAACCCAACTGGCAACCATGAGGACGTGTTCGATCCCTGGCCTCGCTCAGTGGGTTAAGGATCCGGCATTGCTGTGAGCTATAATGTAGGTCACAATTCCAATTGGACCCCTAACCTGGGAAGCTCTATATGCTGCAACTGCGACCCTAAAAGATAAAAAGACCAAAAAACAAACAAAAGAACTACCATATGACCTAGCAGTTCTATTCCTGGGCATATATCCAGACAAAAACTGTAATTCAAAAAGATACATGCAATAGTTCCCATTGTGGCTCTGTGGGTTAAGAATCCAGTATAGTCTCTGTGAGGATGTGGGTTCGATCCCTTGCCTCACCCAGTGGTTAAGGATCCAAAGTTGCCACAGCTGCAGTTTGGGTTGCAGATGCAGCTTGGATTTGGTGTTGTTGCAGCTGTGATGAAGACCTGAAGCTGCAGCTCCAATTAGACCCCTAGTTGGGGAAGTTGCATATACCACAGATGCACTCGTAAAAAGGGAGGAAAAAAAGATACATGTACCACAATACTCACCCGCAGCACTATTTACTATAAGCAAGTAACTTAAATCTCCATCGACAGAGGAATGGATAAAGAAGATGTGGTATATACATACAATGGAATGTTATTCAGCCATAAACAGAAATAAAATAATGTCACTTGTAGCAACATGTATGAACCTACAGACCATCATACTAAGTGAAGTCAGAAAGAGAAAGGCAAAAACCATTTATCACTTACATGTGGAATCTAAAATAAAAAATACAAGGAACTTATTTATAAAATAGAAATTGACTCACAGACTTTGAAAACAAACTTATAGTTACCAAAGGGAAAGGAAAAAGGGAGGGAGGGAGGACCTGGGGGTTTGCAACTGACATATGCACACTATTGTATATGGACCAGATGGTCAACAGAGAACTGCTGTACGGCAGAAGGAACTCAATATTCAGTGATAACCTATATGAAAAAAGAATCTGAAAAAAAATGGCTGTGTGTGTGTGTGCTTATATACATAAAACTGAACCACCCTGAGTAAAGCAGAAATTATCACATTTTCAGTCAATTATACGTCAATAGATTTTTTAAAAAATAAATAAAACACAATAAACAAAAGTAACAGACTAAGAAAAATATTTCAGTCCTCTAAGACAAAGAAGCAGTATAATTAATGTATGATTCAGTCTTATAAATTAGGAAGAAAAAAGGTGTAACACCCTAATTAAAAAAAATAAAGGTCATTAACAGACAGCTCCTAAAAGAAGACAGATAACAAACACAACCTTACTAATAACCAAATAATTGAAAATTAAAACTAACTACCCTTTCCACACATCAGACTACAGAACTGAAAAGGGATAGGCATTCACCCTACTGGGGATGTAAACAGAAAAAAAAAAAAGGAGCATCGTGCTCACCCACTAATCCCTACAGAAACAATCTTTCAATGCCCAAGGTTACATAGACATGGGATATATGTACATGGATATAGCTACAGATATCCAGAGAGAGAACTATATAGACGTATAGATTTTTCTTTTTTTTTTTTTTTTTTTGCTTTTCAGGGCCACACCTGCAGCATATAGAAGTTCCCAGGCTAGGGGCTGAATCAGAGCTATAGCTGCCAACCTAGGCCAGAACCATAGCAACTCGGGATCTGAGCTTCATCTGCGACCTACACCACAGCTCACAGCAATGCCAGATCCTTAACCCACTGAGTGAGGCCAGGGACTGAACTGGTGCCCTCATGGATACTAGCCGGGTTCGTTACCACTCAGCCATAACAGGAACTCTGTCATGGGTTATAGTTACAATGAGGACAAACTGAAATCACCTAACAATCTCTGAGAGGAAACTGATTAAATTACAGGACAATACAATGATCACAGGCCATTAGAAATGTTGTATGCTCAGATACAGAAACATATCCATAGTATGTTAAGTGAAAAATGCAGGCTACAGAAGCAGTATAAGTGGTGTTCAATCCAACTTTGGTTTTATACGGCATTTATAAATAAAACTTTAAAATATATATACAAAAAATTATAAATAGCGTTTTTTCTTTTTTTCTTTTTATTTTAGCATTTCCAAATTTTTCTGTAATTAATTTTGCTACTTTTACAGGGGAAAAAACACTATAAATTAAAATAAGAACACAGCTATAAGTGGTTTCAAATTTACCTCCCTATCAAACCAACTCCATTCATAACAGTATAAAAATATTATCCTCCTACCTGTCTGAGCAACTCTAGTTTCTTCAGTTCTTCATTGTAGGCTTCTGGGTTCTCTCCATAATTCTTCAGGACAAACTAGAGAAAGAAAGAAGATTGTAAACCAGGGTTAAAGCAGACTCCCCTGCTGCCATTCCTGCCTTCTGAGTCCTTGGCGATCACCAGGCCAGCACTCAGGATGGAGACCAGACAGACCCACAGCCATAAGCTCATCTCCAGGACCACTGGGAACCTGACCTCAATAATGAGGCAGCATGGGGAGCTTCCACTGTGGCGCAGCAGAAATGAATCCAACTAGTATCCATGAGGATGTAGGTTCGATCCCTGGCCTTGCTCAGTGGGTCGGGAATCTGGCGTTGCTGTGAGCTGTGGTGTTGGTCACGGACGAGGCCTGGATCCTGTGGGACTGTGGTGTAGGCCAGTAGCTGCAGTAGCTCTGATCTGACCCCTAGCCTGGGAACTTCCATGCCATGGGTGTGGCCTTAAAAAAAAAAAATCAAGCCAGCACCAAGATGCTGACCAAGTGAGCCTCCTCCTTTGAGCAAAATGGGAAATGAGACTGGATGACCCAACTAGAACATGTGGCTGGCCCACCTATCCTGCTGCAGGACTATGAGGCCCAGGATTGTACGAGCTCAGTAAGCCAGAGAACTCAGCTGGCTGGAAGAGGATTCTACTGGACATCCCAAAACGGGCCACAAATTCAAGCCTTGCTCAAGCACTGGGCCCTGCTGTGTTCGGGGTTACAACCATAATCCTAACCTGAGAGCAAATGTAGGAAGAACAACAAAAGAAGAGGGAGAGCACAAAGCCTTGTAGACCAGCCCAACCCTCCCAACTGGGAAAGAGCACCACAGAAATAAAAGATGTGCAGTGTCCTCATCGGTGAAGAAAGAACTGTGGATGTGTGATGGGAGAAGGGGAAAAGGGAAGGTCACTGCTTCACCTGACATCACTAAGAACCTCCATCCTTACTGGTCACACAACGGTGAAGGGAAGAGAGACGCCACCTCCGCCCCCAGCAAACTGCCCCTGGAGTAAACCTTCTACCTGTCTCATTCCTCCTCCAAAATTAGTAGCAAATACTCACTGATGTCCTACCCACAGGCCAGGCACTGTGCTGAGTGCCTCATAAGTCCCTCAGTCTTAACAAACAAAGAGGTAGACATGATCACTGTCACCATTTTACAGATGAGGAAATGAGGAAACTGAGGCAAGAAGTTAGGGCATTTGGGCTTCAGAGCCCATGTTCTTAACCACACATCAGACCAATCCATTTCTATTGTTTAAATATGGTTCTCATATATAACTAAAAAATGGGAAGAGAAAATAAATCTCCCACCACACAGTAAGTCAGTGGAGAAGACAGGTTATTTTTTAAATTCTAACAAAATCTTCTATGACTTGATCATTCCCCTCACAAAGAGAGGAAAAAGGCTGCTGAAGGTGCTGAAGGGAAAGAGACCATCTTTCAGTCAGTCATTCTAGAGTCCACTCCTCTGCAGAGCTCAGAAAAGGGTCTGGTCAAGATTTGAAGGTATCGATAGAACCCGAGAAGGAAGGCCCAGCAGCAGGTAGAGCCTGGGCCTTGGCACCACAGATAAAGAATAAGAAACTAGAAGACACTGACAGGACCCAAGTGCACCGACACAACCAACAGCCAGATGGAATTGGGAGGACCGGGGAACCTTCAGAGCTCAGCTATGCTCTTTTTCTGAGGGAACAATGAGACCTAGGAACAAGTTTATGTCAACTAAAAACATACTGGAGTGGGGGGACAGTTATAACTGTAAAACAATAAAAGAAATGGAACCCATAAACAAAACGAAAAGACAACCTACAGAATGGGAAAAAATATTTGCAAATCATGCAACCAACATGGGCTTAATCTCCAGAAAATAAACACAACTCAACAACGACAACAACAAAAAAACAACCTAATCGAAAAATGGGCAACAACCTAAACAGGTATTTCTCCCATATGGATGGCCAGTAAGCAAATGAAGAGATGCTCAACACTGATAATTATCAAAGAAATGCAAGTCAAAACTACAATGAGAGGAGTTCCCTTCGTGGCTCAGTGGTTAACAAATCTGACTAAGAACCGTGAGGTTGCAGGTTTGATCCCTGGCCTTGCTCAGTGGGTTAAGGATCCGGCGTTGCAATGAGCTGTGGTATAGGTCGCAGACATGTCTTGGATCTGGCGTTGCTGCGGCTTTGGCGTAGGCTGACAGAAACAGATCCAATTAGACCCCTAGCCTGGGAACCTCCATACGAAGCAGGTGCAGCCCTAAAAAGACTAAAAAAATAATATATACGTACACACAGACACACACACACACACATATGGAGCTCCTGTTGTGGCACAGTGGAAACGAATCCAACTAGTTATCCATGAGGATATGGGTTCGATTCCTGGCCTCACTGAGGGGTTAAGGATCCGGCACTGCTGTGAGCTGTGATGTAGGTTGTAGACCGTCAGCTGTAGCTCTGATTCGACCCCTAGCCTGGGAACTTTCATATGCCGCAGATGCGGCCCTAAAAGGTCAAAAAAAATTTATACATATTTATATGTTTATATATATATATATACACATACATAACATACACACACACACACAAATTTTAAAGAGAGAGAAAAAATGGAAAGACCATTTCTAGAGAGAAATACCAAGACAGAGTGAACCCTGGCTGTGCCCCTGGATTGCTGTGTGATAATGTATTTTCCATCTAAAATGTAGCTAATATTACCTACTAACTCACAGAGCTGTCACAGAACTTGAGCTATTTCCTAAACAGAAAGAGGTTGCTAAGCTAAAAATACTGTTTACAATATGCCAAGACCCATACTAGCAACTCAAATGCTTTAATTCTTGATTCTCACAAGCTGATAAGGTATATTACTAGATCCATGTTACTGGTGAGAAAAATAAGGCCCAAATGAGCGATGTAATCTTTTGCAGTAGCTTAAGGTCACCCAGTATTAAGTTGAAGAGGCAGATCTAAACCAAGGTCTGTCTGGTTCCAAAGTGTATACTATTTCTGCGGTCTACTCTTTTACCCAGGAACATATGGCAGGAGTTTGATGGTGGATCAGTGGGTTAAGATCTGGCATTGTCATTGCTGGGGCTTGGGTCACTGCTGTGGCACGGGTTCAATCCATGGCTAGGGAACTTCTATATGCCACAGTCGCAGCCAAAAACCCAAACAACAACAAATGACACAGAATTTGGTAGGTAGATGAGATCACCAGAAACACCTACCCTGGGTCCTGCCATTCTTTTGCAGACTAGAAAAATGGAAATCAGAGATGAGCAAGGGCAGGACTAGAACACGTAGCCATACTTCCTGATTCTTGATCTAGGGATGTTCCTTTTGTGTCACATTCTCTGGTACAAGAATGTTCTCATTCTCTTGTTTACAGTCTTCTCCCCGTCCCCAGAAATGGGGTTGTTTAGCTTTTGCTCTTAATACAACATCTTGGAATTTCATAGTGCTAATTAATGCAATAACCCAAAAAGAAAGGGCAATAAATGACATCACAGGTGTTGGTACTATATTTATTCACCATACACATTCTGTTTCTCTCTCCACTTGCAGGATTGACTCAAATATGAGGGATTCCTTGGGGTAGTCCACATAAAATTGAATCCCACATATAGTACTGTTAGTTAATACAATATTGTGTTCTGCTTCTGAATTTCAAGTGAGATTAACGTTACTCTGAGAAAGGATTATTGCCGAGGGAAATCTTCAGCCCCTTGGTATCGGCAAGTCCAAACCAAATTACGTTCCAAGAGCATCAGGGATGAGAACAGACCTTCATCCTTACCTAGTCTAATCCCTACATAACAATCAAAACCTCACTCCCACATCTCTTCTAAATGGCCCCTCGAAGTGTCTGAGTAACACTAGTGAGGACGACTCAGGTTACACCCACTCAAGTTACATCCTCTAAAGTGTGCTAGAACTAGTTTAGGTCATTCAACCAACACTTGTTAAGCACACAAGCATTTGTTACTTCCCAAGTAAAGAGTCAGGTGTGAAACAGCTTTTGTGTAAGAGATTTTTTTCTTTTTTTCGGCTACACCTACAGCATGCAGAAGTTCCCAGACCAGGGATGGAGCCCAAGCCACAGCAGTGACAGTGCCAGATCCTTAACTGTTAGGCCACCTCAGAACTCGTGTGTGTGTGTGTGTGTGTGTGTGTGTGTGTGTGTGTGTGTCAGAGAGAGAGAGAGAGAGAGAGAGAAATAGAGATTAAAGTCAGAGAAGGGGAGTTCCCTTCGTGGCTCAGTGGTTAACGAATCTGACTAGGATCCATGAGGATGCAGGTTTGATCCCTGGCCTTACTCAGTGGATTAGGAACCCATGTTGCTGTGAGCTGTGGTGTAGGTTGCAGACGTGGCTCGGATCTGGCATTGCTGTGGCTGTGGTGTAGACCAGCAGCTACAGCTCAGATTCAACCCCTAGACTGGGAACTTCCATTCTGCAGTAAACTCAAGTGGGCTGAAAAGCTTAAGAAGACCAGCTCAGTGATTCCAAATCCGTGATAAGAGATAAAAACAGGTCACCATGGAGTGGGGGAATTATATCTCATTTCCTGGAATAGACCACGATGAAAAAAAATACAATGAAAAGAATGCATACATATGTATGGTTGAATCATTTAGCTATACAGAAAAACTGGCAAATTATAAATCAACTATATTTTAATAAAAAAAATACATATGCTAGCTGTGCAAATTCATTACTGTATGTGATGGCAAAAATCCCTGCCCTCATGGAGCTTACCTTCTAGTGGCCCACACAGTAAACCACTTTCAAGGGCGGATGTACCGTAGTAGCCACCCTGCCAACCACATGGCTTTTTGGCCTTTTCCCTCTTCCTTCTTTTGCTGGATTGATCTCTCTACACCTTCACTTTCCCACCAGGTTCCTCC
>PVHT021183699.1:30920809-31007000 GCA_004024745.2 Catagonus wagneri | reverse complement strand
GGAAAGGACACCAACAAGATAGGTTTACACATATGAAGAAGGCAGGGGATCTCTGAGACCCAGCCAGGAAACCAGAACTTTTCCCTAGCTCCCGAAAGTCACTTGGCCAGTAGATGGCACCAAGGCCACACTGTTGTGACAACATAGTTGCAGTCCTGGGGTGGGTCACTGGCTGCACAAAAGCCCAGGAGATTTCATTTTTTTTCTCAGAAACAGGTTTAATTCTTGCAGGAGGGGAGGCTCTCCTGTCCCCGTGTCTGTAAGTAGATTTTTTTTTTCCTCCTCTGCCTAGGACACCCCCCACCCCCCATTCAGGCCATTGATAGAGAGAGCCTCCAGGTTACATAGGGACTTTGAGATTGCCCAAATAAACCCTCCCTATTGCAGTGCCAGGTAGTGAGCAAAAGCACAGCCAAATGTGACAGAACTTTGAGACATCTTGGCCTTTGCCATGAGAGTCTAGAGGCTGGGCAGGACTTCTTGCAGGAGGATGACAAACTTGCTAGGTCAGAGCTGAAGTCTACTCTGGGCCAGGCTCTTCCTCGCCAAGGTCTCTGTGTCTGTGGATCAACTTGTGTCCACATTGCTGCTTCTAGAATATTGTATGTTTGCCCCCATGGGACCAATGTGTCCACACCACTTTCTCCACCGTACTTGACCGGCGCAGGCCACCTGGGCAAGGGCTAAGCGTTTCCGGAATCTGTGCCCACCTCCTGACCACCCTGTTACAGCAAAGAGAAAGTTAAGGCCCCAGAAGGGCAGAGCTTGCTCAAGAGCACACCAGTTCCTTTCTTCATCATTCTCCAGGCCTTGTGGAAGCTTTTTGTTCCGGTTACCTTTTCAAGGAGGCACGGACGCTGTGGAGACATTCAGCAGGAGTCACAGGGCTCAGCTTTCTGTGGCGCTGGCTGAGTAGGTAACTGCAGTGGAACTGCTCACCTGAATAGGATCGTTTCCCTCCTGTAGGTGGAAGGCTTTCCCCTGGAGTGTCCACTCCCTGCTCCCTGCACCTTTCAGCTGCCCTCCAGAGCCTCACCCACACTCTGCTCCAACCTCAAGCCCCAGAGTTGAGTCACAGGCTGAATGAGTCTTGGAGAAACTTCTTGCAAGTCACTTGGAATCCTGCCCTAACCCTCTGCAACTCAGCTCCCAGCAGCCCAGGATGGACCTGCAGCCCCGACGCTGAAGGCAGAGCAGCGTGGTGGATGACGCTACCTTAGGTTGAAATCCAGCACCTCCACTTACCACGACCCAATTTTTAACATCCCAGTGCCTGAGTTTCCTCATTTGCAAAATCAGGTCCCCTGGTCAGAGCCTGGAGGGGTAAGAGCTCTGTACTCACAGTCTTAGCTGCATCTCTCAACCATCATTGCCCTAAAATCCACCACACCTGAGGCTTCCTCTGCCTTGCCTACTGGCCCAGCCCTCCATCCACATTAACTTTGATCCTCTCACCACACTCACAAAGTAAGAGTTGTTATCTCTGCTGTACAGATAAGGCACACTGAGTCCTAAAGACATTGGCTAAGAAACAATGGGGAAGAGGCAGCAGTGGGATTTGAACGTAGGCCTATGGAACCCTGAAGCTGAGGTGGGATTCACACAGCTCTGTCCTGAAGATGCACTGGGTCAACTGCTAAGCACAGGTTACTGAAGTATTTTTATGTGGCTATAACAGAGTTTGACTTTTTAAACTTATACTCCGTAAAGTCTACCTGTTAAAAAAAAAAATCCCACTTTCTTCCACCTAAGAGCCCTCAACCTGAGTTCCCAGGCCTGACTACTACTGCCTTCCAACCTCAAATCTTCAGAAATGTCATAGTCTTACGGTTTAATGGGGTTATAAAGGCTACATAGTCACCTATACGCCAAGAAAATTTATTTTAATTAATTAATTTTCCTTTCAGGGCTGCACCTATAGCATATGTAAGTTCCCCGGGTAGGCACTGAATTGGGGCTGTGGCTACCAGCCTACCCCACAGCCACAGCAACCCCAGATTCTAACTGCGTCTGTGACCTAAGCTGCAGCTTTCAGCAACACCGGATCCTTAACCCACTGAGCAAGGCCAGGGGTCAAACCCACATTCTCGTGGATACTAGTCGGGTTCTTAACCTGCTGAGCCACAACAGGAACTCCAATAAAACTTATTTTTTAAAATGAGAGATAAAAAAATGGTACATAGTCTGTCCCCATCCTTCTCCATTAGCTGCCTGAATCTTACACATTTGTTGCATCATCATGTTACAAGAAACAGAAAAGACTAAACTAGTTTAAATAGTAACTTCTGGAGTCCTTCCACCTTCAGGCAAGGTGTGACCCAGCAGCTCAGAGATGTCATAAGAATCCATTTTTCTCTCTCTCCTCCCCATCTTCTGTGGTACTGATCTCATCCTAAACGGCCTGCCTCACATCCCAAGATGTCTTTGAAATATCTAGTCACACATCCTTGTTTAGTTCTAGGAGGAAGGAAAGTGCCTCAGATTCCAACCAAAGTTCTGAGATGTATTCTAAGTGGTCCAGCTGAATCACTTGCTGCTCACCCTGAACCAATCACCAGTGGTGGTGAGGAGATGGAAGGCACTGCTTGACTTAGACCAAGTCAAGTATTCCTCTCCCAGAACAATGCAGATCCTCAAAGGGGAATTGGAGCCTCATTGGAAGGGAGAAGGGCTAGAGAAAACAGATGCTGGAGAGGCCAAGCATCAAATGGCCCCTACAATTTCCCTGCCCACTGGTTGTCCACACTCGGTTGTCCAGACTTGGTTGTCAGTTCAGTGTCTCCCAGGCCACCTCTACCATGCTAGACTCCAGCTATTGTCAAGAGACGTTTGGTGTTGACATGCCTCCCCCTGGGAATCCATGGTCCTGTCTTTGGTCCTGTCTCTGTCCCCTGAGCCTACAAGAACAATCTGGTCCTCTGGTTCATGACAGCCTTTCAAAGGCAGAGCAGGGACCCAAGGTCTCCTTGTCAATCCTCTCCTCCAGGTAAAGCTTCCCAGTTTCCCACCATTCTACGCAGGACTCAGCTATGTAAGTTGGACAAGTTCCCTAACTTTTCCGGGTCTCATTTTCCTCCTCTATCAATGCTGTGGACAGCCTGAGCTTCTCAGACTGGTGGGGAGCTGTGTAATGAGAGTCTTTAAAGCCCCTGAAAAAATATTCTACAAATCTAAATACTTGATGTGTGGAGGCTGGAGGCTTTTTTTCTTCCAGTAGAAATCTAAAACACTTTAATGTTGAAACAGTTGTAGACAGCTCAACAATACAAGGACAAATAACCCAATTAAAAATTGTACAAAGGACTTGAAACTCCTGCTTGCCACAGTCGCAACCAAAAAAAAAATATATATATATATATACACACACACATATATATATATACACATGTATACACACACACACACACTCAACATCATTAGCTCTTAGGAAGATACAAATCAAAACCACAATGAAATATCACTTCACACCCACTAGGATGGCTACAAAGAAAAAGAGAGACAATATCCATTTTTTTATTTTGGAAAGTTATTTATTTTTTATTTTTAGATTTCTTTTATTATTATTATTAAAGTATAGTTGATTTACAATGTTTCATCAAGTTCTATCGTACAACAAAGTGACCCAATCACATACATTTCCCTGTGCTGTACAGTAGGATCCCACTGCCCATCTATTCCAGATATAATACTTTGCACCCCCCAAGCCCCCAAAATGCCCATCTCTCCAACTCTCTCCCCTCTCCCCAAAACCCAAAATCTGCTCTTCTTGGTCATGCTCTGTTTTTTGTTTGTTTGCTGTTTTTAGATAGGATCCATCTGTTCCATATTTTAGATTCCACACATAAGTGATATCATATGTTGTCTTTCTCTTTCTGACTTACTTCACTTAGTATGAGAGTCTCTAGCTCCATCCATGTTGCTGCAGATGGCATTAATTTGTCTTTTTATAGCTGAGTAATATTCCATTGTATATATGTACCACATCTTTTTTTTTTTTTTGACTTTTTAGGGCCGCATCTGTGGCATATGGGGTCCCAGGCTAGGGGGCAAATTGGAGGTACAGCCGCTGGTCTATGCCACAGCCACAGCAACGCCAGATCTGAGCTGTGTCTGTGATCTACGTCACAGCTCACAGTCACACCAGATCCTTAACCCACTGAGCAAGGCCAGGAATTGAACCTGCATCTTCATGGATACTAGTCAGATTCGTTTCTACTGAACCACAATGGGAACTCCTGTAGCACATCTTCTTGATCCATTGATCTGTCAATGGACATTAGGCTGTTTCCATGTCTTGGCTATTGTGAATAGTGCTGCTATGAACATAGGGTACACGTATCTTTTTCAATGAAAGTTTTGTCTGGCTATACGCCCAGCAGTGGAATTGCTGGATCATGTGGTAGTTCTGTATTTAGTTCCTGAGGTACCTCCATACTGTTTTCCATAGTGTTTATACCAATTTACATCCCCACCAACAGTGGAAGAGGGTACCCTTTTCTCCACACCCCCTCCAGCATTTGTTGTTTGTGGACTTATTAATGATGGCCATTCTAACTGGTGTGAGGTGGTACCTCATTGTAGTTTTGATTTGCATTTCTCTAATAATCAGTGATTTGAGCATTTTTTCATATGCCTGTTGGCCATCTGTATTTTTTCTTTGGAGAAAATGTCTGTTTAGGTCTTCTGCCCATTTTTTAATTGGGTTGTTTGTTTTTTTGTTGCTGAGTTGCCCGAGTTGTTTGTATATTTTGGAGATCAGCCCTTGTCTGTTGCATCGTTGGCAAATATTTTCTCCCATTCTGTGGGTTGTCTTTTGGTTTTTTGTTTTGTTTTGTTTTAGTGGTTTCCTTTGCTGTGCAAAAGCTTATGAGTTTGATTAGTTCCCATTGGTTTATTTGTGTCTTTATTGTCATTATTCTAGGAGGTGGATCAAATAAAGTATTGCTGTGATTTATGTCAAAGAACGTTCTGCCTGTGTTTTCCTCTAGGAGTTTTGTAGTGTCAGGTCTTATGTTTAGGTCTTTAATTCATTTTGAGTTTATTTTTGTATATGGTGTTAGACAGTGTTCTACTTTTATTCTTTTACAGTTTTCCCAGCACCATTTATTGAAGAGGCTACCTTTCTTCCACTGTATGTTCTGTCCTCCTTTGTCATAGATTACTTGGGTTTATATCTGGGTGAGAGACAATAACCATTGCTGGCAAGGATGTGGAATGCCACAGATTTCTGATGGGAATGTAAAACAGTACAGGCTCTTTGGAAAACACGTTGGCAATTCCTCACAAATTTAAACACAGAGTTACCATATGACCCAGAAATTCCATTCCTAGGTATATGTCCAAGGTAACTGAAAACATATATCCACATAAAAACTTGTATGTGAAGGGAGTTCCTCTGTGATATAGCAGGTTAAGGATTTGGTTTCGTCTCTGCAGCAGCCCAGGTTCAACCCCTGACCCAGCGCAGTAGGTTAAAGGATCCAGCATTGCTGCAGCTACACCGTAGGTCAAAGCTGTGCCTTTGATTCAATCCCTGACCAGGGAACTTCCATATGCCATGAGTGCAGCGACATTAAAAAAAAAAAAACTTGTACATGAATATTCATAGTGGCAATATTCACAATAGCATTATTCATAACTGCAAAAATGTGGAAACAACTCAAATGTCTATCAGCTAATGAATGGATAAACAAATGTGGCATATCCATATGATGAAATATTATTCAGTCATAAAAAGGAATAAATCAGAGTTCCCATTGTGGGCTCAGCAGAAACGAATCTGACTAGTATCCATGAGGATGCAAGTTCGATCCCTGCCCTTGCTCAGTGGGTTAAGGATCCAGTGTTGCCGTGAGCTGTGGTGTAGGTCACAGCCATGGCTTGGATCCCACATGGCTGTGGCTGTGGCATAGGCTGGTGGCTACAGCTCCGATTGGACCCTTAACCTGGGAACCTGCATATGCCACAGGTGCGGCGATAAAAAGGACAAAAATAAATAAATAAAAAGGAATAAAGCCACAAAATGAACCTTGAAAATAGGATGTAAGTGAACAAAACCATACACAAAAGACCACATATTGTATGATTCCATTCACATGAAATATCCAGAATAGGCGGATCCATAAAGATGGATAGTAGATTAGTGAATGTCAGGGGCAAAGGGGAGGGGAAAATGGGGAGTGACTGCTAACGGGCACATGGTTTCTTTTAGGGATGATGAAAATTTATGAATTGTATACTTTGAAAGGCTAAATTTTATGATATATGAATTTTTTTCTCAATAAAAAGAGTTCAATTGAATTTTAAAAAAGTTGCAAATGTAGAATAAAATATAGACTCCTTGTGAGTATTTTTTTTCCTTTTTTTGCACCTGCACCATATGGATATTCCCAAACCAGGGATCAAACCCATGCCACAGCTGCAACCCGAGTCAGTGCAGTGATAACACCAGATCCTTAACCTGCTGTGCCACAAGGGAACTCCTCCATGTGAGCATTTTTAAAATATTTTTATTGTTTTTGTAAAACAAAGTAGTTTATGGTAAAAAAAAATTTTCAGAGTTCCCATTGCGGCTCAGCAGTAATGAACCCTGACTAGTATCCATGAGGATGTGGGTTTGATCCCTGGCACCCCTCAGTAGGTTAAGGATCTGCTGTTGGTGTTGCTGTGGCTGTGGCTGTGGCCAGCAGCTAAAACTCCAATTTGACCCCTAGCCTGGGAACTTCCATATGCTGCAGGTGCAAGCCCTAAAAAAAACAAACAAACAAAAAAAAAACCATTTTAGTGAACATCCTTTCAGGCACCATGCTAGTGATATTTTTATGGACAGTGATCAGTGTACAATTTTCTCTACAAGGAATCACATCTAACACTGGGGGCTATAATGGCGAGTTTTCTTCCTTGATCTGTGCAAGCCCCTTCTCTGCTTTTATTTTTATTTTTACCATCTCATTTCCTGCCCTCTCAATCATCAATCATTCTTACTTGTGTCTTGAAGGTGCTATTTTATAGTTTATCAGTTTGAGGATATATACATTGGTGTTAAGTTACATATTTCATTCTGTCATTCTGTTTCTTCCCCTTTTTTTTTACCAAACACTATGTGATTTACCAAACTGTTGATCTATCTGGTTGTTCTATATCAGGATTTCTCAACCTCAACACTAATGACATTTAGGGCTGGATCATCCTTCCTTGTGGGGGTTGTCCTGCGCATTGCAGGGTGATTATCAACATACCTGACTTCTATCCACCAGATGCCAGTTGTGCCCTCTCCCCAGTTGTGACAAAGATGTCTGTAGACACTGACAACTGTCCAGGGAGTCAAGGGGTAAAATCTCCCCAGTTGAGATTCACTGCTTAACTGCTGTATAGAATTCTACAGTGCGCACTCACCATCTTCCCTTATTTGCACTCTCTGTGACAGACACAAGACCAGCTTCAGCAGAACCCTCATTTTTCAGGAAGAACCTGTGATGAACAAAATCGACCACCAATAAATGGATCTGTATTCCAATAAGTAGTAGCAACATTCCATTGTGCACATAATTTCTTTTTTTTTTTGTCTTTTTGCCTTATCATAATTTCTTTAGCAATCCCCTCTTGAAGCATATTTAGGTTGTTTCTAGTTTTTTACCATTCTATGCCATGCCTGCATGGACTTTAAGATGAGACCTGGGCTTTTGGGGACCTGGAATACCTGTGGAGGACTGTTCTGGGCTCTGCTTCCTCTCCCCACTTCCAGCTCTGACCTTCTCAGTTCCATCCTTAGCTTTTGGAGGAATTATCATGAGCTGCTCTGTGCCTTGGTTTCCCCACTGCTGGGCTTCAGTGGGAACATGGGATAGTTGCTTTCCTCCTCCTCAGTTTCTGAGCCAGCAGCAAAGGGTGGGATGGAGAGTTAACAGGCAGATCCCCAGTAACTGAGGAAGCCCATGAAAATAGGAGCCCTTGGGGGTAGGAGATGCCCTTTCTGTTCCCCTTCTGAGCTGCTGCCTGGGGCTGCCTGTCCCAGGAGCCAGGAATCCCTGCCCTGATCCTGTTGCAACAGCCTCAAGAGAGGGGCTGTGAGCCGTGAATGGTCAGATCATATGATTTTTTCCAAAGTAAGTCAGACATCCAGATTCTTAAAGGTTGTCAGACAGTATTCTTAAATGTATGTAATGTGGTGGTTGTTAGCCTGAGTACAGCCTCAGATTGAACCATCTCTTTGTGCTCTTGGCTGAGGAAATGTCATATAGAGAATTCACAGATCCCAGGCATTTGGTTTGGAATCAAATCAGAACAGTAAGGCAGAAACAGCATGGTATCTTGGACTGTCAGAGCCAGAGGTGGCCTCCTCGTGGCACAGGTGGGAATGCTGAAGCCAGAGCGAAGGGATTTGCCCAGAATCACATAGGTCTCCTGCGCACAGTCAGGGCAGCCTCACTCCTAGGCCCTGAGCTATTGCCCAATCCTACTTGCCTCTTAGCCAGCAGTATTTTGGAATATTTGCCAACACTGGGTACCTAGGGAAGGAAAAGGGAGGCCCCTTTCAGGAAGGCCCCAGCCCTGTATGTCGCCAGCAGCTCTTGGGCAAGGCTGCCCCAGTAGCACCTAAAAGGGGCTGCAAGTGGCAGTGGATCAGAGAAGGGACAATGGCAGGGGCTTGGAGGGCACTGGTGCTGGTGGCAGGCTTGGCAGCAGTGGCCTCTGTGGCCCAGTGCAGTCTGAGCTATGAAGAGATTGTCACCCAGGTCCTGCAGTTCTTCAATCAGGGGCGACCAGGACAGCGCCTCTTCTGCCTGCTGGAAACCATCCCACCACCTAGGCTGGTGAGTGTTGCGGCCCCAGGCTGAGGGAGCAGGTTACACCTGCCTGAGAGGGTGGTAGTCAGGAGGGAATGCCGGGCATAGGCAGAAAGTGCTTGGTTAACGTTAGCTGCTGTTATTGTTATAACATTTTTCCCCTCAGAAGGTAAGACAAAGATTGTAATCTCTCTCAAGCATGACAGCTTACTAGCTGGTCAGTTCAGGGCTTAGCCCAGGGATGAAATATGAGGCCTGGGAGTCCAGCCTGCATTCAGGCCCTGGGCTTGAGGGAGTAAGCAGAGCTGTTTCAAAGGACAAAAGACTGGACCGGTCTCACCAGCACCTCACCAGGGTCTTCCAGTGTCACCTTCTTCCCCCATTATCTCTCCTAACAGCTGACCATGCAGGCAAGGCTTCTAGTTCCTTTGTCAAAGAAGAGGAAATTGAGGGGCAAGGACAGAAGTGACCCCTCGCGGTGGTACAGCCACGAAGTGGTATCCTCCAGCTAGTTTCCAGAAGCCCTACACAACTTAAATCTCTGCTGAGGCCACCTGAAGAGGCTGCCTCCTTTAGGCAGACAGTGTAGACCTTCCGACTAAGACATTTCAATTTCCTGAGCCCCTTCCAGTTTGGAACTGTGAACTTTTTCCTTGCCTTTGTTCCTGCCTCTGTGAAAATGAAATGATCATGAGTTTTCTCTTGCTTCTTTAGAACTTCACCACCAATATTCCTCTCAACTTCAGGATTAAAGAGACTGTATGCTTTTCTACTGGGCTCCGCTGCCCCCGATGGCCTCGAAGAAAATGCGCCTTCAGGGAGGGCGGGGTGAGTCTCTCATCCTAGGCTCCTCGCCCATGTGAGCAGGAGAAGGACCTCTCCTGTTTCTCGCCTCCTAGAGCCCGTGTGTATTTGCTTCCACCCTCACCTGGCCAGATGAGATTTGACTGTGGAAGCCTTTTTAAAAATCGTGTTTTTGGAGTTCCTGTTATGGCTCAGTGGTTAACGAACCCGACTAGCATCCATGAGGACTGGGGTTCCATCCCTGGGTTAGTGGATCAGGCGTTGCCATGAGCTGTGGTGTAGGTCGCAGATGCGGTTCAGATCCCGCGTTGCTGTGGCTGTGGCGTAGGCTGGTGGCTACAGCTCTGATTCAACCCCTAGCCTGGGACCCTCCATATGCCGCTGTTGCGGCCCCAAAAGACAAAAAAAAAAAATCATGTTTTTCTTATTGCTTTTTTTTTTTTTACTGTAAATTATTATCAGTCCTTATTAGAAAACCAATACATGCCAAAAGAAAAAAAAAAACTACTAAAAGAGAAAGAGAAAGAAGGGGCCATAATCCACTTAGCAATAACTTTTTCTAAAATCAGGAAAATAACATTATAGCAAATTAACAAAATGTGGAGAAGAAATCTAAAATGAAATAAAAATCTGGAGTTCCCGTGGGGGTACAGCAATAACAAACCCAACTAATATCCATGGGGATGTGGGTTTGATTCCTGGCCTTGCTCAGTGGCTTGAGGATACCGTGTTGCCTGAGCTGCGCTGCAGGTCGAAGATGCAGGTAGGATCTGGCGTTGTTGTGGCTGTGGTGTAGGCAGGCAGCTGTTGTTCCAATTCCACGCCCAGCCTGGGAAGTTCAATATGCAGCAGGTG
Organism: Catagonus wagneri; assembly: GCA_004024745.2. Classification (NCBI taxonomy): domain Eukaryota; kingdom Metazoa; phylum Chordata; class Mammalia; order Artiodactyla; family Tayassuidae; genus Catagonus; species Catagonus wagneri. The sequence goes on along the minus strand of PVHT021183699.1, from coordinate 30,996,555 downwards.
CGGCCCTAAAAAGACAAAAACCCACCAACCAACCAAGCAAAAACTGTAACCCCACTACACAGGGAGAGACAACATTAACCGTTGTTGTATCATTTTTTTGTCTTTTTTTTTTTATGTTCGCATGTATATTTTAAATATAGCTTCCTCCGAGGCTAATCTGTGGAGGCCTTTCCCCATTTAATAACTTGTAGGAACATACTTAATTTTACTTGGCATGCACGGAGCCCGCCTGCGGCCTCCTAGCAATTGCGCTGGCGCCTGGCTGTAGGGTCTCAGGGACCTTAGCGAGGTTGCCAGCCGCTGCAGCCCCTGTGCTCGCTGCCTCACAGGAGGAACGGATCTGCAACGGTACCTTCTTCATGCTGCCACACTTGCGCATCCTGTCACTCCAATGCACCGAGGACCCGGACAGCGAGAGAGAGCTCAATAGGCAGGTGAGCCTTCTCATCCCCGCCCCCGCTGTTCTGTTCCCATGGCAGATGGCACTCTGCCGGAACCGCAGATGACCCAGGGGCCGCTGCCAGGACAATTTTGGCGTGTGGGGCCTCAGTTTCCTCATCTGAAAAGTCACAAGTCGTTGGGAGGGGAGAGGCTCATGGAGCGGGAGGCAGGGTTGTACCTCCATGACTGCTTATCATAAGGCAGGAGGGGAGGGGAGGAGACACTGGTGGTCAGCTGAGGGGCATCCTGCGGGTTGGGGGGACTCAGCCTTCTTAGGACATTGGCTCTGCTCCGGGCTCTGAGAACCCTCCTCCTCATCCCACAGTGGGAAAACCGAAGCTGGAGGTGGAGCCTCTTGGAAAGTGAGTGGAATAGCCCCGGGGAAATGAGTGACAGAGTCCAGGCCTTCCCAGGCCCTCTAGCCTCTGAGGGGAAGGTCCTGAGGAAACACCTCCAGCCTCATCACCAATGTCACTGCCTATGCCTCAGACTCATCTCCACCTGGAGAGAGGGGCCACAGACAGGACAAGAAAGGGGCCAGTCTGTGAGGATAATGGGATTGACCATCTGGCATCACTTTTGCAGGTCCCCGGGGTGAATCATTCTCCTGGGTCCTCTGGAGTGGTCACTCCAGGAATTGACAGCTCCAAACTGCCACCAGTGGCCTAGGACCTGTACAAGAGAGCCAAGTAACACGTCATCACCAATATCCTGAGGAACTTCTAGGGCTGGAGAAGGGAGAGGAGGCCCTGCAACCCCACCAGGACCTCCTCTTCCACCCACCCACAACCTCTGCTACCCTTAGCACTCCCTTTCAGGCACAGTCTGAGCCCACCTGTACTCCTCTGCCTTTGCACCCCTGCTTCCTTCTGCCTGGAATTCTTGCCCACCTTGTGTCTGTAAATCTGACTCATCCTTCATGGCACAGTTGCAAAGTCACTTCCATAGGAAGCCTCTCTACCCTTCCTCCTGCAACAGAAGTGTCCTTCCCTCATCTGTGCATTCATGATCCTCAAACCACCCTGGTATTACCTGCTGTAACCTCAGCTAGACAGCACTGTCTACTCACAGCTTAGCCCCCCGAGCCAGCTGCAGGTGGCTGGGGAATGAGTTTCTCAGCAAGGTGCTCCTCAATCCTGGGAGGGCAGTTCATCCTCTGCAGGACACTGAGCTCCCCTGTTTGCTGCTCAGTCCCTGTTACAACTAAATGTCCCTTCATATATGCAGGCACCTCCAAGAGGGGGTCAGTCCACCCTCTGGTGAGAGCCACAGGAGAGAAAGTCAATTAAATGCTTCTGAACATGAATAAGTGAATAAAGTCTTAGAGCTGGACCAGCTGGACTTGGGGTGAGGAGACTGATGATGTAGGCCCTGGGACCAATAATGCTGTGCATCATGGGAACCCAGACTCTCTGAGGTCAGGGCAGAGGTGATGAAGGGAAACGGGGGAAGGGTCGGGGGGGGGGCACATCTGAGGGCTGCTTGAGAAGGCAGAGTAATCTGCCCTCAGCCTCTTCAATGGCCTTTTGTTCCTTTATGCTACCCTGATGCCTCATTTTTCACAAAGCTCCAGCCAGAACCTCTCCCTGAATCCCAGACTTGCATATCAGGTTGCCTCCTGGATGCCTTCCCAAGGATGTCCAAGGGGTGCCACACACGCAGTATCTCCCCACCAAACTGTCTTTCCTACAGCCCACCTTGCCCAACTGATAGGAGCCTCATCCATCCAAATACCTGAGAGTTTGTCTCCCTGATGTCTCTCACAACTGCATCTGGTCTACTAGCAAACAATGGTCTTAGTCACTGATGCATCCAGCCCCAAGGACAGGGCCCAGCACACTGCAGTTGCTCAATAAATACTTGAGTGGATGGATGCCCATTTCTTCTCACTAGTATGCTTCTTTTTTCAAGAGTCTTTGCTACAGAAGTAAATTCTCTCATTTGAGGGACTATGGTGTAGAGTCCCTTGGGGAAATGGGCTAAAAAAGTAATAGTCTCAGAGAAGTCAAGGACTCCTCTCCACTAATGATAGTAAAAGCCATGATTTATGAGTATCACTTCCTTTACTGTCTCTCAGGTCTCAGAACTGCCTTGAAAGCTGGACACACCACTTGCAAAGTTTTAGGGAGAAAACTAAGTCTCAAGGAAATTGGTTGACTTACTTAGAGTCCACACTCCAACTCCCTTGCCACCTAAATCCCAGGTAGCACCACAGGTGGGCAAGAGGGGTGGGGGATGCTGCAGATAATGAACCTGGGGTGGGGCTGGGAAATGGGCAGGTTTGGGCTGAGCAGGATAAACTGAGACCCCAGACCCTCTCCCATGGTGGGGCAATGATGTTCAACTGAAGAAGGCCACTTCTAACCATTGCAGCCTGACAGAAGGCATTGGCACCACATTTACACTGCCACGTATCACTCCCTTGCCTGACCCCCACACCCCAAAATACTTCTAGGCTTCATTCGGGTCTTTGGGGGGGACCAAGACCAGCTCCTTGGGCCCTGGACAATAATGGGCTGAGCAACTTCTCCCAGGAAGCTCAAGACTCATCTATGGTGGTCAATGCCACACCATAGGAGGTCTGGGGAATCTGGCCCATCATGCTGTATTCCACAAGAAAGGGGGGCCTATAGGACCAGCCATAAGACTCTACTGGGGCCACACTGCTGTACTGTCATAGCCTCAACACTATCGGTTCCTGAGAAAGCGCCAAGGGTCCAATACTGCTCAGCCTTTTGGCATTGGCAGCTTTTCAAAGTCTTTAGGCTCACAAGAGAATGAGAAGGGAGAATTCACCTGGGTTGGGGGTGGAAACATAATGAGTGAACAGACCTCTAGGGCAACATTTAAATGACTACAGGAATCAAATTTCACCCCTCATACATACAGATACAATGGTAGTTTTATTTTTAAAATAAAAGTGACCTTGGAGTTCCTGTTGTGCCTCAGCAGGTTAAGGATCTGATGCTGTCTCTGTGAGGATGAGGAATGGATCCCTAGCCTCACTGAATGGGTTAAGGATCGAACATTGCTGTAAACTGCCACACAGGTCACAGATGTAGCTTGGATCTCATGATGCTGTGGCTGTTGCATAGGTCACAACTGCAACTGTAATTCAACCCCTGGCCCAGGAATTTCCATATGCTGCAGATGTGGCTGTAAAAATGAAAAACAAACAAGAAAAAAAAAACAGTACAATACTATACAATACAATGCAATACAATAGGAGTTCCTACTGTGTCACAGTGGGATTGGCAGCATCTCTGAGTGCTGGGACACGAGTTCAATCCCCAGCCCAGCACAGCAGGTTAAAGATCTGGCATTGCCAAAGCTGTGGCATAGGTAAGAACTGCAGTTTCTGGCCCGAGAATTCCATATCCTGTTGGGCAGCCAAAAAGAAAAAATAAATAAATAAAATGAAATAAAAATGACCTCATGGTCAAAAAAAAAAAAGACCTCTTGCTCATTTTATGCTCCATTTTCCAAATGGCTTATTTTCATAACCTATTAGCTAACACACTTCAGTCGCTATGGACCCACCACTTGTTTTTTCCTGTCCAACGATCCATGGAGTGGCTAGGCATCCATTTATTTAAGTCACACTGGCTGTTTGAACACTGAGGTTGTTTCCATTTTCTTTTTTTGTTGTTGTTTTTTTGAAATTGTTACAAGCAATGCTGAGGTGAAGGTAAGTTCCTAGAATGGGAAGGGCATCAAAAGTGAATGACCCTTTTAAGAAGTTAATGTATTGCTAAATGACTATCTAGGATTGTAGACGGCAGCTTAGCAATATTGCTCTTCTGGCACCTTTATGCTACCAGGAAATAGGGAATTGCCTGGGTGCCCAGTAGGGGAATGGTTAAGTAATTTGGGTTATATCTATTGGATTGAATATTTACAGCCCTTAAGATAAATGTGCAGACAATGTTGCATCAAGGAAAAGGCTTGTGTTAGATTACATAAAGCCTTTGTAAGCCTGATGAAAGAAGACAGAGACAGAAGGTAAAAAGAGTTGAAGTTACATGAATAGAGATAACCACAAATACAGGAGTGACAGAATTTAAGAGTATATTATGACTACTTACAACCCTGTCACAAAGAACGTGAAAACCTGGAGGAAATGAGTGATTTACTAATGAAACATGATTTAACAACACTGACCCAGGACCAGAAGGAGGATATAACAAGAGTCCAATTTTCTCAGAAGAACAGGGAATGGTGATTTGAGTTTCAGGACCAGATGGTCCACAGCTGAGATTTATCTAGTCTTTAGAGTGGGGCTTCTCAATGTATACGTCACCTGAGGGGTCTCACTGAAATACAGATTCCAGTCCACTAGGCCTGGGTTGGGCCCCAGGAATCTCTTTTTGTAACTAGCTTCCAGGTGATGCTGATGTTCCATGAATAACACTTAAAGTAGTGAGGCTTTAAAGGGCATGTAATTCCAAAGTTTTCTAAACTGTTAATAGTTTATATAAAAATATACAATAAAATTATCTATTTATGTATAATAGTTATTTAGTTCAAAATCAAGGGAAAAGATGGAAGGCTCCTCAATTCATTTTCTTAGTCTCAGAATACATTTAACAGTAAAACCAAAAGATAGTACACTTAATAGTAAAGCCAAAAGATAGTACAGTAAAACCAAAAGATAATGATAAAACCAAAAGATAGGTGTCCTGGAGTTCCTGTCATGGCTCAGCAGAAACAAATCCGACTAGGAACCATGAGGTTGTGAGTTCAATCCCTGGCCTCGCTCAGTGGGTTATGGATCCGGCATTGCTGTGAGCTGTGGTGTACGTCGCAGACACAGCTCAGATGCTGCGTTGTTGTGGCTGTGGTGTAGGCTGGCACCTGTAGCTCTGATTTGACCCCTAGACTGGGAAACACCATTTGCCTCGGGTGTGGCCTTAAAAAAGCAAACAAAACAAAGCGCACACACACACACACACACACAAAAGCAAGATAGGTGCCCTGATGTGACCTCCTCCCATGGGCACACCAGAATTACAACTCTTTACAAAACATTTATCCATGATAATAACCTAAAGACCAGCAAAAAAGATTTTCCACAACTAAAGATATAAGGAAGGAAACACAATGAGGTGGGTAGGAGAGGTATAGACACGGTATACATCGAGACTGACATCCTCGGATAGGCAACCCACAAGTAGGATGATAATCACAACTGCAAAGTTTCTTCCTAAGAAGCAAGGGGGTCCAAGCCCCACATTAGGCTCCTGAGCCCAGAGGTTCTCCACTGGAATGGTGAACTGGCTTTGAAGACCCGCAGGGCTTGCATTCAGGAAACTGTAGGAAACAGAGATTCTCTTCTTAAAGGGCATGTGTAAAATCACGTGTCCCAATACAGAGGTAGTAATTTGGAAGGAGGCTGAGTCAGATCTACTTGCTGATCTTGAAGAGACCTATGGAGAAGCAGGGGGCAATGGGAACTCCCTCTGGGGGCATAAATGTTACCTGGAACCATTTGGGGAGCTCATTCTACCACGAGAACACTAGTGCTGGCAAGTACCATTTTGGAGGCCTCCCTCTAGCATATTAGTGCTGGGGCTAACCTGCTCACCAGTGGGCTAGCACCAGTCCTAAGACCCTCTGAGCCATGCAGCCAACCACACCAGGACCTGGTCCTATCCACCAGCTGACTTGTACCCACTGCACAAGGCAGAGACTGGCAGCCAGTAGGGGCAGGGGCCTGCTCTACCTACCAGCACACCCACAGTAGTCAGGTCAACCAAAACAGAACAGTCCACATGGCCCACAGAGGGGGCTACTCCTCAAGTATACAGCTTTGGTGACCAGAGGAGAGTGTACTGCTGGGCACCATAGGATGTCTCCTACACGAGGCCACTTCTTAAAGTTTGGAAACAAAACTACCCTATTCAATACATAAAAATAAACACAAAGAATTAAGCAAAATGAGGAGATAGAGGAATATGTTACAAATGAAGGAAGAAAAAATTCCAGAATAAGAACAAAGTGAAGATAAGCAATCTACCCAAGATGAATTCAAGGTAATGATCATACAGGTGCTCAGTGAACTCAGGAGAAGAATAGATGAACAAGGTGAGGAGTTTAAAAAGAGTTAGAAAATATAGAGAATAATCAAACAGAGCTGAGAATTCAATAAATACAGCTGAAGGAATCAACAGTAGATGACAGAAAGGAAGGAATCAGGGAACTTGAAGACAGAGTAGTGGAAATCACTCAAGCCAAAGAGAAAAAAGAAAAAAAGTAATCAAAAAAAGAATATTTTAAGAGATCTCTGGGACATCAACCATACCAACATTTGCATTTTAGGGGTCTAAGAAAGAGAAAAGAGAAAGAAAGGGACAGAGAACTTATCTGAAGAAATAATAGCTAAAAAATTCCCTAACCTGGTTAAGGAAATAGACATCCAGGTCAAAGAAACAGGAGTTCCAAACAAGATGAACCAAAGAGATCCACATCAAGACACATTATCATTAAAATTGCAAAAATTAAAGCTAGAGAATCTTAAAAGCAGCAAGAGAAAAGCAATTACTTATGGGCAAAGCAACTCCAAGATGACTATAACCCCACTTTTCGGGAGAAACTGCAGGCCAGAAGGAATGGCATGATATATTCAAAGTAATGGAAGGAAAAAAATCTATAAGCATGCAACTCAGCAAGGCTATCGCCCAGGTTTGAAAGAGAGATATAGCGTTTTACAGAGAAGCGGAAGACAAATGAAGGTGGCACTACAAAACAAGTGATACAAGAAATGTTAAAAAGGACTTCTTGGACTTCCCATCATGGCTCACTGGAAATGAACCCAAATAAGTATCCATGAGGAGGCAAGTTCAATCCCTGGCCTCACTCAGTGGGTTAGAGGATCCAGTGTTGCCGTGAGCTGTGCTGTAATTCACAGATGTGGCTCAGATCTAGTGCTGCTGTGACTGTGGTGTAGGCCAGCAACTGCAGCTGCAATTCAACCCCTAGCCTGGGAACTTCCATATGCTGCACATGTAGCCCTAAAAAAAAAAGAAAAAAAATAATAATGGACTTAGGACTTATCTAAGTGGAAAAGACCACAACTAGAAATATGAAAATTGGGAGAGGAAAAATCTCATTGGTAAAGGTAAACATATAGTAAAGGTAGTAGATCAACTACTCATAAAGCTACTAGAAAGGTTAAAAGACAAAGGTAGTAAAATCAAATATATATGTATGTATGTATATACACATATAGATACACATACACACACATATAGATACACATACACACACATATAGATACACATACACACACATATATAAAATGAGCAGTTAAGGGATCACAAAACAAAAAGATGTTAAATATGATGTAAAAAACAAACATGGGGTTAGGGAAGAGGTAAAATTGTCACTATATGCAGATGACATGATACTATATATAGAAAACCCTAAAGACTCCACACAAAAACTACTAGAACTTATAGATGAATTCAGCAAGGTAGCTTGATACAAGATTAACATATAGGAATTGGCTGTATTTCTTTTTTTTTTTTTTGTCTTTTTGCCTTTTCTAGGGCCGCACTCGTGGCATATGGAGGTTCCCAGGCTAGAGGTCTAAAAGGAACTGTAGCTGCCGGCCTACGCCACAGCCACAGCCACAGCCACAGCAATGCAGGATCTGAGCCGCATCTGCAACCTACACCACAGCTCCCGGCAACGCCGGATCCTTAACCCCCTGAGCAAGGCCAAGGATCGAACCCACAACCTCATGGTTCCTAGTTGGATTCGTTAACCACTGAGCCGCAATGGGAACTCCTGGCTGTATGTCTTTACACTAACAATGAAATATCAGAAAAGGTACTTTTTATAGGACTTCCTGTTGTGGCTCGGTTACAAACCTCACTAGTACTCATGAGGTTGTGCGTTCGATCCCTGGCCTTGCTTAGTAGGTTAGGGATATGGTGTTGCTGTGAGTTGTGGTGTAGGTCGCAAACATGGCTCAGATCCTGTGTTGATGTTGCTGTGGGTGTGGCAAAGGCTGGCAGCTGCAGCTCTGATTCGACCCCTAGCCTGGGAACTTCCATATGCCTTGGGTTCAGCCCCTCCCCTCCAAAGAATATACAATGAGAAAAAAAAATCTCTTCAGCAAGGGGTGTTGGGGAAGTTGGACAACTGTAGGTAAATCAATGAAGTAGAACATACCCTCTCAAAATATACCAAAATAAACTCAAAATGGCTTAAAGACTTAAACATAAGACACGGTACTATGAAACTCCTAGAAGAGATCAGAGGCAAAATATTCTCTGACATAATCATAATCCTAGAAATGTTTTCTTAGATCAGTCTCTTGAGGTGATAGAGATAAAATCAAAAATCAACAATGGGGACCTAATCACACTTAAAACTTTTGTAGAGCAAAGGATACCATAAACAAAATGAAAAGACAACCTACAGAATGGAAGAAAATATTTGCAAGCAATGTGACCGACAATGCCTTAATTTCCATGATATACAAACAGCTCAAACAACTCAACAACAAAATAAACAACCCAATCAAAAAATGGGTAGACCTAAATAGACCTTTCTCCAAAGAAGAAACACAAATGGCCAATGGACACATGAAAAAATGCTGGACATTGCTAAGTAGTAGAGAAATTCAAGTCAAAACTGCAGTGAAGTACCTCCTCACACTGGTCAGAATGGCCAAGATTAATAAGTCTATAAATAACAAATGCTGGAGAAGATATGGAGAAAGGGAACCCTTCTTTACTGCTGGTGGGAATGTAAGTTGGTAGAGCCACAATGTAAAACAGTATGGAGGAGTTCCTACTATGGCTCATCAGGTTGAGAATTCGATATAGTCTCTGTGAGGATGTGGGTTTGATCCCTAGCCTCATTCAGTGTGTTAAGTATCTGGCATTGCTCCAAACTGAGGCATAGTCTGCAGGTGCAGCTCAGATCCGGTGTTGCCATGGCTATGGTGTAGGCCTGCAGCTGCAGATCCATTCCGATCCCTAGTCTAGGAACTTACATATGCCACAGAGGTGGCAAAAAAAAAAAAAAAAAAGGAAAGGAAGAAAAAAAAGGCAGTATGGCAGTTTCTCAGAAAACTAAGGATAGGAGTTCCTGTGGTGGCTCAGTGGTTAACGAATCTGACTAGGAACCATGAGGTTGCGGGTTCAATCCCTGGCCTTTCTCAGTGGGTTAAGGATCCGGCGTTGCCGTGAACTGTGGTGTAAGTCGCAGACGTGGCTCGGATCCCGCATTGCTGTGGCTGTGGCATAGGCCGGCAGCTACAGCTCCTGTTAGACCCCTAGCCTGGGAACCTCCATATGCTGCGGGTGCAGCCCTAGATAAGGCAAAAAGACAAAAAAAAACCCAAAAAAACTAAGGATAAAGTTATCATATGATCCTGCAACCATATATCCAGACAAAACTATAATTCAAAAAGATACATGCATCCATCCCTATGGTCATAGCAGCGCTATTCACAACAGCCAAGACATGAAAACAACCTAAATGTCCAACAGATGAAAGGATAAAGAAGACGTGATGTACATATATACTATGGAATACTACTCGGCATAATAAAGAATGAAATAATGCCATTTGAAGCAACACGGATGCAACTGAGATTATCATACTAATGAAATAAGTCAAGAGAAACGCAAATACCATATGATATCACTTATATGTGGAATTTAAAATATGACACAAATGAACCTATCTATGAAACTGAAACAGACTCATGAACAAGGAGAATAGACTTGTGGTTGCCAAGGAGGAGGGAATTGGGGGAAGGATGAGCAGGAGGTTGGGACTGGCACATGTCAACTCTTACACATGGAGAGGATAAACAACGAGGTCCTACTATAGAGCACAGAGAGCTATATTCAATGTCCTATGACAAACCATAATGGAAAAGATATTTAAAAAGAGTGTGATATATGTATAACTGAATCACTTTGCTGTACAGCAGAAATTAACATATTATAAATCAACTATACTTCAAAAAAACCACGTGGGGATGGGTAGTAAAAATTACGCTTTTAGGTTGTTAGAATTCATTTGAACTTAAAGAGATCAACTGAATTATATATAAATATATAGATATAATAACTATATTATATATATATAAAATAACTATATATTTTCTTACATATGAACCTCATGGCAACCACAAACCAAAATTTATAACACACGAAAAAGAGTAAGGAATCCAAACATAACACTAAAGATAGTCATCAAATCACAAAGGAAAGAGAGCAAAAGAAGAAAGAAACCAAAAAGAACTACAGGAGTTCCTGCTGTAGCACAGTGGGTTAATCATCCATTGTTTTCTCTGTGGTGCCATGGGTTTGATCCCCAGGCTGGCACAGTGATTTGGGGATCTAGCATTGCCACAGCAGAAGCTCGGATTTGATCCTTGGACCAGGAACTTCTATATGCCGCAGGTGTGGCTGAAAAGAAAAAAAAAAATCTACAAGAACAACCAGAAAACAATGAACAAATTACAACAAGTATTTATCTATTAATAATTTAAATAGATTAAATGCGGAGTTCCCGTTGTGGTGCAGCAGTTAACGAATCTGACTAGGAACCATGAGGTTGTGGGTTTGATCCCTGGCCTTGCTCGATGGGTTAAGGATTTGGCATTGCCGTGAGCTATGGTGTAGGCTGCAGACACCACTCAGATCTGGTGTTGCTGTGGCTGTGGCATAGGCCAGCAGCTACAGCTCCAATTCAACCCATAGCCTGGGAAACTCCATATGCAGCAGATGCAGCCCTAAAAAGCAAAAAGATAAATAAATGAATAAATAAATAAATAAGCTAAATGCTTCAATAAAAATGCATGGAGTGGCTGAATGAATCCAAAAACAAGACCCATATATATGTTCCATACATGAGACTCATTTCAGATTTAAAGATACACATAAATTGGAGTTCTCTTGTGTTGCAGTGAGTTAAGGATGCAGCATTGTCACTGCAGTAGCTTGGGTTGCTGTTGTGGTATGGGTTCAATTCCTAGTCCAGGAACTTCCACATGCCATAGGTATGGCCAAAAAACAAAGAAAAAAAAAAGACACATATAGACTGAAATTGAGAGAATGGAAAAGGTTTTTTTTCCTTTTTTGGTCATCCGATGGCATATGGGGTTTCCAGGACAGGAATCAGATCTGAGCCACAGTTGTGACTATGCTGGGCCAGGGATCAAACCTGCAGAGATGCCGCCAATACTGTTGTACTACAGCAGGAACTCCAGAAAAGGTATTTTATGCAAATAGAAATCAAAAGAAAGCCTGGGTAGCAATACTTATATCAGAGAAAATAAACTTTAAAATAAAGAGTGAAACGAGATAAAGAAGGACATTACATAATGATAAAGGAATTAATCCAACAAGAAGATATAACAACTGTAAATATATATGCACCTAACCTAGGAGCACCTAAATACGTAAAGCAAATGTTAATAAACAAAAGGTGAAATGGACAGTAACACAAGAATAGCAGGGAACTTTAACACCCCACTTACACCAACAGACAGATCATCCAGATACGAAATCACAAAGAAAACATTGACCTTAAGGACATATTAAGTCAGATGGACATAGTATACATACATAGAATATTCCACTAAAAGCAGTAGAATACACATTCTTTTCAAGCGCACATGGAACACTTTTCAGGACAGATCATAAGCGAGGCCATAAGCAAGTCTAAATAAATTTGACAAGACTGAAATCATATCAAGCATCTTTTCTGATCACAATGGTATGAGACTAGAAATAACTATCAGAAAATAACTGCAAAAGACAAAAACACGGAGACTAAACAATATGCTACCAAAGAGGAAATCAAAAACTATCTGGAGACAAATAAAAATGGGAATACATGACTCATCTATGGGACACAGAAAAAGGAGTTCTAAGACAGTTTTTTTTTTCTTTTTAGGGATGAACCTGAGGCATGTGGAAATTCCCAAGCTAGGGGTCAAATCAGAGATACAGCTGCCAGCCACAGCCACAGCCACAGCCACACCAGATCTGAGCCACATCTGTGACCTACACCATAGCTCACAGCAATGCCAGATCCTTGACCCGCTGAGCGAGGCCAGGGAAAAAAACCCACATCCTCATGGATACTAGCCAGGTTTGTTCCTGTGCCACAACAGGAACTGCCTAAGAGGGATGTCTAATGGCAATACAAGTCTAACTCAGGAAACAGAAAAATCTCAAATAAACAACATAACTTTACATCTAAACTCGAACAGGAAGAACAAACAAAACTCAAAATTTAGGAAAGAAATAATATCGGACAAGAAATAATGAAACAGAGACTAAAAAACAATAGACAAGATAAATGAAAGGGAGACCTGCTTCTTCGAAAAGATAGACAATACTGATAAACCTTTACCCAGACTCATCAAGAGAGGGCCTAGATAAATAAAATAAGAAATGACAGAGGCAAAGTTACAACTGACACCACAGAAATACAAAGGATCATAAGAGATTACTATAAACAACTATATGCCAATGAAATGGATCATCTGGAAGAAATGGATCAATTCCCCTAAGACTGAATTAGAAAGAAATAGAAAATATGTGTAGACTAATTACTAGTAATGAAATTGAATTAGCAGGAGTTTCTATTGTGGCTCAGTGGAAACAAATCTAACTAGCATCCATGAGGACACAGGTTCGATTCCTGGCCTTGCTCAGTGGGTTAAGGATCTGGCATTGTTGTGAGCTGTGGTGTAGGTCACAGATGCAGCTCGGATCCTGTGTTGCTATGGCTGTGGTGTAGACCAGCAGCTACAGCTCCAAACTGACTCCTAGCCTGGGAACCTCCATATGCTCTGGGACTGGCCCTAAAAAGACAAAAAAAGAAAAAAGAAAGAGAGAAAGAAATTGAATTAGTTTAAAAAAAAAACCTCCAAAAAACAAAAACAAACAAAACCTCTCAAAAAACAAAAGTCCAGGACCAGATGGCTTCACAGGTAAATTCTATAAAACATTTTAAAAATAGTTAGTGCATATCCTCAAACTATTTTGAAAAACTAAAGAGGGAAGAATGCTTCTGACTCATTATAAAACATCTGATATAAAACAAAGAAACCACACAAAAAAGAAAATTATAGATCAATAGCACTGATGAACATAGATGCAAAAATCCACAACAAAATACTAGCAAACAGAATCCAACTAAACAGTTAATGAATCAAACATCAAGATCAAGTCGGGAGGGGATAAAGATGGTGGAGTAGAAGGAATGGAGCTGACCTTCTCTCATAAAAGCCACAAAATTACAACCAACTGCTGAACAACCTTCAACCAAATAAACTGCAAACTATCAAAAAAGATATCCCAACTCAAAAGACAAAGAGGAGGCCACATCAAGATGCTAGGAAAGGTGATTATGCAATATAAGCAATCCCATACCCACCAGATGGGCAGTCCACAGAATGGAAAGTAAAAGAGACTCACCTACGGGAGTGAGAGTTCTGAGCCCCATGTCAGGGGATCTGGCATTGGGAGAAGGAACTCCCAGAGTGTTTGGCATTAAAGGCTCGTGGGGCTTGTGTGCAGGAGCTCCACAGAACTGGGGTAGATGGAGATCCCATTCTTGAAAGGCACACACAGGCTTTCATTTGCCCTGGGTCCCAGGGCAAAGCAGAGATTCCAAAGGAATCTGGGTCAGACCTGACTGCAGTTCTCAGCAAGTCCCTGTACCAACTTCAGCCACAAGAGGGGCAGACATCAGAAGCAAGAGAGGTTACAAAGCTATTGTCTGCAAAAAGGAGACCACGCCAAAAATCTATACAAAATTAAAAGGCAGATAATTATGACTCAGATAAGGGAGCAAGAAAAAAAAAAACCAGAAAAACAGCTAAGTGATCTGGAGATTACCAACCTCCATGAAAGAGACTTTAGGCTGACGATACTGAGGATGATTAAAGATACTGGAAATAAACTGAAGGCAAATATTGATAAATTACAAGAAACAAAGCAAAGAAATACAAGATTTAAGGATTAAACAAGCAGAGATGCAAAATACAATAACTGAAATAAAAAAAAATCATTAGAAGCAACCAACAGCAGAATACAGGAGGCAGAAGAACCAATAAGCGAGGTGGAAGACAGACTAGTGGAAATCAGTGATGCAGAACAGAAAAGAGAAAAAAAGATTGAAAAGAAATGAAGGCAGTCTAAGAGAACTCTGGGACAATGTTAAATGCACCAATATCCATATTATAGGGGTGCCAGAAGGCGAAGCGAAAGAGAAAGGGCCAGAAAAAATATATGAGGGATAATACCCCAAAATTTCCATAACATGGGAAAGGAATCACTCACTCAAATTCAGGAAGCACAAGTACCATATAAAATAAACCTAAAGAGGAACACCCCAAGACACATATTAATCAAACTGACCAAAATTAAAGACAAAGAGAAAATATTGAAAACAGCTAGGGGAAAGAAACAACATACAGGGAACCCCAATAAACTTACTGGCAGATTTTTTAGCAGAAACTCTGCAAGCCAAAAAGGAGTGGCACTATCTACTTAAAGTGATGAAAGGAAAAAAAACTCGAACCTAGATTACTCTACCCAGAAAGGATCTTATTCAGATTTGAAGGAGAAATCAAAAGCTTTTCAGACAACAAAAGCTAAGAGAATTCAGCACCACTAAACCAGCTTTACAACAAATACTAAAGGGATTTCTCTAGATGAAAAAAAAAAAGGCCACAACTAGAAACAAAAACATTACAAATGACAAGGCTCACCAGGAAATCATCCACACACAAATATGCTACCAAAATCAGAAATTGTGATAAGAGGAGGGAACGAATGCAGGACACTGGAGATGCACTTGCAATTAAGAGATTAACAACTTACAACAGTCTTGTGTGTGTGTGTATATATATATATATTCCTATATGAAAACTTCAGAGTAACTGCAAACCAAAAATCTGTAATTGAGACACACGCAAATAAGAAAAAGTAACTCCAATACAACACTATAGATAGTCATCAAACCTCAAGAGAAGGGCAGAAAAAGGGGCAACATAAACAAATTCAAAAGTTAACAAAATGGCAATAAGAACATATATACCAATAATTACCTTAAATGTAAATGGATTAAATGATTCAACCAAAAACATAGACTGGCTGAATGGATACAAAAACAAGACCCATAAATCTGCTGTCTTTAAGAGACACACTTCAGTTCTAGGGACACATACAAACTGAAAGTGAGAGATGGAAGAAAATACTCCATACAAATGGAAATCAAAAGAAACCTGGAGTAGCAATACTCAGACAAAATAGACCTTAAAATAAAGAACATTATAAGAGACAAAGAAGGACATTACATAATAATCAAAGGATGAATCCAAGAAGAAGATATAGCAATCGTAAATATATATGCATCCAACATAGAATCACCTCAAATATAAGGTAACTGCTAACAACCTTAAAAGGAGAAATTGACAATAACACAATAATAGTGAGGGACTTTACACCCCACTTACAGCAATGGACAGATTATCCAGACAGAAAATTAACAAGGAAACACAGGCCCTATATGACACATTAGACCAGATGGACTTAACAGATTTTTATAGGACATTCCATCCAAAAGCAGCAGAATACACATTCTTCTCAAGTGCACACAGAACATTCTCTAGGATTGATCACATTCTGGGCTACAAATCAAGCCTTGGTCACCTTAAGAAAATTGAAATCATATCATGCATCTTTTCTAACTATAGCACTACATGACTGGAAAACAACAACAAGAAAAAAACTGCAAAAAATACAAACACGTGAAGACTAAACAAGAGACTACTAAACAACCAATGGATCACTGAAGAAATCACAGAGGAAGTTAAAAAAATACCTAGAAGCAAACGACAACAAAGACACAAAAATCTAAAACCTATGAGATGTAGCAAAAGTAGTTCTGAAGAAGTGTACAATAATACAAGCCTACCTCAGGTAACAAGAAAAAGCTCAAATAAACAACCTAACTTTACATCTAAAGCACCAGAAAGAGAAGAACAGACAAGGCCTAAAGTTAGCAGAAGGAAAGAAATCGTAAAGATCAGAGCAGAAATAAACGAAATAGAAATGACGAAAACCATAGAAAAGATCAATGAGG
Source organism: Catagonus wagneri (assembly GCA_004024745.2). Taxonomy (NCBI): domain Eukaryota; kingdom Metazoa; phylum Chordata; class Mammalia; order Artiodactyla; family Tayassuidae; genus Catagonus; species Catagonus wagneri. The sequence goes on along the minus strand of PVHT021183699.1, from coordinate 30,979,983 downwards.
AGTTCGTGGCTCAGTGGTTAAAGAACCCAACTAGTATCCATGGGGATGTGGGTTCAATCACTGGCCTCACTCAGGGCATTAAGGATCTGGCATTGCCATGAGCTGGTGTGGGCCTGCAGCTGTAGCTCCAATTGGACTCCTAGCCTGGAAACCTCCATATGCTGCGGGTGCAACCCTAAAAGGACAAAAAAAAAAAAAAAATCAATGAAACTAAAAGCTGGTTCTTTGAAAAGATCGACAAAGTTGATAAACCTTTAGCCAGATTCACTGAGAAAAAAAGAGAGAGGACTCAAATCAATAAAACTAGAAATGGACAAGGAGAAGTAACAACGGACATCACAGAAATACAAAGGACCATAAGAGACTATTACAAGCAACTATATGCCAGTAAAATGGACAACCTGGAAGTAATGGACAAATTCTTAGAAAAGTACAATCTTCCAAGACTAAACCAAGATGAAATAGAAAAGATGAATGGACCAATCACAAGTACTGAAATTGGAACTGTAATTAAAAAACTTCCAACAAACAAAAGTCCAGGACCAAATGGCTTCACAGGCACATTTTACCAAAAATTTAGAGAGGAGCTAACACCTTTCCTTCTGAAACTATTCCAAAAATTTGCAGAGGAACGAACACTCCCATATTCATTCTATGAGGCCACTATCACCCTGATACTAAAACCATACAAAGACACCACACAAAAAAGAAATTATAGGCCAATATCACTGATGAACATAGATGCAAAAATCCTCAACAAAATGCTAGCAAACCGCATCCAACAATGCATTAAAAGGATTGTACATCATGATCAAGTGGGATTTATCCCAGGGATTCAAGGATTCTTCAATATCCACAAATCAATCAGTGTGATATACTACATTAACAAACTGAAGGATAAAAACCATATGATCCTCTCAATAGATGCAGAAAAAGCCTCTGACAAAATCCAACACCCATTTCTGATAAAAACCCTCCAGAAAGTGGGCATAGAGGGAACCTACCTCAACACAATAAAGGCCATATATTACAAATCCAGAGCTGACATCATGTTCAATGGTGAAAAGGTAAAAGAATTCCCGCTAAGTCAAGAATGTACAAGGATGTACTCTCCTCACACTATTCAACATAGTTTTGGAAGTCCTAGCCGTGGCAATCAGAGAAGAAAAAGAAATAAAAGGAATCCGAATTGGAAAGGAAGAAGTAAAACTATCACTGTTTGCAGATTACTTGATACTATACCTAGAGAATCCTAAAGACTCTACCAAAAAACTGTTAGAGCTCATCAATAAATTTGGCAAAGTGGCAGAATACAAAATTAATACACAGAAATCAACTGCATTTCTATATACTAAAAATGAAAGATTAGAAAGAGAAATTAGGGAAACAATCCCATTTACCATCACATCAAAAAGAATAAAATACTGGGAATAAACACATTTAAAAAGAAAAAAGACCTGTATTCTGAAAAGTATAAGACATGATGAAAGAAATCAAGGATGACATGAACAATTAGAAAGACATACCATGCTCCTGGATTGAATAGTCAGTATTGTCAAAATGACTATCCTGCCCAAGGCAATCTAAAGATTCAGGGCAATCCCTATCAAATTACCAATGGCATTTTTCAAAGAATTACAGCAAAATATTTTAAAGTCTGTTTGGAAGCACAAAGGACCCAAAATAGCCAAAGACATCCAAGACAGAAAAATGGACCTGGAGGAATCAGGTTCCCTGATTTCAGAATATACTACAAAGCTACAGTCACCAAATCAGTATGGTAGTGTCACAAAAACAGAAACATAGATCAGTGGAATAGGATAGAAAGCCCAGAATTAAACCCACACACCCATAGTCAACTAATATATGACAAAGGAGGCAAGAATATACAAAGGAGTTCCCATCGTGGCACAACAGAAATGAATCCAACTAGGAGCCATGAGGTTATGGGTTCAATCCATGGCCTCGCTCAGTGGGTTAAGGATCTGGCACTGCCATGAGCTGTGGTGTATGTCTCAGACACAGCTCGGACCTGGCGTTGCTGTGGCTGTGGCATAGGCCAGAGGCTACAGCTCTGATTAGACCCCTAGCCTGGGAACCTCCCTATGCCACAGGTGCAGTCCTAAAAAAAAGACAAAAAGACAAAAAAAAAAAAGAATATAAAATAGAATTGACAGTCCCTTCAATAAGTGGTGCTGGGACAACTGGATAGCTACGAGGAAAAGAATGAAATTAGAACACTTCCTAACACCATACACAAAAATAAACTCAAAATGGATTAAAGACCTAAATATAAGACTGGACACTATAAAATTCTTAGAGGAAAACACAGGCCAAACACTCTGTGACATAAACCACTGCAATATCTTCTCGGATCCACCTCCTAGAGTAATGAAAACAAAAACAAAAATAAACAACTGGGACCTAATCAAACTTAAAATTTTTTGCACAGCAAAGAAGACCCTAAAGAAGACAAAAATACAACCCACAGAATGGGAGAAAATATTTGCCAATGACGTTACCAGACAAGGGATTAATCTCCAAAATATATAAACATCTCCTGCAGCTCAATATAAAAAAAAAATCAAAAAATGGACAGAAGATCTAAACAGACAATTCTCCAATGAAGACATACAGATGGCCAAAAAACACATGAAAAGATGTTTAATATCACTAATTATTAGAGAAATGCAAATCAAAATGACTATGAGGTACCACCTTACACAAGCCAGAGTGGCCATCATCAAAAAGTCTACAAACAATTAATGCTGGAAAGGGTGTGGAGAAAATGGAACCCTCCTACATCATTGGTGGGAATATAAATTGATGCGATCGCTATGGGAAACAATATGGAGATTCCTCAGAAAACTAAAAATAGAATTACCATTTGATCAAGCAATCCCACTCCTGGACATTAACCACAGAAAACCGTGACTCAAAAAGATACATGTACTCCAATGTTCACTGCAGCACTATATACAACAGCCAAGACATGGAAGCAATCTAAATGTCCACTGACAGAGGAGTGGATAAAGAAGAATGAAATATTACTCAGCCATAAAAAGGAATGAAATAATGGCATTTGCAGCAACGTGGATGGACCTAGAAATTACCATGCTAAGTGAAGTTAGATAGTAAGAAACAAACGTTATAGGTTATCATTTATGTGTGGAATCTAAAAAAAAAAAGAGGGAGTTCCATTGTGGCGCAGAGGAAATGAATCCAACTAGGAACCATGGGGTTTTGGTTTCAGTCCCTGGCCTTGCTCAGTGGGTTAACGATCCGGTGTTGCTGTGAGCTGTGGTGTGGGTCGCGGACGCGGCTTGGATCCTGTGTTGCTATGGATGTGGCGTAGGCCAGTGGCTGCAGCTGCAATTCAACTCCTAGCCTGGGAACTTCCATATGCCCCCTCCGCCCCCCCAAAATGGCAGTTCAATTCAGTGAAGAAAGGTTTGACTTCTAATAAATGAGGCAGGACTATCTAGAGGAAAAAAATATAACATCTGATAAAAATCTTGGCTGGATTAAAGACTCATGTGTTAAAAAATAAAACAACATTTTTCAAGAAAACCAAATTGCCAAAATGTGGAAACAAACCAGCAGAAGAATGACTGAATAAATGATGGGACATATATACCCTGGGACGCAATAAAGGCTTTAAAAATGGATTAGAGGAGTTCCCATCGTGGCGCAGCGGAAACGAATCCAATTAGGAACCATGAGGTTGTGGGTTCAATCCCTGGCTTTGCTCAGTGGGTTAAGGATCTGGCACTGCCATGAGCTGTGGTGTAGGTTACAGACGTGGCTTGGATCCGGCATTGCTGTGGCTGTAGTGTAGGCCGGCAGCTGGAGCTCCAATTAGATCCTTAGCCTGAGAACCTCCATATGCTGTGGGTGTGGCCCTAAAAAAAAGACAAAAATACAAAAAAGAAATGGATTAGAGCTTTAGCAGAAGGTACAGGGGAAAGAAAGCTTTAAAAATTATGTACAATATTGAGTTTCCACTGTGGCTCAGTGGTTAAGAAACAGACTAGTATCCATGAGGATGCAGGTTCAATCCCTGGCCCCGATCAGTGGGTTAAGGATCTGGTATTACTGTGAGCTGTGGTGAGGGTCACAGATGAAGCTTGGATCTGGTGTTGCTGTGGCTGTGGTATAGGATAGCAGTTACAGCTCCAATTGGAGCCCTAGTCTAGGAACCTCCATAAGCCACAGGTGTGAGCCCAAAAAGACAAAAAACAAACAAAAAAAATATGTACAGTAGAATCCACCTTCTGTAAAACAGACAAAAACTCACAAATATCTGCAGATATATATAGATGGTTTATAACAGTAGTGCAAAAAATAGAGAAGAAAATACCCCGGGGTATTAACATGGGTTATGGTGGGGGAGCTACTAATATAAATGGTAGGAGAAAGAAGAGGGCATCAGCAAAAAAAGAGGAAAAAAAATGTAGGAGCTGCATTTTAGCACACTTCTGCATTTACGTGAAACAGGAGTACTTATGAGGTGAGCATATAAAGGAATTAAACATTCAAAAGAGTCTTAATTTTGAAGCCCATGAAACATTGAGGAAAGTGTGTCAAGAAACAAAAGCAGGATATTGAAGTTTACTCACATGGAGGACACATCTGACTCCAACAAAGGAATTGCAAGCTGTGGTTGTTCCCATGTGATGGAGACCACACGTCCCCTTACAGTCCCAGCCTGAACCCCACCCTGGGATCCAGAGCCCCAGAGGAGACAGCAGTCCCTGGGGACTCAGAAGCCACACTGAAAAATCAGTGCCCAGCTGTTTTTATTATTTTAATTTTGTCTTTTTAGGGCCACACCAGAGGCATATGGAAATTCCCAGGCTAGGGGTTGAATTGGAGCCACAGCTGCCAGCCTACACCACAGCCACAGCAATGTGGGATCCAAGCCACATCTGCCACCTACACCACAGCTCATGGCAATGCCGGATCCTTAACCCACTGAGCGAAGCCAGGGATCGAAATGGTAGGAGAAAGAAGAGGGCATCAGCAACTCCTACCAGTCAGATTCGTTTCCACTGAGCCATGATGGGAACTCCCAAAAGTTTTTAAAAAACAGCTTTATTGACATACAATAACTTGTACATATTCAAAGTGTACAATTTGGTAAGTTTGACATAGTATACACCTTTGAAACCATCACCACAAGATAGTGCACATATCCACCATCCCTCAAAGTCTCCTCACACCCCTTTATAATCCCTGACTCCTCCCCAACACTGTCCTCACCAATCCTGCTGTCCTAAGGCAACCACTGATCTGCTTTCTGTAGCTATATATTAGTTTGCATTTTCTAGAGTTTTATATAAATGGAATCTGATATAGTCCTGGGTGTTTGTGTTCCCTCAAAACCCAAATGTTGAAATCCTAAGCTCTAAAGTAATGGTATCCGCAGGTAAGGCCTTTTGGAGGTAATTGTGGGATCGGTGTCCTTATAAAAGGGACTGTGGAGCGCTCCCTTGCCGTGCCCACCACGTGAGGACACATACAGCAGAAAGACAGCTGCTTGTGTACCAGAAGTGGGACTTCACTAGACACTGAATCTGCTGGTCCCTTGATCTTGGACTTGCCATCCTCCAGGACTGTAAGAAATAAATTTCTGTTGTTCATAAGCCACTCTGTCTTTGGTATTTTGTTACAGCAGCCAGAAGAGACTATGTGCGTATAACACATAGTACTTCCTTGTCTGGCTTCTTTCACTACGCATCAGTATTTTGAGATTCATTATGCTACATCAATACATCAATCATTCCTTTTATTGCCAAGTATGGATGTATCACTATTTGTTATCTATTTAGTTACTGGTTTTATTTTGTCTGCCACCTACTGAGTGGCCCTGAGTAGGTCTCCTCCCCTCTCTCTGCCTTTGTTTGCCCATCTGTAAATGGTGATATCCCTGCTCTCTTCAACCAGGCTGTCCAGAGCATCTGACCAGACTTGATGTGCAAATGCTCTATAAAGAACCAAGGAGAGCTCTGCTTGGGATGGAGGGGCCACGCATTATCTGTAGGGTAGCTATGTCTGAACTTCCCCCCCTAAACCATTCCAACAGGAGAATAGGGCCTGAGAGGTCTGGGCAGGGGATTGACACAATTTTGATTTATAACTCAACAATTTCACTGTGGCTGCTCTGCTGCCTCTATAGATTGCACAAGGATGGAAGCAGGGACACCAGGAAGGAGGCCACCGTAGTGATCTAGGTTCTAAGGGATATGCTGATGGTATGGACTAGTGTGGAAGCAGAGGAGAGAACTTGATTGGAAATAGAGTCAACAGATCAAGGTCATGGCTTAGTTGATGGAAAAAAATTTGGTGAATGACTTTCAACCCCTCCCCACTCCAAAACTCACCACTAGGTTCCTGAATGAGTAGCTGGGAAGACTGGAAACATACTATTAGTATGGGGAAATGAGGGGGTGACCAGGTTTGAGCTTCTTCTTTGGATGTGGTTGTATTGGGATACAATCAAGTGAATATATGAATCTGTGCTGACTCAGAAGAGACCCCAGATGCCTTCCTTACACATGGACAAGGGCAGTATCAGCTAAGTCTGAGCTCTGAGGCCTCTTTATATTTGCAGATTAAGAAGAGGTGGAGGTGGGCAGTACCAGAGTGGAGCAAAGAGATGATAAGGAGAGGTAAGCACCTCCAGACAAGGGAGAGAGGGAAAGGAAGGGACTTGTGAGGAAACAGACCAGGCCCACTCTGGCGACATCAATTCCTGCTGAAGGGGCAAGAATTTCCCTAACCACAAGGATTCAATCTTAGAGAAGTGAGTGCCTACCCTCAGAGGACCCCCAGGCAAGTGAAAAAAAACTGAATGAAAAATTTAGAATCTTCCTTCAAATAAAAAGGCCCAGAAGGCTTCACTGGTGAAATCTGTCACAGATTTTAAAATAATACCAATCCTTTACAAACTCTTACAGAAATAGAGAAGGAATATTTCACTTTCTATGAGGCCAATATCACTGGCCAAAAAAAACATAAGAAAATAAAATTACATCCTGGTTTAGTGGTTAATGAACCTGACTAGTACCCATGAGGATGCAGGTTCAATCCACACCCTCACTCAATGGGTTAAGGAACTGGCATTGCCATGAGCTGTGGTGTAGGTCGCAGATGCGGCTTGGATCCCATGTTGCTGTGGCTCTGACACAGGCCAGCAGCTACATCTCCAATTCGACTCCTAACCTGGGAACCTGCATATGCCGCAGGTATGGCCCTAAAAAAGACAAAAGAAAACTACAGAAAATAGCTCTAGTGAACATGGATGCAAAAATTAATTAACAAAATATCAGCAAACAATTCAGCAACATAAAAAGAATTACACACCATGACTGAGTGAGATTTATTCCAGGAATGTAATGTTAGATCAATATCCTGAAAATCAGTTAATGTTATATACCATATTAACAGGTTAAAGGACAAAAACCACATGATAACCTCAAAAGATGCATGAAAAGTATTTGATGAAATCTAATATCCAATCACAACAAATAACAGAATGACATTTCCTCAACTTAAAAGATGTCATTGAAGGAATTCCCACTGTGGTGCAATAGGATCAAGGTGTCTCTGGAGCCTTGGGACACAGGTTCGATTCCAGCACAGTGGGGTAAGTGTCTGGCATTGCTGTAGCTGTGGCGTAGGTCACAACTGTGGCTCCAATCTGATCCCTGGCCCAGGAACTTCTTATGTTGCAGGGTGGCCAAAAAGAAAAAAAATTTTTTTAATTATAAGTAAGTAAGTAAGTAAATAAATAAATAAATAAGGTCATTGATGATAGTTCCCTGTGGCTCAGCAAGTCAAGGATCAGCATTGTCGCTGCAATGGTTCAGTTTGCTAAAGAGATTCAGGTTTGATCGCTGGCCCAGGAACTTCCACATACTGCAGGTGCAGGAAAAAAAAAAAGTCATTGATGAAAAACCCACAGCTTAACATATTTAATGGTGAAGGACTAAATGTTTTCTTCCCTAAGACTGAGCATAAGGGTAAGAATGTCCACTCTTGTGACTTCTACACAACACTGAACTAGAGGCTCTAGCCATCCAGATTGGAAAGAAAAAAGTAAAACTGTCTTGGAGTTCTCATCATGGTGCAGTGGAAACAAATCTGACCAGGAACCATGAGGTTGTGGGTTCAATCCCTGGCCTTGCTCAGTAGGTTAAGGATCTGGCATTGCCATGAGCTGTGGTGTAGGTTACAGGTGCGGCTTGGGTCCTGCATTGCTGTGGCTGTGGTGTAGGCTGGCAGCTGCAGCTCTGATCTGACCCCATGCCTGGGACCCTCCATACGTGGCTGGTATGGCCCTAAAAAGCAAAAAAAAAAAAAAAAAAAAAGTAAAACTGTCTTTATTCATATACGAAATGTCATGTATGAAGAAAATCCCAAGGAATACATAGGCACAATTTTTTTTTTCTTTTTGCCTTATCTAGGGCCGGACCCACGGCATACGGAGGTTCCCAGGCTAGAGGTCTAACAGGATCTGTAGCTGCCAGCCTTTGCCACAGCCACAGCAACGCGGGATCCAAGCCGTGTCTGTAACCTACACCACAGCTCACGGCAACGCCGGATCCTTAACCCACTGAGCAAGGCCAAGGATAGAACCCGCAATCTCATGGTTTCTAGTCGGATTCGTTAACCACTGAGCCACGACGGGAACTCCAGGCACAATTTTTTAGAAAAAGTTAAAAATAAATGACTTTAACAAGGTCATGGAACAAGATCAATATTTAAAAAAAAAATCAATGGTATTTCTACATACTACCACTAAAAACACCAAAATAAAATTTAGCAAGCACTTCCATTCACAATAGCATAAAATTATAAAGATAATTTTAACAATAGATTTATACAACAAAAATGACAAAAAAAAAACTGCTGAGAGAAATCAAGGAAGATCTAAACAAGTGACAAACATATGTTCATGGATTAGAAGGCTTTGTTTTTCTTATTTTTTCTTTTTTTCTTTGCCTTTTATCATTTTAGGGCCGCACCCGCGACATATGGAGGTTCCTAGGCTAGGGGTCTAACAGGAGCTGTAGCTGCCGGCCTTCGCCACAGCCACAGCAACGCGGGATCCAAGCCGCGTCTGGAACCTACACCACAGCTCACGACAACGCCGGATCCTTAACCCACTGAGCAAGGCCAGGGATCGAACCCGCAACCTCATGGTTCCTAGTCGGTTTCGTTAACCACTGTGCCACGAAGGGAACTCAGATTAGAAGGCTTTGTATTGTCAGGATGGCAATTCTCCTCAAACTGATGTATAAATTCAACATAGTATCTATTAAAAACCCAGAAAGATTTTGCAGAAATTGACAAGCTAACCTATAAAAGTTATATGGGAATGCAAAGTATCTAAAACATTCCAAAGAATTTTAAAAAAGAACAAAGTCGGAGGACTTACCTTATCCAATTTTAACATTTGCTGGATGTTTTCGTCTGTGCCCACAGCGTGCAATAATCCTCAGACCTAGAACTGAACCTATGTCAAAACAGGGACCCAAGCCACAGCACTGGCAATGCCAGATCCTTAATCCACTGAGCCACCAGGGAACACCCAAGACTTTGTTTATTTTAGCCATGCCTACAGCATGCAGGAGTTCCTGGGCCGAGGATCAAACCCATGCCCCAGCAACAACCTGATCTGCTGCGGTGACAATGATGGATCTTTAATCTACTGCAACACGAAAAGTTCCACCCAAGGCTTACTTAAAGCTGGAGAAATCAATACCATACAATTAGGTAGTAGTGGCTCATAGATCAGTGCGACAGAATTGAGAGTCTAGAAACAAACCCTTAATATTTATGGTCAACTAATTTGCACAAAGCTACCAAAGCGACTCAGTGGAGGAAGAGATAGTCTTTACAACAAATGTGTTCAGACAAAAGGATATTCATGCACAAATAAAGATTAATTTAAAAAATTAACTTAATATGGATCACGCACCTACATAAAATCTGGAACTATAAAACGTCTGGAAGAATTCTTTCATGACTTTGGGTTGGGCAAAATGTTCTAAAGATATGACACCAAAAGCATAATCCATAAAGGATATAACAAATAAAACTTAATTTAAAAAACTTCTATACCGCTATTAAGGGACCATTCTCCATCACTATTAAGATGCTCTTGAAAACAAAAAGACAAGCTATTGACTAGGAGAAAATATTTACAAATCACGTATCTGATAAAGGATTTGCATCCAGAATATGCAAAGAATTCTTATGGCTCAATAAGACATACGACCTGATTTAAAAATGGTCCAGACTTGAGTAGATATTTCACTACAGATACACAAATGGCTAAGAAGAACATGAAAACATACTAAAAAACCATTAGTTGTTAGAGAAATGTTGTCAGTTCTGTAAGAGGTTAAATATAAATGTACCATTTGACCCAGGAATTCTACTCCTAAGAATCTACCCAATGGGAAAAATATATGTCCACAAAAACTTGTACATCATAGCAGTACTATTCATAATAGTCCCAAACTGGAAACAATCTAAATATTCATCAACTGGTGGGAAAAATGGATAAACATAATACGGTATATCTATACAGTGTAATACTGTTTAGGAACAATAAAATAAAAGGAATAAACTACTGATACATTCTATGACATGAACGAACTCCAAAAACATTCTAAGGAAAGAAGACAGACACAAAAGACTATATATTATATGATTGCATTTACATGAAATGTCCAGAACAGGCAAATCTGTAGAGACAGAAAGCAGAATAGTGGTTGCCCAAGGATCAGGGGTGAGAATGGGGATTAACTGCCTGTGGGCACGAGGGAACTTTATGGAGTGATGAAGATATTCTAAAATGAGAACGTGGTAATGGTTGCATAACTTTGCACATTTACTAAAAACCATTAAATGGCACACTTATAATGGGTGAATGTTAAGGTATATAAATGATACCTTAATAAAATTATTTAAAAAACCAGTGATGCAAAATAGAGACTGGGAAGCACATGTTAGGTGACATTTGAATCTGGATCTACCTGACTGTCAAGTTCTTCAAGAACGGTTGTGTCTCCTCTATGTGTCCAGTGCTGGTACAATAATGGAGATTCTTAAGGAGCCCACTACCTATGGGTAAGACAAGCAAAGAGGCCACTGCTCTGGTGGGATATAGTCTGGGACAAGTATGGAGGAGAGGTACCAAGCTATCCAGAGATGCTGGACAACAGCAGCTATGTAGTTTGGGTTTTTATCTTGAATTGCAAACCTAGAAAAAGAGGATAGGGAACTGAGCTCTGTTAAAGAGAAAAAACAGGAGTTTCCGTTGTGGCTCAGTGGTAACAAACCCAACTAGTATACATGAGATTGTAGGTTTGATACCTGGCCTCGCTCAGTGGGTTAAAGATCCAGCGTTGCCATGAGTTGTGGTGTAAGTGGCAGACCGGATGGGATCTGGCGTTGCTGTTGCTGTGGAGTAGGCCAGAAGCTGCAGCTCCAATTCAACCCCTTGCCTAGGAACTTCCATATGCCGTGGGTGCAGCCCTCAAAAGACAAAACATAAAAAAATAAGAACATGTGCATATCACTGGAGATGAAAAAGGAACAGTAAGCCTGGGAAATTTTCTGAGAACTGTAAGAATCCCTTGCCATTTTTTGGCTGGGTGATATTATGTTGTTGTGAACAGCAATAAGAACCAGTACCGCTCATCTCTGGACTCTGCTGCTAGTTGTGAGGGGAGAGGAGTCCAAAGAACAACAAAGAAATGTAAAGTTGAGCAGATGAGTCTAGCTAAAGCTCACTGGTCCACTCTGTACCTCTTGGCTCTTTGGATCAGAGCAAGGGGGTGTAGGTTACATGGAAAGAACTGTTATAACTTTAGAGGCACTCGACCTTTCTCCTGCAGATAATCTGGCCTCTGTTTCAACAAAGGTGCCTGTTTCCATAATCCAGTTTCTTCTTTGCCGTCCTGCCCAGTTTGCTTCTCCGGGCCCATTATGGTACTGGGGAGCAGATCTCCACACTCTGGACATGGAGGCTGGGTAGATCAGCTGCTCTAGAGGACAAAGATACTGCTTCCCTCAGGTGAGTGTAGAGATGCAGTCTCAATTCTTGCAATTTTTTTTTTTTTTAGGGCCATACCCACAGCATATGGAAGTACCCAGGCTAGGGATCCAATCGGAGCTACAGCTGCCAGCCTACACCACAGCCAGAGCAACACAGGATCCAAGCCACCTCTGTGACCTACACCACAGCTCACAGCAACACCAGATTCTTAACCCACTGAGCGAGGCCAGGGATCAAACCTGCAACCTCATGGTTACCAATTGGGTTCATTTGCATTTTGCCACAATGGGAACTCCTGTGGTCTCAATTCTTGACGATACTACCAGTCAGTTGATGAATCAGGTCAGTTAGCCCTGCTGCGGCAATTTCTTTTTGCTAAGATGACTTCTGTTACCTACTCCACGAGGTTACTGGGAAGACCAAGTGAGAATCAACTGAATATTTATGTGTGAAATGTGCTGGTGGGTATACATGGGACTGACATACCTTTCCGAAAATCTTTTTTAAAAGTTGCCATCCAGGGAGTTCCTGTTGTGGTGCAGCAGAAACGAATCCAACTAGGAACCATGAGGTTGCGGGTTCGATCCCTGGCCTCGCTCAGTGAGTTGAGGATCCGGCGTTGCCATTAGCTTTGGTGTAGGTTGCAGACACGGCTCAGATCTGGCGTTGCTGTGGCTCTGGTGTACGCTGGCAGCTACAGTACCGATTAGACCCCTAGCCTGGGAACCTCCATATGCTGCAGGGGTGGCCCCAAAAGAACAAAAGACAAAAAATAAATAAAAAAGTTGTCATCCAGGTGCATAGCCATTACTTGATGGATAAGACTGACCATAAGCTGACTTTGGAAAACTGTGAATGAAGAGTTTCCTAACATCCAGCACCACAGTAACTACGGTGCAGTCTCAGTAAGGCACATCTGGAAAATGGCTGTACCTGGGGAAGTGGAAACCAGAGTTCAGTTCTCATACCTTGATGAGCATACAAACCACTGTGGAAAGTTGCCCACACAAGGGCCTGAGCTGCACTCTGCCCCTAGGGAATTGGTCTCTGGGGAGAGGGTCTGTGAGTCATTCTGTGCTTTCAAAAATTTCCAGTGACATTTATATGCACCAAAGTTAAGCACCTCTGCCTTGGAATATAAAAAAGGAGCTGAGGGTTTCTGTTTCAGGCGATCACAGGCCAGTCACATTCCATTTGGGAACTCTGAAATTTTACAGCAGTGAGGGAGGAAAAGGGGGGAATCCAAGAGAGGTGGTGACCTGGACAGGAGCAAGTGTGCAACATGCTCATGACGTCTTTTGCATATTTTTCCCCAGAATCCATTCTTATAAAATACACGTCTCTTCCAAAGACTACTTTTGCCATCCAGCTCAGCTTTTCCCTTATTTTCACAGGAATATTGTCACTTTCTCCAATATTTTTTCAGTGAATTACAATAAAAATATGATTTACTTCTAATTAAAAAAAAATCAGTAAAGGGCAAGAAAATATTAGGAGCGTACTCTTTATTTCTCTTTGGTTTCTTAACACAAAAGACATGCGTTCCATAAATAGAAGGAATTAAGATTTTCTGGGAAACAATAAATTGGGGACGAGGGTCAGAATTCCTACCTATTCACATCTCTGTGGCCAAGTCAAAGGCTGGTCTTCAGCTCCCATCCTGGCTTTGCTTTCAGATGAAACCCAGAAGAGAAGGCTCCTTGTGTTATCTAAGAGGGGAGATACCCCAGGACAGCAAGTGCCACAGTCCTCTGCTCAGAGCTGGGCTGGACCCTGTGGTCCAGTGTCCATAGCATCTGTCCTATATCCTTTTCACGATAACCTTGGGAAGTATATCTTCTCATGGTGCTATTGGAAAGGATCCAACACCAAAGGGCCAGACCAGCCACCTGTAAACAGTCATCACCAGATGGAGGAAACAACTATGGAGTGTGTGAAAATGTTGGTATTTGTGCTCACTTTTGCTCAGAGCCCAGATCCAAACACTGGCTTCATCTTATTTGGAAACACTGACCTCAGGTGCAGCAGTGTAACTTCTACACCAGGAGGTGGAATTGGATGTAGGAAGGCCCCTACTGGAGCAGGAGATCACGGGAAAATGATCTATCAGCCCCAATGACAAAATCTGGGTCAGCATCCTAAGGACCCAGTGAGGATCACTTGCTGAGTCTTAACACATTCACAACCCTGGCCTGTCAGTGCAGCTTCGAATTCACAAAAGAAAGGGGCTTATAATAAGATGATGAGCACTGATTCCTCTCTAACAGGAAATGCAGTCCTCACTCTCCTTCCGAGTCTACCTCTGCAGGCAAACTGAGAGGAAGCGAGAAATGCCAGAGCTCCACCACGAGCCCAGGCTAAACTATATCAGATCGGTAAGTCTTTAAAATAAAAAACATCATTTTCAAGTGCTTATAGCAGAGGCCCAGCTCTTAAGTGGCAGGTAACAAAGGTAATTCCCTCTGGATACATGGCGATTGCACATACGGGAGAACCTTGTGGTCCCAGGGTGGGAGAGACATCTCAGGTGCCACGCTGCGCCTTTCTGAACAGGCTTCCAGGCCACCTAGGCAGGCAGCAACGGGCATGGAGACCAACCAAGTGGCGACTGGGACCCTCACACCCAGTTTTGCATTGGAATTGTATCCTTTTTCAGTCTCTGGAAGAATTTTAGGAAACCAGGTTTTTTGGCAGCAGCAGTTGAAGGACAGCCCCACTGCCCAGTGCACTGGTAACACAAGTGTCCTCCTGTTGGGATCCTGCTGGACTACATCAAGGTCCCACTCAGGGAGGAAGAAGGAGGAGCATGGAGTCTCTTCAAGAGGTCATTTGCTAAGACCATAGAAAGAAATATAAAATCTGTTCTTTGCAGCAGCAAGAGATTCTTTCGGCCTTTAGTTCTTTACGTCGTAAAGCCAGCCTTGCTAGAATGTAAAGGTCCACCTTGCTGGTCGGTCTGCCAAGGGCTGGAGGGGAGGCCAGACCCTTGAAATTGGCGAGTGGATGGGGGAGCAGTGGACTGGCAGGGGTGGATGAGGTTACTGGACCAAGCCAGCCCATGGCTGGTGGAAGGACCAAGTCCCTGGTTAGGTTCTAGAGGTACAAATTGTCGACGTGTCTCAGAAGCAACGCGATGAGGAAAATTATCCAAGGATGATTGAGGGGCAAATGAGAATCTGGCCAGACCTGCTGTTTCTTGCTGGTCAAATAAGGAAAGAATGAAAGTGGGTGCGGGAATCTGCATGAGCGCCGTGGTGGCAGTGGGAGGTAACCACAGGGATAGCTGGAGCCCCCAGTAACAAGCTGGGAGCTCCCACCTAGAAGAGCGGCAGTAACTTAGCCAACCTGCTAAGCCTACGATTAAAAAAGTCCTCTGATAGTGGGTGTGAAGACAAACCCCATGAGCACCTTCTACAGGACTGGTCGAGAATGCATTGATACTGGACACGCAGGGCTCAGAGGGAACCCCGACTGCCATGAGAGGCCTTGCGACCCTGGGATCCGAATGGGGGAGCGGGTACTGTCCTTTTCAGGTGGTTTTTCCATTTAAACACATATTTATGCCTTTAGTGTCTTTTAGGTTTTCCTCTTGCAAAAAAAAAATGCTCACTTTAAAAAAAATATTTTTCTTTCCAATTTCTTTCAAGTGTAACTTTCCTTCAGTTTCTTTCAAGTATCTTTTTTGTTTCTCTCCATTTTTCCTGAATAAGAGGAAAGAGATCTCACTGAAATCCTAAAATTAGACACAGGAAAAGCTTCTGTTCTCCCTGCTTACTCAGCAATGTGGACAAAATCTTCAGTGTCCCTGGATGGAAGGAAGAGGTGCCTGTGTACAACCAGCACCACTGTGGCTGCAGCCTTGCAGACAGTGAGGACACCTGGACCGAGTCCCTCCTTTTCCAGCCACACCCACAGCTTCCAACAGGCTTGGCCACTGCAGCCACCCCATCGCAAACTGGCCACGACACGGCTGGTGAGCAGAGGGCAAGGAGTGTCAGATGGAAGGCCCTCTGTGGGTGGGCAGCCCACAGAGCTGTGTGGGTGGAAGCTGGGCATGGATGGAGCCTGTGGATGTGTGGACCAGCAAAGCGGCCCCATGTCACTGACTGCGGGACCCAGAGGGGCTTCTGTTCCACGCTGTGCATCTTGATGACCTAGGCCTGAAGGTCATAAGGGAGGATTTAAGCACCTGGAAAAACTGTACCTCCGGCGAGCTCACGTTTCACCCCATCTTCTGGTCCACCACCTCTCCCGAGGGGAACTGTCCCTGGAAGGAAGCGCCCGTGTTTGTACCAGACCCCTATCCCACCACATCCCACCTTCCACCTTAGATGGTGAGGAGAGGGATGCAGCCCACACCAACTCCTCCCTCGTGACAGGCCATGGGGGCCATAAACGTCCAGCGGTCCGTGTCTGGGTCATACATCTCCACGGAGCTCAGGTTCGACTGTCCGTCATAGCCCCCCACAGCGTAGAGGCGCCCACAGCTGGCCACCAGGGAGACTCGGCTTCGGCGAGTGTGCATGGGGACTATCAGGCACCACTGATCTGCCACAGAGCTGTACACCTCGGCGATGCTAAGGAAGCCCGAGCCGTCATAGCCTCCGCAGACAAACATCTTGCTCCCCAGGGAGGCAGCTCCGTGCCGGCAGCGCTTGTTGAGCATGCCAGCTGCCGGGTGCCAGGTAGCCGTGTGGTGGTTGTAGTGCTCCACCTGTGGTGGGGAAAGAGGAACAGGTTCAGGATGGTCACAGCTAAAGCTAGGTGGCCAGATGGCCCCAGGGTGTCAGGCCTGGGGATAAAGAGCTCTGCTGGCATGTGCTCTGCCCCTGATACCCAGCTGCCTCAGCTGCATAACTGCTTGTGGGCTTAGAGAGAGAGGTGCATGATGGCCTAACCTGACCTCTTTTGTTTACATCAGAGGAAACAAAGAAAGGAGCTGCCCAGGATGCGCTGCCCTATGTGGGACAGAGCCATAACAGCGCACGGTCTCCTAGGATCTGTGCACAGTGTGTTTCACCGACAGCACTGACTGACTCTGTGATGACTACTAAATGGTCGTCGAGCTTTTTTTTAAAAGAATAAATGCAATTTCAAACAAATTTATCCAGAATACAACTGTTGGCAAATTCACCCTGTGTGTATAACTGGGCTTACTTTGGGCAGGAATTTCACCAGGTCTCATGCATCATCTGCTGGGGAACTGAACAGGGTGGGGGTGGCAGAGCCACTCAACCCCTGCCTTTGTGCACACTGGTGCCTATTCTTAGAAACATCTCAGAGAACAAGGTAGATGGCCAGAGACCACTAGATGATACTTTACCTCACAGTGGTAAGGCAGAGGTTTTTCCCAAAGAACTGCCTTTCAAAATTACTCTCAAAGAGGAAAGGAGTAGGTGCCATTTGCTCAGGAGGAGCCCAGACTCACACTGTTGAAGATCTGTAGACCGTCATGGCCCCCTGACACGTATATCCTGCCCTCAAAGACCGTGACCCCCGCAGCACTGCGATTCGAGCTCATCGGGGTCACCACTGTCCACCTTCAGGAAAGAGGCAAAGCAGAAGGGGAGCCATGAGATTCAGTGTTCCTGTCCTCCCAAGACAACTTAGGACTTGGGCGAACTGTGCTTGTTCCATCTCGCCCTGGATCATCTCTCCACTTCTTACCGCCTCTCCCACCACCTGACCGACTCTGGCTGCCACCTTTCAGCCTGAGCTTCAGGTCTTATTAAGGGGACCATCAGCTATCTAGTTGCTGTACCTATAAACTTGGCATTTTCATGGTTTCTTCTCCATCAATCTCAACATTTTTGTGGTCACCACGTCCCCACTGGTTTGTCTCCTAGTCACTACTTATCCCCATCCCACCACTGCTTGTCTAGCTCTGACCTCTCATTGGACCACTGCAATAGCCCCCTCACAGTGGCCTGGCTGTCAGACCATTTTCATCCCGAGCCTGCAGAGCACATCCTCCAGTGGCTCCTGTTTCCTCAAAGGCAGACTCTAAGTTCTGTAATGTGGTTCTTTACCACTTGGTCCTCACCTACTTTCACCTCCTGCCATGCGCCACCCACGCCTGCTCCTTGACCACTGAGCTCTTTCCTATCTCCAGACCTTTCTTCCTGCTGTCTCCTCCTGACCATGATGAGTCTCTCCTTGAAGGCAGCTCTGCAACCTAACTCTCCCCAACTACCATGGGGAGGATGAAAGACCCCCACCCCAACTTTGCCTAAAAGCGCCAGACACAGGCCCTCAGGGGAGGGTGATTATCATGTGCCATGAACCAAGCACACTGGGTGCTACTTGTGGATCTCAGACACCCTGCTTGCTGCCTGACACATAACAAATTGGTTAAGTGAGTGAAATATTGGCTTAAAAGCATATTAGTGATGAATCCATTCTACTAATATGCTTACATTGTTACAAAATAAGCAAATTCAAATACTGAAATGAAAAACTAGAACCTTACTAGTGTTTTTCCAAAGAGTGTTTCCCAAAATAATTCCACAAGATGATGGTAGATATTAGATAAAATGAAGTTAAAGAGGTTTCTTTAGTGCAGAATTGATCAGAATCTTGGAAATAATACATCTTATGGAAAGATGAGGCCTCTGGTGGTATAGACATCAATGTTTCCCAAGCTTCTTTGACTATTTTTTTTTTCTTGGTCTTTTTGCCTTATCTAGGGCTGCACCTGCGGCATATGGAAGTTCCCAGGCCAGGGGTCCAACAGAAGCTGTAGCTGCCAGCCTTCGCCACAGCCACAGCAACGCGGGATCCGAGCTGTGTCTGCAACCTACACCACAGCTCATGGCAACGCCGGATCCTTAACCCACTGAGCAAGGCCAGGGATCGAACCCGCAACCTCATGGTTCCTAGTCAGATTCGTTAACCACTGAGCCACGATGGGAACTCCTTCTTTGACTCTTTGATGTGGAACTTTTTTCCCCCCAAATCATATTCTATCCACTTTGTAAAGTGCTGTTCATCTACTTCTCAGCCCCCATCACCTGCATTTCCATTAAAATGGGCTAATTCAGTTAAGAAGTATCTATGAAGACTATTTGTTTTTAAATTGATTTAAGCATTCATTCATTTAACCAAATGTTATTAAATACCTATTATATGCAAGGCACTACAGGGGCTAAGTAGGTGAGATATTCCCTATCCCGGAGCAGCATGATTAAAAGACTGCAATTCTCATTTTTCATTCTCTGTTTAGCAAGCTCCAGTTGCCCCAGTGGAGCTGGAGTCCTTACTTGTCCGTCTCAGGTGAGTAGGTCTCCACAGAGTTGAGAGAAGAGTTGCCGTCATAGCCTCCACAGACGTAGATCTGTCCATCCAGCACAACCGTCCCCATGGCACTGAAACAGACAGAGCTGTCATCCCAACGGGCCTTAGACTGCCCAGGCAATCTCTCACGCTTACTGCGAAATAAACCTAGCCCCCAACTGCCTCTTTCTAGGACAGACCTAAATCCCAGTGTATGGTTCCCAGGCCCTGTGGTTCCTCTTGCCAGTCACCTCCAGGCATGGAGTCACAGTCCCTCCCCCTCCTCAGTCCTCAGACTGAATCCTTGATCTGACTAATATGCTCAGCTTCTGCCCTGGAGTGCTCAGGGTCTGATTTACCTTTAAGGCCCAGGTCAGTGTCCTCTCTCTCCTCCCCTACAAGCCATCCTGAAACCCCTAGCTAGAATTACTCCCTCCTGACTCCACACCCAGAGCAGCTCCATTATTACGGCTCTCCTGTCAGTTATCATTCAGCAGATTCTCATCAAGCCCTCATGGGGCACAGGGCACACTGTTCTGGGGAGTAAGTTTAGACAGCCAAGCAAACCAAAGCTCCTGCCCACCCGGGTACTGGCGGTCGATCTACCACCTCTTAACAAGTGGGGCCTTCCTGGAAGACAGGTCTCCATCAGTGACCTTGACAGTACTTCACACGGTGCTCTGTATGTAACAAGCCGTCACTGTACATTTGTGGGGTTTCCTTGATTTTCCCATTCTATTCACTATAAGGTTGTTGTTGTTTTTTTAATTTCTTTGTCTTTTTAGGGCCACACCTGCTGCATATGGGAGTTCCCAGGCTAGGGGTTGAATGGGAGCTGCAGCTGCCAGCCTACACCAACCCACAGCAATGCAGGATCTAAGCCATGTCTATGATCTACGCCACAGCTCTTGGCAATGATGGGGCCTTAATCCACTGAGCAAGGCCAGAGATTGAACCCATATCCTCATGGATACTAGTTGGATTTGTTTCCGCTGCACGACAACGGGAACTCCTATACACTATAATTTTTTTTTTTTTTTTTTGTCTTTATAGGGCATATAGATGTTCCCAGGCTAGGGGTCCAATTGGAGCTGTAGCCACTAGCCTACACCACAACCACAGCAATTCCAGATCTGAGCCACGGCTGTGACCTACACCACAGCTCATGGCAACACCAGATCCTTAACCCACTGAGAGAGGCCAGGGATCGAACCTGTGTCCTCATGGATACTAGTCAGATTCGTTTCTGCTGAGCCACAAAAGGAACTCCCCTCACTACAATGTCTGACAGACATTTTCCATTACATACATGACCCTGCATGTCCCCTAATTTGTCTTAGTGAGGAAACAAACAGCTTCTGTTTGTTTGGCACTTACTATACACATCAGGTGCTCTATGTTTGCTATTTTCCACCCTTACCACATCCTGCAGGAAGCATCACCACCATCACTGCACAGACGAGCAGCCATGGCCTGGGGAGCCCACTGTGTCTTCTCAGGCTTCCCAGGGAGGCATGTCTTGGATTTCAATGAGACAAGCCCAACTCCCACATTATTCACTATTCCAAGCTCTCCTAATAGCAAAGACCCAGGGGTCTAGAGTAATCAATCTTCTGTTCTACACAAAGCCTCATGAAAAATTAAATATAAATGTCAAGTTGCCCAAATCACTGTTTTCGAACCTGGTGCTGGAGATTAAAAACGAATCGGTGTGTCTAACAGGAAAATAAAATATACCAGGCTTTACGGTCCTTTCAAACGTGCAGAGCAAAGTGATCCACACAATGTGCATGAATCACACTGAAAGAAGAAACGGACTTGCCTTAGGAGAGGACTGTGGGAAGGTCACAAATTCACTAGACATATCACTACCCTTCTAGAAGTGGATACAAGTAATAATTCAGGAGTTCAACAAAAATATGAGAAAAAATTGGGACGTGCCACAAAACTGTCAACTAAATGGTAAAGACAGTGTGAAGGGATGGGAGAAATGCTGATCCATGTGGACTAGAGCCGTCCATGGGAGAAGGCTCCATGGAAGCAGACTGGAAGACTGGAGGAGGGTAGAGAATGATGGCAGAAAGGAGGTTGTCACCAACTGGCAGGACAGAGAGTGTGTGAGATGTCAGGGGTGCAGTAACTAAGAACATTTTAATGTAGCCTGTAATAAAAGGGGACTAAATGGAGCTGGGACTATGCTACTAGGACACTGGGAGTTCCCTGGTGGCCTAGTGGTTAGGATTTGATGCTTTTACTGCTGTGGTTGGGGTTCAATCCCTGGTCTGGGAACTGAGACTGCACTACAAAGCCTGTCCAAAACTGTGACATCATGGCTAGCAGCAAGTGGCCCAGAGCAGACACACAAGGAAGAACAAGTGACTGCCATCAAAGCAAAAAAGGCCCTCCAGGTTGGGGATACGGAGCAGTGAGTCATCTGAGGCCATAGCAAATGGCCAAGTATCTCAGGAATGAGAAATGGAAGTGTTGTGGGAGCAGAGGTAGCGGGAGGAAGGAACCACGAGAGTGTAGCTTACCGGTTTGGGAGGATTAGGTCTTATACACATTTTCTAAAACAAGCTCCTCTGGCCCTTTGTGAAGCTTACTGGTACAAAGGCCGAGTCCTCCCTGCTGAAGGCCACATGCACGCGCACACACACACACACACACACACACACACACACTCTACTGAACAGGGACCACGTGTATGTATCATGGCTGTTACACTTTCATGTGGCAAAGGACTTCCACAGTGAAACATGACTCATCTTCCTCACCACATACAGTCATTTGATTTTTTTTTCCTTTTTTTGGCAGTAGCTGAGCTTACAACTAAGAAAACCCGGGAGTTCCCTTCGTGGCTCAGTGGTTAACGAACCCGACTAGGAACCATGAGGTTGCGGGTTCGATCCCTGGCCTTGCTCAGTGAGTTAAGGATCCGGCGTTGCCGTGAGCTGTGGTGAAGGTTGCAGACGCGGCTTGGATCCCGCGTTGCTGTGGCTGTGGCGAAGGCCGGCAGCTACAGCTCCTGTTGGACCCCTAGCCTGGGAACCTCCATATGCCGCGGGTGCGGCTGTACATAAAGGCAAAAAGACAAAACAAAACAAAACACAACTAAGAAAACCCAAATCATGGCCAAACACTGGGGTCTGAAGGCAAAGCAAATATTCAGACCACAGAATTACAAAGCAGAAAGGCCCTTACAGAGCAACTGGTTCAGCAGTTTTCCAACTGCCCCTTTCTTTCTTTCTCTTTTTTTTTTTAATAATGATTTTTATTTTTTCCATTATAGCTAGTTTACAGTGTTCTGTCAGTTCTCTACTGTACAGCAAGGTGACCCAGTCACACATACATGTATACATTCTTTTTCTCACATTATCGTGCCATCACAAGTGACTAGATACAGCTCCCAGTGCCATACAGCAGGATCAAATTGCCCCTTTCGAAAATTTTTTTCATTTAATTTTTTCTTCCTAAGTTGGGGATATGTCAAGGAAGCTCAGTATGTAAAGGGATAAATGCAAAGTTGTTCTAGTTAAACGGGTAGGGGACTTTGGAGTGCCATCCTTTCCTCTGTAAGTCTTGGAAGAGAAACATCAGAGCATCACCTGAAACCAGGAGCCTGTGCAATGGCAGCATCCTACTCCAAAGCGCCCGCCACCCAACCATGTCCACACTCCATACACGGCTGATGTAAGGAAGGATGCCGCCTGTCACTTCAGCACTAAGCAGGCTAAATGGAGGCCCCATGAGGATATTCTCTAATCTCACATCTTATTCAGGGAGCATGAGCAGGAGGAGACAAATGGCTAGAAGGTATTAAGAGACATAAACTCAGTCCACGTCACAAATACCTGTGTGCTCACGTTGGGGGACCGTGTGGTGTCCTGCAGTTAAGAACACTGCTATGGTCCACACGCTCCCTGCCAGTGAAAGCATATGTGGGGCAGCGGTCTTGGAAGAAACAAAGTATAAACAGAAACACCTCACATTTTCTTTTGTGACTAATCAAGTTAAATCCTTATTCTTCAGGTTTCAACTTTAAGCCCATCTCTTTTCTGAAATCTTCCAGATGTTCTAGTCCAGTTTCTCTCCCTCCCGGCACCTTCCATAATACAGACTTTCAGTCCTTGTCTGGCATGTAAATGACAACGCACATACATGCCCGTCTTGTCTCCCCAAATTCCTCAAAGGACAAGGCAGGGGTTTTACTTTTAAACAGGTGGGGGCTGGTTCCCCAGAGGTACCAGCGGTGGCTGGCTTGGCTGCAGGGAGTTCCCAGGCCCGAGCTTGTATCTACCATGTGCTCTACTTGTCTAGCATGGTGCCCCCAGCTGCCCAGTGTGTGGGCTCAGGACAGACAACCGGTTCCCAGATTACCTTCTCTTGCTATTCATGCTCCCCACTCTGGTCCACGTGTCCATCTCTGGGTTGTAGACCTCCACAGTGCTCAGCCGCAGCTGGCCGTCGTACCCCCCAATGGCATAGAGGAGCCCGTTCACCACGGCCACGCCGACACGGCTGCGGGCTGTGGTCATGGGATGGCACTTCTCCCAGCGATTGGCGATGGGGTCGAAGACTTCCACCACATTCAGGGAATCACCTGCATAAAAATTTGCTACTCAAATTAAAACAAATGAGACCGCTCATTCAGATCACAACTGCTGGGGAATGGTTCTATGGAATGGTCAGCTTGGTCCTATCAGCTTTTCCCACAGAATTACACAAGCCAGCAGGGTCCAATAAGAAACTGCACTCATGATAACCTCAAGCCTAATTCTTTAAGGGGGCATTTGTTTACTCTCTAGAGAGGGCTCCTTAAAGTCACAAGGAGGGGAGTTCCCTTCGTGGCTCAGTGGTTAACGAATCCGACTAAGAACCATGAGGTTGCGGGTTCGATCCCTGGCCTTGCTCAATGGGTTAAGGATCCGGCGTTGCCATGAGCTGTGGTGTAGTTTGCAGACGCAGCTCGGATCCCACGTTGCTGTGGCTGTGGCGAAGGCCGGTGGCCACAGCTCCTGTTAGACCCCTAGCCTGGGAACCTCCATATGCGTGAGTGCGGCTCTACAAAAAGGCAAAAAGACAAAAAAAAAAAAAAAAGTCACAAGGAGGTACTTCACATGAGAAAAGGCAAAGGTGAAGGTAAGTGAGCCACTATTTCCCTGATGCAGGTGCCAGGCCTGCAGAACAGAGCATGGCTTCCAATTCAACTTTCACTTTCTAGTGCAACTTCCACTTTTTTGGCCCTGGGCAAGCTACTCTGTAGCCCCATCTTCTGTTCCACATGTGAAATGGAGATAATCTTCATGGCAGAGTTCCCATGAGAATTAAATGATATAATGGGTAAAACACCTATCAGAGTTCTAGAATATACTAAGTGCTCAATAAACAGCAGTCACAGTAGCAAGGAATGATAATTCCTACCCTATCATTTTCATCATTTTTTTTTAGGATCAAATGAAATAACCTCTTCTGTGTTTCATCCTGCTTTGGGACATTTAGCACCTGCAGTGCTCCAGTGTTTGCCAGTTGAGGAGTTACCATTTCCATGTTCTATGGTTAATAAGCAGCAGAGACCAGTATTCATCCCTCATTAACTTTCTTTTTCTTTTTTTGGGGTGGGAGTGGGCAGTGTGTGCCTGCAGCCGGAAGTTCATGGGCCAGGGTTCAAACCTGCACCACAGCAGTGACCACCACAGTGTAAACGCTGGATCCTTAACCTGCTGCACCACAAGAGGACTCCCTCTCATTAATGTTCAATTAAAAACAGGACTGTCCAACAACTCCCTCCCTCCCCAAAACCTGGGCTGACTCTGGAAAGGACTGACCTTCACATCAAAGGCGACATCTCCCTGTGCCACTGCACTGGAAGGATTCAAGTGTCCACACTGCCCTCTCCTAGATTGCTACTGAGCTGCAATGGTGCCTAGGGTGGGCAGGAGGGGCAGGGGCCCCACGGAGGTTTCCTGAAAACCTGACTGTATGATACAAGACCTGCCAATAACACACAGACTGGAAGCGTGTGTTTCACCAAAGGTGAGAGGTAAAGAGTAAAAAGCATGGATAGAGCCGACACTGTGTATTCGGAAAATCTTCCTTCTTGTGGTGACACTCTCACAGTCTAAACCCAGAGATCCACATGACTGAAAGTGACTAGTCTGGAAACAGAACTGGGTCTCTGATTAGGATTATCCAGAGTTGAGCAAATTCCATACCTGCCGTGATATTAGGGAAAGAGTGTAGGCTTAGGAACTAGGACCTGAGTTCTAGTCTTTGCTCGGCCAAAACAATTTGTGTGAACATAGCTGAAGTCCTCGGGCCTCCAATTCCCCATCTGTGAAGTAAAGGGGCCAGGACTCCAGAATTTCTAAAGGTCTCTTTTGCTCTAATATTCTGCTTCAATGGTATTAAAACCTGACGTGCTCTAACTGTAGAACAATTACACAAAGTCAAGAGGGTCATGGGTGGTGACAAAGGAGAGGAACCAGAGCCCAGACAAGGTTGTCTGGTGCTTCTACCATGGAGTCCAAGACAGGGCTCTACAAAGGGGAGTTGCAAGATACCTGCTGAGTTGAGGCCCCCCACAGCATAGATGAGCCCAGCGATGGATGTGCAGCAACGGGGCCGAGTTCTGAAAGCCGGCAGATGGGGCCGGCGCTCTGGCATGAGGTGATAGTCCTTTGCTTCATCTACCAGGTCCCTGGAATAAGGTGCAAGATTCTAGGACAAAAGGTATTCTCATCACTTGGCCCACGCCTGTAGTTCTGAGCCTGGCTCCCCAACCCACAAGCCCAAGGGAAACTGGAGGAGAAGCCTTCTGAAGGTTTGGGTTCAAAGAACCCAGGTGAGTTCAGGGGAAACTGCACACAGCTATGAGACATGCCCCAAGGTGGAGGGGCAAGGTGAACACAGCCCACCTCTGCTCGTTTAATCAGAATGAATAGCTTTCTAACAGAAGAAAAACAGGGTGGTTCTTAAAATAGCTGGTCTTGGGGAGGTTCAACAAGCAGCTTGTGTCCTGTTGCCACTCAGACACAGCTCTTCCTTTCCATCCCTATGTCTCACACTTCACCATCTCTCACCTGAACTGTGGCAGCAAAAGCCAACTGTTCCTGACAGACCTCCCTGCCTCCAGCCCCACCCTCCACATTGCAGTCCAGGCTGGTTTTCTAAGACCCTTCCATAACCACCCAATACCTACAGAACAAAGCTCAAACTCCCCACCAATACCCTTGAGACTGCTCGTCACTCTTAGTTACTGGCTCCAGCCATATCCCCAGCCCTACCTGACACACCCTCATATTGCTTGCACCAAGTTACTGATTTCTTCCAGAACCAGCTGTGAATATGATAAGCAACTTGAAGGAGGTGAATATATCCCTCTGCTGCTTTACTTTTCTAACAGTCCTCCTATGGGACTGTCATCTCCTGAGATGTTTTGGTAGCTCTGTTCCATCATGCTGTCACTGATTTACTCTGGATAACTGCTGCGCTGTGAAACATGCCCCACCCCTGCCCATCACTGTGGCTGGGCACACCCACCTTGGGCCACCTCACTAATGTTTACTGACAAGGAATCCCAGCAAGTCTGCTGCTGGTGTGACAGGGTGAGGGCAGGCAATGCAGATGCCTGCAGGTTCATAAACAGCTCAATGGATGGAGATGCCAGAAAATCTTCGGGTAACTTAAGGGAGGAAGCCCCTTCTGCCTTGATGCTCCCATGTGGCACATTTTCTCTGAGACTCGGGCTCTTCCAGGTTCCAGATGGAAGGCAGATCAATTTGTGTGCCATGAATTAAGAACAACCACTCCAAATCTTTCTTGCCCTGAGCTAAGTGGCCAAGTTCTGTGCTCAGACCCCTGGCCGTGTTCTGTGCAGGTCCACCTCTGCTCACCTGCACTTGTGGCAGCAACGCACCAGATCATCCTGCTGCACTCGGTCTGACAGGAACTGGGGCCGGCAGAGGGGCAGGCGGATGTTGGACAGCAGCTCAGGCAGGCAGGGCCCCCTCTGTTCCCGGTCGTATCTGACCCAGGCCAATGCTGCCTCAAAGACCTGCCAGGACAGAGAGGGGAAGCTCCAGCAGCAACTCCTCCACCCAGAGGCTACACCGCCAAATCCCCCCTCTCTAACCCTCTGCTCCCTGTACTAAGGCAGTCCCTTGGGCCCATCAATCTTGCCTCCTACTTGTCCCCCAAACCACCTGTTTTTTCTCCACTTTCCCAACTACCCCATTAGGTCCAGTCTCTTGAAAGGGAAGCCTAGGTTACTGTAACCTTCCTGGCTTTCATTATGATTTCCTAACGAGAATCTGTCAAAGGTTCCTTCTTCCTTTCTGTATTGCAACCTGGTGCCTGTTGACCTCCCTGCCTGCTGCCCCTGCACCCTGCTCCTAAATCCCCTCCACTACCCTCTACACTAGTCAGGCTGCCTGTCCCTTTCACCCAGAATGCCCCCATCTCCTCTTCATCTAAACTCCCTGCTCTTTCTTTAAAACTTTGCTCCAGATCCATGTTCTCCAAGGAGGCTTCCCTAATGGCTCCAGTCACGAGGCTGTCTCCTTCTAAAGCCCCACAGCCCTTGTAGAATACACCAGCTCAATAAAAGGGAGCTGCCCTCACATATTAACTAGTGGAAGAGCAAGAGTAGAACTCCATGTTCTGGTGATAGGCTCTTTCCTCCAAATTTCAACATCCATGCTGCTGAGCTCAGGGCTCATTTTTCTAACAGTCACTAATACAAGTGGACTCTCTGGACTTTAAGGAAATGAGCCGAGCTGGGATTAACATCCTAATGGCTTGCCAAGGC
Organism: Catagonus wagneri; assembly: GCA_004024745.2. Taxonomy (NCBI): domain Eukaryota; kingdom Metazoa; phylum Chordata; class Mammalia; order Artiodactyla; family Tayassuidae; genus Catagonus; species Catagonus wagneri. The sequence continues at coordinate 30,951,832 of PVHT021183699.1, read as the reverse complement.
ACAGCTTCATGATAGGCTGGACTCGTGGACAGATGACCATGGGCAGAGAAGCTGCTGCAAGTGGTGCTCTGGGTGGCTGCAGGACAGGTCTAATTCACCCCTCCATCTGATGTTCTTCACTGCCCAGTCCTCGTCCAAGTAACATTTATTCACTGTCCTTTGTTTTTTTTTGTGTGTGTGTCTTTTTGCCTTATCTAGGGCCGCAACTACGGCATATGGAGGTTCCCAGGCTAGGGGTCTAACAGGAGCTGTAGCTGCTGGCCTTCGCCACAGCCACAGCAATGCAGGCTTTGAGCCGCGTCTGCAACCTACACCACAGCTCACGGCAACGCCGGATCCTTAACCCACTGAGCAAGGCCAGGGATCGAACCTGCAACCTATTCACTGTCCTCTTAAAGCAACTTGCACACACTTCTGTTGAAAACAGAGAATGTTCTCTCTGACTGCTTACACTCTATGCTCTCACTTAAGCTTTTCATGACAGCTGCAAGAAGATATCTTCTTTGGCCTCAGAGAACCCTATGATTACCCACAGCTCGCTTGGCCAACAGCTTCACTTCTTCCCTAATTTAAAGTATACCACTTCCTGACCCTCGCCTCCAGCTCAGTAACCAACTCCACTTAGCCTTTGGTGTGACCCCTCCTTCCCTCACCTTCTTCTCAGGTCCCCCTCAGCCTATTTCCTCACCTCTCTCTCACAGGGCATGGGTTCCATGGATTATCACTTCCATGCCAGGCTCCTACCTCTAATAATCACACTCACCTGGGGAAAAAAATCTGTATTCTGGAGAAGTCTAGCTCTTTAATTTGAATTCAACCTCTACCCTGCACCAGTATGTGCAGATGACAGAAAACACACTACAGGGATGATTGGCTTATATTAAATTTGTGACTGCAAATCTCATAGGCCCTGCCTCCTATCAAGCTCTCTACTTTCTGAGCTCTGTCCATTTACTCTGTCTCCTGGAAGGCTAGTTTATACCTCTTCATCTCTCCTCAAATGGCTAACATTCCTCCCTCATGCTCAGCTGAGAACACAGAAACAAACCAAGAGAACATCAACAGAATGTGCTAGCGGCTCCCTTCCCACCAGTCCTCCCTCTCCACAGGGCGTGTGCTCTCCTTTGCCCCCCGTGTGGCCACAGAGGTGAACGGCCTGAGCTATTAAATTCACACACTGTGCCCTACACTGTCTCTTCTCACTTACCCCAGGACACAGTATTCCCTTTTCTTCTACATTAGCAATTCTTCCCTCTTTTCTGGAAAACTCCCATCAGCAATCAAACTACACTGTAATTTCTCTCATCTAAAAAAAAACCCCAAAACTCTCTTGACTTCATCTCTCTGCCTTCCCCAGCTTACCCTCATGCTTTATTCTCCTTTAAAATAAGACTTTCGGAGTTTCCGTTGTGGCTCAGTGGTAATAAACCCCTCTAGTATCCATGAGAATGCAGTTTCAATCCCTGGCCTCGCTCAGTAGGTTAAGGATCCAGAGTTGCTGTGAACTGTGGTGTGGTTCGAAGATGCAGCTCGGATCCCATGTTGCTGTGGTTATGGTGTAGGCTGGCAGCTGCAGCTCTGATTTGACCCCTAGTCTGGGAACTTCCATACGACATGGGTGTGGCCGTAAAAAGACAAAAAAAACAAACAACTCTTTCCAAAAGTTATCTATGCTCATTTTCCAGTTCCCAGAAATATTATTTCTAATAGTACATTTTGGAACTAACCCAAACATCCAAGAATGAGGGTTGATAAAATCAGCTGAATATTATTTGTACACTAAAATGTGTAAAAATTTTTATGAAGGAGTTCCCACTGTGGCTCGGCAGAAATGAATCCGACTAGGAACCATGAGGTTGAGGGTTCAATCCCTGGCCTTGCTCAGTGGGTTAAGGATCCGGCATTGCCGTGAGCTGTGGTGTAGGTCACAGATGCAGCTTGGATTTGGCATTGCTGTGGCTCTGGCGTAGGCCGGCAGCTATAGCTATTAGATCCCTAGCCTGGGAACCTCCACATGCCACAGGTGTGGCCCTAAAATGACAAAAATACAAAAAAAAAAAATTTTTTTTTTATGAAAAATGCACATGGTATAAAACAAACCCGAGATAAACAACAGCTGCGTATACACCATGATTTATATTTTGAAAAAAAGTAAACAGATAACAAAATTAGAAAGAGCAGCAGCCACTATGTCACCTGTGGACTGTGCTCTACAGACCTGCTCCTCTGATTTCACATTCAGCTCATCCCGAGACACCAGCTCAAGCACGTCTTCCAAGGGCAGGGCCAGGAATTCTTCCGACATGGACACCTCCACAAAGTGCTGGTGGATAAAGCTGTTGGCTGCGTCGTACAGCACGGCGCACATCATAGTCTCAGCAAACTGACGCACACCCAAACAGTTTTTGGGATGGAGCCTTTTGGCAGAGAGAAGATGAAAAGATTCAGAGGAAGAATGTTACCTTCAATCATTCACAAGTTGGTTCTGGGTAGAGCTATGGAATGGAAAAAAAAAAACCCAAAACCCGTAAGCTTTGCCCTCAGCTTTGTTGGCAACTGCCTGTGTGACATGAAGTGAGCCCTCTCTGGGACTCAACTTATAAAGGTATAAAAATAAGGCAAGGGGGTAAACAGCAAGGTCCTACTGTACAGTATAGAGAACTATATTTAATGTCCTGTGATTAAACTATACTGGAAAAGAATACTTTTAAAAAGAATGTATATATGTGCATAACTGAATCGCTATGCTGTATAGAAGAAATTACCCTGTAAATCAAATATACTTCAACTAGAAAAGATCCATAGAGAGTTCCCTTCATGGCTCAACACACTTGACTAGGATCCATGAGGACATAGGTTTGATCCCTGGCCTTGCTCAGTGGGTTAAGGATCCGGTGTTGCCTTGAGTGTGGTATATGTTGCAGATGAGGCTCGGATCCTGTGTTGCTGTGGCGTAGGCCGGCAGCTATAGCTCCGATTAGACCTCTAGCCTGGGAACCTCCATATGCAACGAGTGCAGACCTAAAAAGCAAACAAACAAACAAACAAACCCCATTAATTAATTAATTAATTAATTACATGAGGCAGATTATCCTCAAAAGGCTCTGCCTCTTGGGCCTAGTGCTCCGTGAGGTTAGGTGGAGTGAGCTCTCTGGGAAGTCCTGGGAAGCAGCTTTCAGGAGAGAAGAAAAGAACACATTTTGGAAAGCTGCTTTCCTTCAGCCACTGACATTCTTGGTTGAGTGTCCACCTCTAGGAAGGCCCTGAAGTTGTAGAATGAGGATTTTAAACTATATGGAGAGACCACTTATCTTAACATTGGGATCTTTACACTTTTTTCTTTCTTTTTTAAAACAGAAAGAGGCTCGGAGTTCCCACTGTGGCACAGCGGAAAAGAATCCAACTAGGAACCATGAAGTTGCGGGTTCGATCCTTGGCCCTGCTCAGTGGGTTAAGGACCAAGGGTTGCCATGAGCTGTGGTGTAGGTTGCAGATGCAGCTCGGATTTGGCGTTGCTGTGGCTGTGGTGTAGGCCGGCAGCTGTAGCTCTGATTCGACCTCTAGCCTGAGAACCTCCATATGCCATGGGTGCAGCCCTTAAAAAAAAAAAAAAAAAAAAAAAAAAAGAGGCGTTCCCGTCATGGCTCAGTGGTTAATGAATCCGACTAAGAACCATGAGGTTGCAGGTTCGATCCCTAGCCTTGCTCAGTGGGTTAAGGATCCGGCGTTGCCATGAGCTGTGGTGTAGGTTGCAGATGCAGCTCGGATCCCGCATTGCTGTGGCTGTGGCGAAGGCCAGCAGCTACAGCTCCTGTTAGACCCCTAGCCTGGGAACCTCCATATGCTGTGGGTGCAGCTCTAGGTAAGGTAAAAAAAAAAAGACAAATAAAAAAAAGAAAGAGGCTCTATGGGCCAAACCGTTCAGACAATAGTGGCAGATATCACTTGTTTGGCACCATCAATGAGTCAAGCACTTTCAGGCCTTCTATACACTTTCTCCAGAATCTTTTTTTTTCTTTTGCCTTTTTGTCTATTTAGGGTCGCACCTGGCAACTACCACATGCCATGGGTGCAGCCAAAAAAAAAAGGAAAGAAAGAACAAAAGAAAAGAAATTAGCCGAAATTGCCCAGCTTTACTTTTCTTCATGACAATGCTTTCTCTAGCCTCCCTGCTACTTCACATTGATTTAAGGTTTATAGGCACGGTTATACTTACTAATCAGTATTCATCATTGCCCACAGCACCAAACCTGTAATGGACTGAAATGGCAGAGTATCTCAGGAGTCTGGTTTTATGACTAGTCTAAATTCCACAAGCTATTGTTTCATTCCAGTCTGAACTGGCTCTGTCATTGCTTTGGATACCTAAGTGCATTTCCAAAGGCCAAGGAAACATGTGGGCAAGCAGCATGGCCAGTGAGGAACACAGGGCTCAAGGTCAGAACGTCAGCTCAGTCACCCGTTGAACAATGGGAGCTTTTCTCCTGGATGAGATTTGTTAACAGCACTTTACAGACCTATGGCAGATCAGACATGAGGACACACCCTCCCTGGGTCTCTAGAGCACATGCTTCAAGCAGCCCTACTGCTCTGACATTGAGTCAAGAGAAGGGTTCAAATGCCATGGAGGCAGAACTGGATAGAGTACAAAGACACAGGAAAAAATGATCCATATCACTGATTGGCATATATTTCCATTCTCCTCCTCTCAGGTTAGGATTCCTGTACCTCCACCTTTAGCTGCCTTTGACTGGCTTGGCGTAATATTGAGCACAAAACATACCTTTAACTCAAGTGAGCTTCATACCTAAAAGGATGGGATGTAGAGAGCCTGTTTGTAAGCCAAATGGTGGGGAAGGAGGAGGGAGAGCTGCCATTCAGGAGAGGGGACCACTCAGGAGAAGGAGGGAGACAAGAGGGACAATAACCCAGGCACACAGAGGCCTTCATCTCTCAACAGCTACTTCACAACCTCCCTCCTTGACATGGGTTGACTTTAGAAGCAAGGAGGCCAAGATCAGATGTAATGCTTTATAAGAGGCAGGAAGCAGTGAATTGAGATAAGTAAGTTATTGGCTTGGTTCATTGCTGCATCTGATATTCTGATCCAGTTCTAAGAGAAGAGTTTTGGAAAATATACAGTGCCAGTGCTCACCTAAAAACAAGGAGGTCTATTCATCTCAAGGTTCAGAAAGAAAAAATTCAATCCCAAACTCAGAGAAAAACAAACAGACAGACAGACAGACAGACAAAAAAAACCTGGCAGGCTGAAGATCTAACAAGCAGAGAGGCCTCAGGAACTATTTCTCTAAGAACTGTGATGGCTTTGCAGCTTCTCTGTGCCCTGACACACCTTGTCCTCACCACTACTGATCAGAATGGTTTCCCTCAAGACTTTAGTAATCAAACCTTGAAAATGAAGTGCTTGTCTTCATGTGCACATAGGAAGGGGGCAGCTGGGAGACCCCATCCCACTCTGCAGTCAGGCACAGGGAGAACCACACCCAAGGAACAGAAGCAGTAATGGTCATTATTGGAAAGAAAACAGGAAGCAAGCAAAGCCTATGAGGCCTGTGACAAGGAATAAATACAGGAATAAAGTAAAGTGGGAGTTTAGGCTTCGGGAGGGGCCTCGCAATGCTAATCAGAATGTCAAAACATCAGGCTTTGCATTTAAGAATCTTTTCCTAATATGTCATTGGTGCATACAAAACCTGCACTGGTCTGAAGCATCTTTCAGGTGGTCTAGTGGTTAAGGATCTGGTGGTGTCACTGCTGTGGTATAGGTTTGATCCCTGGCCTGGAAACTTCCTTATGCTTCAGTTCAGGTATAACCAAAAAAAAAAAAAAAAAAAACAAACAAACCCTAGGTGGAGCTGTTGTCCCCTTTTAAGACTGGCCAACTTCATCCTTTCCATAGGCACAGGGCTTCACTTAATCATTCTCCAAGTTCTGTGGGATTACAAAGATGAACCAAGTCCAGGCTGTGTCCGATGTGGCGCAGCAGAAATGAAACCGACTAGGAACCATGAGGTTGCAGGTTTGATCCCTGGACTCACTCAGAAGATTAAGGATCTGGCATTGCCATGAGCTGTGGTGTAGGTCACAGATGAGGCTCAGGTCCTGTGTTGCTGTGGTGTAGGCCACAGATGAGGCTCAGATCCTGCGTTGCTGTGGTGTAGGCCGGCAGCTACAGCTCCAATTGGACCCCTAGCCTAGGAACCTCCATATGCCTCGGGTGCGGCCCCAAAAAGACCAAATAAATAAATGAAACTCATAAACGAGTAGGACAGCCAGTGTGTCCCCCTGTCCTCATCCCCATTCAACCCTCCAGCAGAACCCAGAAGGCATCCCAAGGCAGGTCAAACCAGGCTCTGGGGCTGCACTCTCACTACATGGTCTCCAGCTACAAAACCCCAACAGGACCACCTATCTCCAGTGAAACCAGCACAGAGTGCCCCTGCATGTTAGGATCGTTACCATTAAGACCAGCTGCACACACAGCAGGGCTCGCTGATGCCCTGAGCATCACAGGGGCAGGACGAGGACAGCAGGCAGGGTCCACAGAGCTGCTAAGTGAGTCGGTCTGGTGGAGCAGGACCAGAGAGGGAGAGGTCGGGTCTAGGAAGGCATGAGGTTAAGGAGGGCAGAGCTGAGGTGGAGGAATGCTGATCAGAGATGCTCAGGCGGAGCCAGGATTTGGAGAAACCATGGACAGAAGAGTGCTGTTCTGGTTTCTTCCTGCCTACTATGTGTAGCCCAGTACCAACCCTCAGGCTCTTGTGGCTCTGCCTCTTGAGGGGGAGCAACAGCCTTCCTTATTTGCTCAGTCCTCAAATGGTCATGGCCAAGTGCTGGATATAGGTAGGGGTATAATCCACAATCCTCACCCTGAAAGACCGTACAATGATTGCTCCCAGGGGACTGCGGGGCAGAGAATTCCAGGGGGTGAAATTTGCATAGGCTCTTACAGAGCAGAGGGAAAAAGGAAGGCCAAGAAATTCAAGGAGGGGGAAGGATCTAAACAAAGACGGAGACACTGAAGAACACTTAGGGAGCACCGAATAAATCGGGTGGTGGCTGGTTAGACTGGAGAGAGAGGACCTGAAGAAGAGCAAAATGTCAGACCACAGGAGGGTGCAGGCAGGGATCCATAAATCATTTTCCTCCAAGGTTCATGCCAAACAACTGGGTAATGCTTGATGCTGATTTCAAGAAAGGTCACTTCCGTAGTTATCTTTCCAGCTCATTACCTTCATAAGACTCTCTAGGTCCCAAACACTTGGCAAACTGGCAGGGGATCCCAGAAATATAATGCTCTGCTCCCTGCCACAGGCCAGGCCCATCCCATCACCTCACCGTTCTCGGAGGAATGTGCAGCAGGCGTCTTTAATGCTCTGCAGTTGCAGGAAACTCGCCCCCATCAGCAACGACTGGACATTTTGTTGGTCAATGGCAAGGTGACCGTTGTAGGCAAAGTTGATCAGAGCTTCCAGGGCACTAGAGTGAAGAAGAAATGTGCTTTTCAGAGATGGGTCTTGGCCTATGGGAGACTCAGGCCCTAAGTGAGCTGAGTGGTCACCTGAGGAATGGCCCCACTCTCAAATCCATTTAGTCCATGCTCTTTGAGAATCTAGAGCATGGACTAAATGCAATAATTTCTTCACCACAGCTATCATTCTATTCCTTAGGTTGTCTTTACTGCTCAAATAATTTTATTATAGAAAGTTCTAAAAAGAGAAAGCAATGAGCCAGAATCTCACTACTGAAGGAGTCAACTGTAGTCATTTCTCTAGGTTCATTTTCAGTCCTATTTGGCTACATGCCTAAGTTGTATGGATATAATCATGTAATACTTATGAAGCCCTTTCCCACATTGCTACACTGTCTTCATGTTTAACATTTTTAGTGGCTGCTGTACAGTAACTCAACATACAAATACGCTATAACTTAGTTCCTTTATTGATAGGCATAATAGCTATTACGATTTTTTTTTTTGCCTATTATAAATAATGTCTTTAGACTATTTCTTTGGGATATATTTCCAGAATGAGGTTTCCAACATTTTTCCAGCCTTTCAATTCACAGTGAGAATGAAGTTCGAATCCTGTCTACAAGGCTGTATGTGGTATGGCCCCTCTCCATCTCTCTGACCTCATCAGCTTCCGCTCTTTCTCCTTCACTCTGTTCCAACATACTGAACACACTCTGTCCTCAGGGCCTTTGCACTGATTCCTCCCTCTGTTTGGAGGGCTCTTCTCCCAGATGGCTCAATCTCTCACTTCAATTAAGGTCTTGGCTCCAATGTCACCTCATCACAAAGGGTTTCCCTGATCATCCTGAAATAGCACAGACCCCCACCACCATTTGCTAGCCTTCACTCTGCTTTACTTTTTTCACGTCACTTTCATTTCCCAGCCATACCATGCACATATTTATTTATTGTCAGATGGCTATTACTAGGAAGTTGGCATAATCAGAGGTGCTTTCTGTTACCTCAGTGCCTATACAGCAGCACCCATCAAAGGTGCTCCGCCTACCTATTAAATGAAGCACTTGGCCTGGGCATGGTGATTAGCACAACTCCATCAGGCACAGACCTCAGAGATGAGAGTGCACAACTGCCCTTGGAGATAGACACACTTCTCTGTCTTTGCTTATAATAGCTGGCCTGAGAGTTCTGCCTTGCAGTGGGCATATAAATCCTCTCCATGTACTGGGGCAGATCACCTTCAATCATCCAAAGGGCACCACACCATTTCCTAGTTCCGTTCCCCCAAAGCTAAGAAGTTAGGCAACAAATAATAGGTTATTGGCTAATGTTTGAGTTGCTGGTTTGTTTATTTTCTCTCCTCCAATGAGAATCACCTTGCATGTCCTGTTTGCTGCTGCATTCCCAGACCCCAGAACAATGCCAGGCACATAGTAGGTGCACAGTGGACCCCTGGATACAACCTAGGTTATAAAGACACAATCTCAGTTCATAGACTTGCAGCAAAATCTCTTAAGTCATATAAACATGCCTTTTTCCTTTCAAGGCCAAAAAAGGCATACTGTGGAATATATTTAACATAAAGTCTTCATACAGAAATCAGGAAAGTATTCCAGGAAGAGGGTCTAGCAGTAACTCTACACATAAGGACAACCTTAAATAAATGCCTAAATGATGAGACTTCAGGGGTTATAGTATTGCCTCCTGACCCTAAAATCCATCTAGGGCAGAATTTCTCAGCCTCAGCACTGATGACGCTTGGGGCCAATGATTCTTTGCTATGGAAGGTTTTCTGGGACACTGAAAGGTTTAGATGGGACAAACTTTGGGCTTGACATCCTTGGGCTTCAGTTTTCTCATTTATCAAATAAACATGATTTCTGCCACCTTCTTGGCCTGTATTATCCCATATATTAGCCATTCGCCAAACATGGCTATTTAAAACTAAATTTAAATTAATTAAAATTTAATAATACTTAAAATTAGGTTCCTCAGTCCTACTAGTCACATTTCAAGTGCTCAATAGCTATGTTTGCTAGCAGCTACCATTCTGGAGAGTACAAAGAGAACATCTCCATCAATGCAGGAAGTTCTAATGGACAGCACCATTCCAGATTGCTGAGAAGGTTAATGAATGAAGGTACTTATCTGAAAGACTACTTTGCCAGCTAAAATGGTAAGCACAGAAAAACAGAAGAAAATAATATACCACTAAATTTGTACCCAGTCCTAGTTTAGAACAAGTATCTTGGACTCCAGCTCCTATGAGATTTGTCACTCTACTAGAGTAAAAACACATCAAAACTCTTTTAACTGTCTCAGGCCACCAGCTCAGGTTCTAACTTGTTTACTGGTCAGCTACTGTTTGTGGAGCTGTGCTAGATTCGAGGTCCTGCTAGAAGGTCCCCAAAGGGCACCAAACACAAGGCTGAAGCTGCACCTAGAAAGCAGGTTCTGAATCCTAGTGGAGGAATTTAGTACCTTGGGTCCATTCCTTGCATTACAATCTCATCCTGCTTGCACTCCATCATGTCATTTGTAAACATAGCGTGGAAGTACGGGATTGAGGCTGCTAAGACGATCCGGTGAGCACTGAATTTGTGGTCCCCAATCTGTGGGCAAAGTAAAATACAAAGATGGGTACTGAGGAAGGCAAATACAAAAACCACCCTGCCCCTTCCACAGCCTACCCCTCCGCCTAGAGGAGTGGAACTGAAGGCATCCCAGTACACGAGAATAAGGCCTTTCATGGAGACCCTGAAGCAGTTTAAACTCAACATACTCAGATACAGAAGAATGTAAACAGTACATTTTAAAGACAGAGGCAGATCTGATTTGTATCAACCCTTCACAGACAAATCCTTAGCCCGGGGAGTTCTCTAAAGTGCGTTTCAACTCTCTGCCAAAAGAATATTCCCTTTAAAAAGCTTTGCCATTTATAGCTCCAAGATACATAAAATATTTCCAGCTCAGAACTTTCTACTTTTCAGAAAGAGCAAGTCTTTTTCTCTTTTCCCCTTCACTCAACTTCCACACTAGTGAAACTCCAGCGCCATCTCTCCACCTGAAGCTCATTTCTTCGTGCCACATTGATTCAAAGATTCTATCTCAGGTTCTGTCACCAAGTCCTGTTTTTCACTGAACTTTAGGTTTATTATTTGTAAAGTGTCCCTCAAGATCATACATACCATCTTCCCAAGACCAAAGGGAAGGTGCAGATTCAGATTCTATGAGTTCCTCATATAATCCATATATTGTTTAACTACCAGTGTTGGGGATATTAAATAGCTGCATGTCTTGAGGGTTTTTCATAATTAGAAAGAAATCACAGTGATACACACAAATATTTCTTAATGTTTTTCTACAAGGCTTATAATGAAAACCTGAAGTTTCTGGTTCCTTGATTCCTGTTTTGCCTCTGGGAGAACTTATTTCCACCTTTACAAGTAACATGCCTATAATACTACTCCTTGAATTTTCATTTTTAGTTATTACTTGTGGTAGTCAGTCTCCAAAGAGCTCCCAACTGAGCTTTGTCTCCTGGTATTCCTGCCCCCTGCACAGGCCCCTCCCACAATATTTCAGGATCAGTCTGTGGGACTGACAGAATATAGAAGTGATGGTGGTATGTCACATTCAAGGCTAGGTCATAAAAGGCATTGCAGACTCCTCTGACTGTCTCTCCGGGATCATGTGCTCTCAGGAAAGCCAGATCACAATCTATCCTGAGGAGAGGCCTAGATGACTGCGACCCAATGACACTTGGAATGCTACCTCATGAGAGATCTCACAGCTGCTTCTGATTTCCTAACCCAAGGAAACTGTGAGATGATAAAATATCGTTATTTTTGGTCACTAAGTTTGGGGGTAATTTGTTATACAGCAAAATATAATTATTACATGAATTCCATTTTTTTTTTTTTTAAGGGCTGCACCTTCGGCATATAGAAGTTCCCAGGGTAGGGGGTCGAATTGGAGCTGCAGTTGCCAGTCACAGTCACAGCCATGCTGTGGTCTAAGTGAACAGTATTTGTAAATAAGCCATGATGTATATACTCCAATTATATTTCTTTGTTGGTATAATTTTTATTTTCCTTGCAGGTAGTAAGTGTAAAACACCCTTTAATTTAATGTTCCATCAGAAATGCTAACAGTTTGCTCTTTTGATACCCATACTGGATCTCTGTCCTTCTAGGAATTCCTTTCCCCTCACCTATACTGGAACTCCAGTTTAGCCCTCTTCCTTTTTTTTTCTTTTCTTTCTTTTTAGGGCCGCACTAGTGGCACGTGGAGTTTCCCAGGCTAGGAGGCCAATCAGAGCTACAGCTGCCAGCCTATGCCACAGCCACAGCAACATGGGATCGAGCTGTTTCTGTGACCTACACCACAGCTCATGGCAATGCCAGATCCTTAACTCACTGAGTGAGGCCAGGGATCGAACCCACAACCTCATGGTTCCTAGTCAGATTCATTTCTGCTGCTCCACGACAGGAACTCCAGCCTTCTTCCTTATTAACTCCCTTGTTCTGGTACAAAGTGTCTTCTCATAGAGCTTCCTAAGGAAGGGTGTACTATAAACTGTTTTGAACCTACAGCATTTCTGACACTAAATGTGTGGATTGTATTCTCATATCAACCAGTTATCCAACTCTCCAGACACCCAGTGGTATCCTACAATTTAATTCAAATCTGACGCTAACTACCTAGAGTTAATGTGGATCCCTTGGGTAAGGACTCAGTTCCACTAGATTGTCCCTGCTTCAGCTAACAACTTCAGGTCTGAGTCACTTGTACTTATAACCAACGAACTATAATGTCATGGTAGAGGGGTTCCCCACAACTTCCTCCTCAGGTTTGATAATTTGCTGGAATAGAATTTTTTTTTTTTTTTTTTGGCTATACCTGTGGCAAGCAGAAGTTCCTGGGCCAGGGACTGAACCTGAACCACAGCAGCAACCCAAGCCACTGCAGTGACAATACTGCATACTTAACCTGTTAAACCATATGGGAATTCCTAGAATGGAATTTTTATGGAGGCTCCATTATGGAGGCATGACTGATTAACTCATTGGTCATTCGTGATTAACTCAATCTCTCGCCCCTCTCCCATCCCCAAGGTGGAGAGGTGGGGCTGAAAGTTCTAACCCTCTAATCATATGGTTGGTTTTTCTGGCAACCAGTCCCCATCCTGTAGCTATCTAGAGGCCCATAAAGAGTTACTTCATGAGCATAAATTCAAGCTTGGTTCACTGCTGCTCTCCCCGAAGGGTTTTAGAAACTCCTGTGTCGGGAACTGGGAACAAAGAATAAATATTACAACAAAAGATGCTCTTGTCACCTTTACTACTCAGGAAATTACAAGGATTTTAGGAGCTTTGTGCCAGGATCCAGGGGCAAAAGTCAAATATATATTTCTTATTATGTCACAATATCAGAGGCTATATGCATATTATGTATACAAATGTCTATTATCCTTAAACTTGGGTGAGAGTTTAGCTGGCTATAAAATTCTAAGTTAAGAAATTTTTTTCTGACAGAATTTTGAATGTATTGTTCCAGTGTCTTCTAGTTTGTTACTTTCTGACTGTTCTCATAGAAGCTTTTAGGACTTCATCTTCTTGGAGATCTGAAATCTCACAGGTCTCAACTTGGATTTGGTTTTCTTTCATTAACTGTACTGTATCAATCTATAGACATTATTTTAGTTCTGAGAACAGCTTTCATACCATTTCTTTGATAATATCCTCCTCTCATTTTTCATTTCTTAAATTGCCATTATCAAGTGTTAGACCTCTTGGAATGATCCTCTCTAATTTACTCTATTTTTTCCAGTTTTCCATCTCTTTCATTTAGTCTATCTTCTGGGAATTTTCTTCAACTTTACCTTTCAATATTTGTGTCATATTTTTCATACTTGCTATCATATTTTTAATTTTCAAGGTCTTTCTTGGTTTTTGCAGGTTCCTTGCTTTTTAAGAATCTAGTTCATCTTTCAAGAATAAAATATTTTCTCTAACTGCTCTCAAAATTCTACAGTTAAAATTTTTCTTTTCCTCCATGCTTTTACCGTTTTCTCTGAGTTCTTTTCTCCCCCATTTGCTTTGGTCTCTGTCTTGTATGTTCTTCAAATGTCTCATGACACTTGGCTACCTGCTCATACTTATAGAAGTTATTTGAAATCTCTGTGTCTAGGGGCTAAGCAATTTGTAGATTTCCCATCAGGGTGGTCAGGCAAGAATCTGCCATTTCATCAAGGACCCCTAGAAATAGCTGGTCCCTTAAGGACTTTCTCTATGGAACTAAATTTATCAGAGAAGGATCTTCCAATCTCTTGCAATGGGAGCACCTGTCTGCAGATATTCTGAAAACTTGGTGAGAGAAGGGAACGATCCTACTCAACACTTTTTTTTAAAAAAATTTTTTATTTTTCATTTTTTTTGTCTTTTTGCGTCTTTCGAGGGCCACACTCCCAGCATAAGGAGGTTCCCAGGCTATGGGTCTAAGAGGAGCTGTAGCTGCTGGCCTATGCCACAGCCACAGCAATGTGGGATCCAAACCACATCTGCAACCTATACCATAGCTCATGGCAATGCCGGATCCTTAACCCACTTAGCAAGGCCAGAGATCGAACCTAGTCAGATTCATTAATCACTGAGCCACAATGGGAACTCCAACACTTTTTAGAACTTGGTCTTAAAGCCCCTATTTTCAGTTTTACTCCATGTTCCATCCCATCTTCTGAGTTTGATGTGCATCTGGTTCAATATTTTAGACTAAAACTTCTGTCTCTTGAGAGGGTAGGCATCTATTGCTTTTCAAAGACATTCAGCTTATCTTCCTGTTTTCAGTATTTGTCATCTCTGATTCTGGAGGTATTCCACAGTTCTGCATTACAAATCTTCTTTCTTCTTAGTCTCCCCCACCCATCCAAGCACTTTCAGTTCCTCTGCCCTATTAAGTTCACTGCACTTGCTTTCTGGCTTTGAAAGTCCATTGATTTCTCAATTGCTGATCTCTCTTCTCCTTCTTACTAGCATTTTAATGGGATTGTAGGAGGGAATGGAGGTTAAAATGTGTATCCAATTTGCTGTGTTAAACTGCTGTATATTTTAGAAGACAAAAGAACAAGCTGAAAGTGCACAAACTAGGTGACCTGATTTCCCCAAAAAAATCTCAGCTAGAGAGAAGGAGACATGCCTATTGTGTGATATGCTAGCCAGATTATATCTGAATTCTCTGTTCAGTTAAGGGGAACAACAAATTTGTCTTTATCTAGAAGAGGGAGATCAAGATGGGAAAGGGTTGGGAATGGCTAAAGGATAATTAGTTTGGAAAAGATAATTTAGGGGGGACTACAGTTGTACTCAAAGACTAGAAGGGCTGTCACATGGATGAAGGCAGATCTAAAAGTTACAGGGAGAAAAAAGTAAAAACAAAAAATAAAAATTACAGGGAGGAGGAATTCCCATTGTAGCTCTGCACGTGAAGAATCTGAGTAGTATCCATGAGGACACAGGTTCAATCCCTGTCCTCCTCAGTGGGTTAAAGGATCTGGCACTGCCATGAGCTATGGTATAGGTCACAGATGCGACTCAGATCTGGTGTGGCTGTGGTGGAGGCTGGCAGCTGCAGCTCTGATTTGGTCTCTAGCCTGGAAACTTCCATATGCCATGGGTGCAGCCTTAAAAAGACAAAAAAAAAAAACATTTAAAATTAAAAAAAAAAGTTACAAGGAGGCAGATTTTAGTTTACAGGCTATCACCTAAGAATGTTGAGAGAAGTCCTTCACTGGTTCTAAAACTATTAAGGGAACTTCTAATTCTATAATACTGGGATAATATGGTTTTGCGAAAAGCATTAAAAAACCCAAATATTCTCATGTGTAATCTCAGGTTTTTTTTTTTTTAATGAGATGATCATTTATGGAGTTCCTTTTGCTAAGTACCCATGACACATATTTTCTCATTTCAGTCCTCACAGCAACCCTCTGCATTTGCCACTGTGAATACCATTTTATTTATTTATTTATTTATTTATTGTCTTTTATTATCTTTTTAGGGCCACACCTAAGGCATGTGGAGGTTCCCAGGCTAGGAATCAAATCGGAGCTGTAGCCGCCAGCCTATGCCACAGCCACAGCAATGCAAGATCTGAGCCCTGTCTGCAACCTACACCATAGCTCACGGCAATGCTGGATCTTTAACCCACTTAGTGAGGCCAGGGATTGAACCCGCATCCTCATGGTTGCCAGCTGGGTTCGTTAACACTGAGCCACGACAGAAACTCCTGAATTCCATTTTAGAGATGAGGAAACCAAGATTTAGAATAACGTGCCCAAAAGTTAAGTGGCTATTATGTGAAAGAGAAAGAATTATGCCTCAGTTGTTTACCAGTGGAGTTTGAGAGGGGCCCAATAAACAACACACCCCTCCCAGCTCAAGTTCACAAACAACTGAACACCTTTTAGAATTAAAAATGTTATGCTGTGGCTGTGGCATAGGCTGGCAGCTGTAGCACCCATTTAGACCTCTAGCCTGGGAACCTCCATATGCTGTGGGTGTGGCCCAAAAAAGCTGAAAAGAAAATTTACACACATGACAAAATTATAAAGAATTGGGGGTGTGTGGAGGGATGCACTGGGGTTTTGGGATGGAAATGCTATAAAACTGGGTTGTGATGATCACTGTACAACTATAAATGTAATAAAATTCATTGAGAGATCCAAAAAAA
The DNA here is from genome assembly GCA_004024745.2 of Catagonus wagneri. Classification (NCBI taxonomy): domain Eukaryota; kingdom Metazoa; phylum Chordata; class Mammalia; order Artiodactyla; family Tayassuidae; genus Catagonus; species Catagonus wagneri. The sequence continues at coordinate 30,935,610 of PVHT021183699.1, read as the reverse complement.
AATTTTTTTTTTGTCTTTTTTTTTGCCTTTATGTATAGCCGCACCCATGGCATATGGAGGTTCCCAGGCTAGGGGTCTAACAGGAGCTGTAGCCGCCAGCCTTCGCCACAGCCACAGCAACGTGGGATCCAAGCCGCGTCTGCGACCTACACCACAGCTCACGGCAACGCCAGATCCTTAACCCACTGAGCAAGGCCAGGGATCGAACCCGCAACCTCATGGTTCTTAGTCGGATTCATTAACCACTGAGCCATGAAGGGAACTCCAAAAAAATTTTTTTAATTAAAAAATATTAAATACACACAGGTGAATAGAATGAAAGCTGGGGAAATCTACATAAGAGTGGTGGATTAAATCAATGCCAATATCCTAGTTGTGATGCTGTACTATAATTTTGAAAGACTGAGAGTTCCCACTGAGGCTTAGTGGAAGAGATTCTGACTAGTATCCATGAGGATGGAGGTTCGATCCCTGGACTCACTCAGTGGATTAAGGATCCAACGTTGCTGTGAGCTGTGGTGTGGGTCGCAGATGCGGCTTTGATCTGCCATGGCTGCGGCTGTGGCCTAGGCCAGACACTACAGCTCTGGTTTGCCCCCTAGCCTGAGAACCTCCACATGCCATGGATGCAGCCCTAAAAAGACAAAAAAAAAAAAAAAAGTATAATTTTACAATGTTGTACCACTGGGAGAAACTGCACAAAGGGTACATGGGATCTCACTCTTATTATTTTTTAACTGCATGTGAATCTACAATTATCTTAAACTTAAAAGTTCATTAAAAAGGGGACAAAGCAAATAGGAAATCAAAATACTATTTTATTACTGATAAATCTAATATTATAAACTATGTCTTATACAAGAAGACAGCGTGTTTCCCATTTTAACATCTTGAATTATACAGGCCCATGCACAGGCAACTTTCTCCAATAATCTTCAATCAAATGCTGTTACCTCAAATCTCTCTCTATTCCCATCCCTATGGTGGCGAAGAAATGTGAACTGGTATGAGAGAATTTGGATAAAAATAATCAATATACGGTTTAATTGGTTGGTCAGAAAAGTTAAAACTCCCAAACACAACAGTAAAGATAGTTATCAAATCACAAGAGAACAAAAGAGAAAGGAAAGAAAAAAGAACAATGAAAACAAATCTAAAACAATTAACAAAATGACAATACACGAACATACATATCAATAATTCCCTTAAATGTAAATGGATTAAATGGCCCAAGCAAAAGACATAGATTGGCTGAATAGATACAAAAACAAGACCCATATATATATTGTCTATATGAGAGACCCACTCCAGGTCTAGAGAAACATATAGACTTAAAATGAGAGGATAGAAAAAAAATTTCTAGGCAAATGGAAATCAAAAGAAGGCTGCAGTAGCAATACTTATATCAGACAAAACAGACTTTAAAATAAAGTCTACAAGAGACAAAGACAGACACTATATAATGATCAAAGGGTCAATGTAAGAAGAAGATATAACAACTGTAAAAACACATGCACTCAACATAGTAGCACCTCAATATATGAGGCAACTGCTGATAGCCATAAAAGAAGTCAACAATAACTCAATAATAGTGGGGGACTTTAACACCCCACTTACAGCAATGAATAGATCATTCAGACAGAAAATCAGTAAAGAAACATAGGTCTTAAGTGACTCAGCTGACCAGATGGACTTAATTGATATTCATAGAACTTTCCATCTGAAAGCAACAGAGTACACATTTGCAGTTCCTACTGTGGCTCAGTGGAAGCAAATCTGACTAGCATCCATGAGGATGCAAGTTCAATCCCTGGTCTCGTTCAGTGGGTTAAGGATCTGGCATTGCCTGAGCTGTGGTGTAGGTTGCAGACATGGCTCAGATCCTGCCTTGCTGTAGCTGTGGCATAGGCTGGCAGCTGCAGCTCCAATTGGACCCCTAGCCTGAGAAGCTTCATATGCCATGGCTGCGGCCCTAAAAAGGTATGGGAAAAAAAAGAATATACATTCTTCTTAAGTGCACATGGAACATTTTCTAGGAAAGATCACATCCAGGGCCACAAGCTTCAGTAAATTTAAGAAAACTGAAATCATATCATTTGTTCTAATCACAACATTATTATTTTTTTTTTTGTCTTTTTGCCTTATTTGGGCCATACTCGCAGCATAAGGAGGTTCAGGCTAGGGGTCTAACAGGAGCTGTAGCTGCTGGCCTTTGCCACAGCCACAGAAATGGGGGATCTGAGCCGCATCTGCAGCCTACACCACAGCTCACAGCAATCCGGATCCTTAACCCACAGAGCAAGGCCAGGGACTGAACCCGCAACCTCATGGTTCCTAGTCGGATTCATTAACCACTGAGCCATGACAGGAACTCCTGATCACAACATTATAACATTAGAAATCAACTACAAGAAGAAAAACTCCAAAAAAAACCCACATGGAGACTGAACAGTATGCTACTAAATAACCAATGGATCACTGAAGAAATCAAACAGGAAATTAAAAAAAAAAAAAAACCTGGAGACAAATGAAAACAAAAAAACCAATAATCCAAAACCTATAGGTCACAACAAAAGCAGTTCTAAGAGGGAATTTTATAGCAGTACAAGTTTACCTCAGGAAACAAAATATCAAATAGGGAGCTCCCATTGTGGCTCAGCAGGTTAAGAACCCAACTACTGAGTATCCATCAAGATGTGGGTTTAATCCCCAGCCTCACTCTGTAGGTTAAGGATCTGGGACTGCTGTGGCTATGGTATAGGCTGGCAGCTGCAGCTCCGACTCAATCCCTAGCCTGAGAGCTTCCATATGCCTTAAAAAGAAAGAAAAAAACAAACTCAAATAAACAACCTAACCTTATACCTAAAGCAACTAGAGAAAGGAGAATAAAACCCAAAGTTAACAGAAGGAAAGAAATCATAAAGATCAGAGCAGAAATAAATGAAAAAGAGATGAAGAAAACAACTGAAAAGATCAATGAAACTAAAAGCTGGTTCTCTGAAAAGATCAAGAAAACTGATAAACCTTTAGCCAGACTCATCAAGAATAAAAGGGAGGAGTTCCTGTCATGGCGTAGCAGTTAACGAATCCGACTAGGAACCATGAGGTTGTGGGTTTGATCCCTGGCCTTACTCAGTGGGTTAAGGATCCAGCGTTGCCGTGAGCTGTGGTGTAGGTTGCAGACTCGCCTTGGATCTGGCATTGCTGTGGTGTGGTGCAGGCCAGCAGTTGTAGATCTGATTTGACCCCTACCCTGGGAACCTCCACATGCCTCAAGTGTGGCTCTAAAAGGCAACCCCCCCAAAAAAATAAAGAATAAAGGGAGAAGAGGTTTCCTTGTGGTACAGTCAGTTAAGGATCTGGTGTTCTCACTGCTGTGGCTCAGGTTCGATCCTCGATCCTTGGTCTGGGAACTTCCACGTGCCACGGGCATGATCTAAAAAAAGAAAAAGCAAAAAAGGGAGAAGGCTCAAATCAATAAAATTAGAACAAAAAAGAAGTTACAACTGCAAACCAGAGAAATACAAAGGATTATAAGAGACTACTAACAGCAACTATATGCCAAGGAAATGGACAAATTCTTAGAAAGGTACAGTCTTCCAAAACTGACCAAGAAACAAATAGAAAATATGAACAGACCAATTACAAGTACAGAAATTGAAACTATGACTTTAAAACTTCCAACAGCGAGTTCCCTCTGGGGCACAGTGGGTTGAGAATCTTACTGCAGTGGCTCTGGCCACTGTAGAGGCGAGGGTTTGATCCATCGCCCAGTACAGTGGGTTAAAAGATCTGGTGTTGCTGCAGATGCAGCTTGGATTCAATCCCTGGCCCAGAACTTACAGATGCTGTGGGTGCAGCCATTTATAAAACAAAACAAAACAAAACCTTCCAACAAACAAAAGCCAAGGACCAAATGGCTTCACAGGTGAATTTTATCAAACGTTTAGAGAAGAGTTAACACCTATCCTTCTGAAACTATTCCAAAAAACTGTGGCAAAAGAAACACTCCCAAGCTCATTCTATGAGGCCACCATCACCCTAATACCAAAACTAGACAAAGTTACCAGAGATAAAGAAAATTACAGGCCAATATCACTGATGAATATAGATGCAAAAATCCTGAACAAAATACCAGCAAACCTAATCCAACAATACATTAAAAGGATCATACACTATGATCAACTGGGATTTAGCCAGGGATGCAAGGATTTTTCAAAATTCACAAATCAGTCCATGTGATACATCACGTTAACAAATTGAAGAAAAACCATATGATCATCCCAATAAATGCAGAAAAAGCTTTTGATAAAATTCAACACTCATTTATAATAAAAATCCTCCAGAAAGTGGGCACAGAGGGAATATACATCAACATAATAAAGGCCATATATGACAAACTCACAGCTAACAGTATTCTCAACAATGAAAAGCTAAAAGAATTTCCACTAAGATCAGAAACAAGACATGGATGTCTACCCTCATCACTTTTATTCAACATAGTTTTGGTAGACCGAGCCACGACAATCAGAGAATAAAAAGAAAGAAAAGGAATCCAAATTGTAAAAGAAGTAAAACTGTCACTGTTTGCAGATAACATGATACTACACACAGAAAATCCTAAAGATACTATCAGAAAACTACTACAGCTCATCAATAAATTCGATAAAGTTGCAAGATACAAAATAAATACATAGAAATTTGTTGCACTCTGTACACTAACAATGAAAAATCAGAAAGATAAGTTAAGGAAACAATCCCATTTACCACCACCTCAAAAAGAATATAACACCTAGGAATAAATCTACCTGAGGTAAAAGACCTACACGGTGAAAATTGTAAGATGCTGATGAAAGAAATCGAAGATGACACAAATAGATGGAAAGATATGCCATGTTCCTAGATGAGAATAATCAATATTATCAAAATGACTATATTACCCAAGACAATCTCCAGGTTCAATGTAATCCCTATTAAATTACCAAGGACATTTTTCATAGAAGTAGAACAAAATATTTTTAAAGTTTGTTTGGAAACACTAAAGACCCCAAATAGCCAAAGCAATCCTGAGAAAAAAAAAAAAGAGCTGGAGAAATCAAGCTCCCTGTCTTCAGACTGTACCACAAAGCTATCAGTCACCAAAACAGTATGGTATTGGCACAAAAGCAGAAATATAGATTAATGGAACAAGATATAAAGCCTAGAAATAAACACACCTATAATCAATTAATCTATAACAAAGGAGGCAAGAATATACAATGGAAAAAAGACAGTCTTTTCAGTAAGTGGTGCTGGGAAAACTGGACCACTATGTATAAAAGAATGAAATTAGAACACTCTCTGACACCATACAGAAAAATAAACTCAATATTGATTAAAGACCTACATGTAAGACCAGATACTATAAAACTCTTAGAGGAAAATGTAGGCAGAACACTCTTGGCTTAAGCCACGGCAGTATCTTTTCTGATCCACCTTCTAGAGTTATGAAAACAAAAACAAAAATAAACAAATGGGACCTAATCAAACCTAAAAGCTTTTGCATAGCAAAAGAAACCATAAAGAAAATTAACAGACAACTCACAGAATGGGAGGAAATATTTGCAAATGAAAATGACTGAAAAGGAATTAATCTCCAAAATATACAAACAACTCCTATAGTTCAAAACAAACAAAACCAAAAAAAAAAAAAACCCAACCCAATCAAAAAATGGGCAGAAGATCTAAACAGACATTTCTCAAAAGAAGGTGTACCGATGGCCAAAAGCACAAGAAGATGCTCAACACTGCTATTTATTAGAGAAGTGCAAATCAAAACTACAATGAGGTATCACTTCACACCAGTCAGAATGGCTATCATCAAAAGTCTGTAAACAATAAATGCTGGCAGGGTGCTGAGAAAAAGGAAACTTCCTACACTGCTGTTGGGAATGTGAATTGGTGCAACCACCACGGGAAACAGTATGGATGGTCCTTAAAAAGCTAAAAATAGATCCACCATATGATCCAGGAATCCCACTCCTGGGTGTGTATCTAGAGAAAAATAATAATTCGAAAAGATACATACACCCCAATGTTCACTGTAGCACTATATACAATAGCCAAGATATGGAAACAACCTAAATGTCCACTGACAGAGGACTGGATAAAGAAGATGTGGTACATATATACAATGAAATATTACTCAGCCGTAAAAAAGAATCAAATGTTATTTGCAACAACATGGATGCTAGGGAGATTACCATACTAAGTTAGAGAAAGACAAACATCCTATGATATCACTTATATCTGGAATCTAAAATATAAATGATACAAATTAACTTATTTACAAAACAGAAACAGACTCTCAGATTTTGAAAACAAACTTATGGTTACCAAAGGGTATAGGTATTGGTGATGGATGGAGTGGGGGCTTAGGATTGGCATATGCACACTACTGTAATACGGCTTGCACAAATAATTGGGTGCTGTGTACAGCACAGGGAATTCTTCCCAGTATTCTGTGATAACCTATATGGGAAAAGAATCTGAAAACGAATGGCTACGTGTATACATATAAATGAATCACTTCGTTGTAAAGCAGAAATTATCACAACATTGTAAATCAACTATACTTCAATAAAACTTTAAAGGAAAAAAAAAAGTTAAAGCTATTTGACACATATTCTTACCCTTAATCACATTTTGCTATACCTACCTTTAAATAAATAATACTTATTAATAAAACCATATTTATTATAATCATAAAGTATTAGCAATGAAATAGAATCAGACAGTAAATTTAAATATTAGGAAGAGACAGGTTCAAAGTCCAAGAGAGAAAAAGAAAGAAATGAACCACGGTGTCAATGAAACACTTTGAACTAAAAGAGCTAAACTCATGAACACATGTGGAAGCTGCCTGTGTGGGATCAGGGTATTAGATGTCTGTATACACAACACACATCTAGTGCCCCTGCTCACACTACCACTTAATAAATTTGCGTACCAGCACCAGCCACTTAACTACTGTGGGATGATTTGCAATGACAAGCATCTGCAGAGCAAATCAGGGCAATCCCAGAACTTCTACATATATACAACACCTTCAAATTTGCTTCTAAGGAAAAAAAAAATTCAAACTGGAAAGCCCAAACTTCTTCCACTAAAACTGCAACAAAGACTCAGCACTCACGCCATGTGGATTTCTAAAGAGCAGACACAGAACCTGCTCCTAAACAGGGATTCTGCATAACATGATCTGAAGACAGACTAAAGCATTCCTGTTGGCCTACAGGTCTCCTCCACACTATTTTTATTATGAAGGCTGCAACTTTAATATGTGTTAATAGCTTTGTTTAGCAAATGAAAAGAGCTAATGGAGTTATAAGAAGGGGAGGAAGACAAGGTTCTAAAAGTGAGTAATTTAACTGCATGTGCCGTGACTCCACTTTTATTTTTTAAAACTTGGTTTTTAAAATCATGAACATATTATTCCTTTGATAAACGTTAAAAATCAAAGTGGCCTCCATGATCCAAGTACAGATATGAAAAGGAAAATGATACGATATGAAGCTGGAAAAGTGGACAGGGAACTCAAGAATTCTACATGTCTGGAGTTCCTCTTGTGGCTTAGCAGAAACAAATCTGACTAGCATCCATGAGGATTGCAGGTTCAATCCCTGGCCTTGCTCAGCGGGTTAAGGTCTGACGTTGCGGTGAGCTACAGTGTAGGTCACAGATAAGGCTCAGATCTGGCGTTGCTGTGGCTGTGGGGTCGGCCAGCGGCTACAGCCCCAATTCAACACCTAGCCTGGGAACCTCCAAATGCTGAGGATATGGCCCTAAAATGGCCAAAAAAAAAAATCCACTTGTGGAGCTCACATCATGGTTCAGCAGTAAAAAACCCAACTAGTATCCATGAGGGCGCAGCTTCGATCCCTAGCCTTGCTCAGTGGGTTAAAGGATCGGACATTGCTGTGAGCTATGCTGTAGGTCGCAAATGCAGCTCAGATTCCACGTGGCCATGGCTGTGGCATAGGCCAGCAGCTACAGCTCCAAGTTGGCCCCTAGCCTCAGAACTTCCATATGCTTCAGGTGCAGCCCTAAAAAAAAATATATATATATACATATATATATTTTTTTTTTTATTTTATATATGTATATAAAATAAAAAAAGAATTCTACATGCTACTTTACAAGTATTAGGAAACTAGCGGCAGTGCTCAGGAAGGATCTCCAAGTTGACTTTGGTCTCATTAAATTAAGTTACATATAATGCCTGTGATAACACCCAGCACAGTATCAGGGATTTTACAAAGATTTAACAAAGGTTTTCGTTACACCCAGCTGAGAACAAAAAAGACCAAGCTATAAATAACTGAAATCCTCACAAGTTCAGACTGATTAATAGAACCCGGGTGCAGAGATTAAAACTCTGAATTTCAGGGCCCAGCCCTACTACAGATATAAGCTAGTTGCCTAATTTACCATGCCTCAGGTTTCGAGGCTGGAATATAAGATTGTTACTTATGGGGCATGGCAAGGAATTTACTAGTAAAAAAATCTGAGATTCTCAAAAGCACTATAAATACAGGAAAACATATCACAATCAACCACTCTATTAGACAGTATTAGAAAGTTCAGCATGGCATTAAAGGTCAAAATATTTGCTGGTCTCTACCTATGCCCATCCCATGGGAAGCAAAGAGCACAGGCCACAGAGTACACACAAACTGCACCAGTTTCCAAGGCCAGCTGTTCCCTTTCTGTACGGCCCAGGCAAATCTCTTTCCTTGATCTTTGAGCCTCAGTTTCTTCATCTGTAAATATGAGACTTTAACTGATTAGGTTTCTCAAAAGGTAGTAGTTAACGCTAATAACAGTAGCCTACATCGACTTCAGTAAAGTTTTTGTTTTTAATCATGATGGCACCTACATGCATTTGAAAAAATATCTGTACAAACACGTGAAAGATATCATTTATCTGCCCGCAAACTGGTGCACATGTGACTTTGAGAGGCCCCTTGCAGTAACTCTTTGGAATCCCTATTGCACGGGAACCTCTGTGCCATTGGTTCTCAGAGGTCCCTCCCAGTTAGTAGCTCAGAAACCATGACTCAGCAAAAGGAACTAAAAATCCTGAGCACCTCACATCTACCTAAATTTTAACACACACACACCCATTCCCATTTTCTTCCTTGAAAAGACTGGGAAATTTCCCATTTCTGGCTCTGCCCTGGTAGTATCTTTGGATCAACAGGGACAGTGTAGCATAACACCACGAATTCTATTCCCTATCACATGTGAGTGGGGCTCAAGATTCAACCAGCTGCTTAATCAAGGAGGAAAAACAGCAGGGCAAACTCTTGAGGTGGGAGTAATCTGAGATGCATCTTCCTAAAGAATGCAAAAGCCATACCTAGAATAGATTTCTCTTTGATGGAAAACTACTACTGCTTCAAGGAGTCCACAGTCAACATAAATAAGACAATAAGTGAACCTGCCTGCGCAGACAGAATATCCTTAGGATCAGTGTGGTCTAAGGTTAAGCTTTTAGGGAGTCACAAGAGAGGCTGAAAGTGCATAATAAGTAGTAATCCATAATTTTACTAAGGCACACATCTGAATCATAAAGGCTATAAATGTGGTTTGTAAAAATGAATTAGGATGGACTGATCTCTAAAATTCCTTCAGGATACAAAGGCAATAATTACAAAATCTTTAAGAGAAACAATATATCATGGTAGATAAGAACAGACATTCTAGCACTAAATTATCCCTGTTCAAATCCAGGTTCTGCCATTTACTCTGGGCCAGCTACTTAACTTCTCTGTGCCTCAATTTATGAATCTGCAAAAATGAGGTAAATAGTAACTCAAAAAAAGCAAAAATAAATAAAACACTGCAGGACAAACATTAAGTGCTATATAAGTGCTTTTTATTTAGTTAGTTATTTTTTGCTTTTTAGGGCCACACCCATAGCACATGGAAGTTCCCAGGCTAGGGGTCAAATTGGAGCTGCAGCTGCTGGCCTACACCACAGCCACAGTCATGCAGGATCTGAGCCGCATCTGCAACCTATACCACAGCACACAGTGATGCTGGATCTTTAACCCACTGAGTGAGGCCAGGGATTGAACTCACATCCTCATGGATCCTAACTGGGTTCGTTAACTGCTGAGCCATGAAGGGAACTCCCTATATAAGTGCTTGTTAAGTAAGTAAAATGTTCTCTTTTCTTGGGGTTGGGGGAAGCAGTCACAGAGTGAAGAAGTTCCCAGGCCAAGGACTGAACCTGAACCACAGCAGTGACAATGCTGAGTCCTTAACTAGCAGGCCACCAGGAAACTCCTAAAATGTTCTTAAATTTAGGAATTTATCGAAGCTATTTTTAAGACCTTTAGAGAAGGGGTCAGCAAACTATAGTAATAGGCCAATATCTGGCCTGTCAGCCTCTTATTTTTGTGTAGCCCATGAGCTAAGTGTAGTTTTTACATTTTTAAAAGGTTGAAAAAAATCAAGAATAAATATTTCATGACATGTGAAAATTATATAAATCCACATTTCAGTGTCCATATATAAAATTTTATTGGCACACAGACCTGCTCACACAATGGCAAAGTTGAGTAGCTGTGATAGTGACCAATGGCTCACAAAGCCAGAAATACCTGCTATCTACTTTTTTATAAAAAAATTTTGCTGACCTCCACTCAAGAATCACAGGGGAAAAAGATTATGGACAGAGACTGTGGACATATTTTCTAGAAAGAAGATGCCCCTTTTTTTTTTATTTTTATTTTTTTAGGGTTGTACCTGCAGCATATGGAGGTTCCCAGGCTAGGGGTCTAACAGGAGCTGTAGCTGCCGGCCTTCGCCAGAGCCACAGCAACGCACGATCCGAGCCGCGTCTGCAACCTACACCACAGCTCATGGCAACGCCAGATCCTTAACCCACTGAGCGAGGCCAGGGATCGAACCCGCAACCTCATGGTTCCTAGTCGGATTCATTTCCGCTGTGCCACAATGGGAACGCAGAGATGCCCCTTATTTATCTAAGACCTGCCCCTACAATTCCCTGACCACACGACACCTGATTTTCTGCTGGTACTCACAGACTCCCCCTGCTGAAACCGTATGAACTGTTTGCACTCTGTGAGACAGTGTCTTAAAACATGTGCTCCTTTTAAAAAGGAAGTGAGGAGTTCCCTTCTTGGCTCAGCGGTTAACAAACCCAGTGAGGATCCACGAGGATGCAGGTTTGATCCCTGGCCTCACTAAGTGGGTTAAGGATCTGGTGTTGCCGTGAACTGTGGTGTAGGTTGCAGACGCAGCTCAGATCTCGAGTTGCTGCGGCATAAGGCAGCAGCTGCACCTCCGAATCGACCTCTAGCCTGGGAACTTCCAAATGCTGTGGGTGCGGCCCTTAAAAAAAAAAAAGGAAGTGAGCCAAGTCTGAAAACAGGCACTCACTGGAGCTGATTAATGGTCTGTATGGGCCTGCCATCACCAACTGCATTTTTTAAAAACTTGAGTTTTTTTCCTTTTTTTTAGGGCTATACTTGCAGCATACATGAGTTCCTGGAGCTACGGGTCAAATCAAAGCTACAGCTGCTGGCCTACACCACAGCCACAGCAACGCCAGATCTGAGCCACCTCTGTGGCCTGCAAGTCCTTGGAATGAAACTTAGTAAAGGATATGGAAGACTGAGCAGGAGGCACTGTGATTTTCTACTCATTTCCTTCAAAATTTTCTTATGGATATAGTAAATCTTCAAATAACCACAACAGGTGAGGACTATTACCACAGTTATTTTTACTATCAACTAGACATAATATGATCTTCACATAGCTATATAAATAAAGCTATTAACTACATATTAATAATGTTACAAGGTAAAAAAATGTAAGATATTAACCATGAATCACCTATAATATTAGACAACTTTAGGTTACTTGAAGGTTAACAGAAAACACGGCTTCAATACATGTCACTAAAAACATTTCGAAAAAGTGACTAGCCATGGACTACAACTGATGTCAGCTCCATCCAGTGGCCTTACCACCTTCTGGGAACATCTATCTTCATTCCCACCACTGCTATATAATATATTAACTGAACTCTATCAATTAGACCTTTTCTTGGGTATTTTCAAAAAAGAAAGAAGTAAGAGGGACATTCCCTCCAGGCAGCAAGGAGCTGTCAGGTGCTCCATCACCTTTTCTGTGTGATGAACCAGTCTGCAGTGGGAGGCGGAAAAGCAAAGAGTCTTGGCAGCATTTTGGTCCTCTAGGTTCATCAACAACCCTGTTTGATTACATGAGCCAATAAATGATTGGTCTAACCAGGTGGGATTCATCCCAGGTGCACAAGGACGGTTCAACGTACACAAATCAATCAACATCATACACCACATTAACAAAAGAAAAGCTAAAAACCACATGATTATCTCAATAGATGCAGAAAAAGCTTTTGACAAAGTCCAACATCCATTCATGATCAAAACTCTTACCAAAGTGGGAATACAGGGAACATTCCTTAACATAATAAAGGCCATATATGGAAAACCCACGGCAAATATAATACTCAATGGAGAAAAGCTGAAAGCCTTCCCATTAAAATCTGGAACAAGACAAGGACACCCACTCTCGCCACTATTATTCAACATAGTATTAGACGTCCTAGCTACAGCAATCAGACAAACAGAAGAAATAAAAGGCATCCAAATAGGAAGAGAAGAGGTAAAACTGTCACTGTATGCAGATGACACAATACTATATATAGAAAACCCAAAAATTCAACTCCAAAATTACTTGAACTGATCAACAAATTCAGCAAAGTGGCAGGATATAAGGTTAAGCTTCAGAAATCAATCGCATTTCTATATACTAACGATGAAATATTAGAAAAAGAATACCAAAATATTTTGCCTTTTAAAAAAGCACCCCAAGGAGTTCCCTTCGTGGCTCAGTGGTTAACGAATCTGACTAAGAACCATGAGGTTGCGGGTTCGATCCCTGCCCTTGCTCAGTGGGTTAAGGATCCGGCGTTGCCGTGAGCTGTGGTGTAGGCTGCAGACACGGCTCGGATCCCACGTTGCTGTGGCTGTGGTGAAGGCCGGCAGCTATAGCTCCTGTTAGACCCCTAGCCTGGGAACCTCCATATGCCGCGCGTGCGGCTCTAGATAAAGGCAAAAAGACAAAAATAAACAAAAAATTAATTAATTAAATAAAATAGCGCCCCAAAAAATCAAATACCTGGGAATAAACCTGACCAAGGAGGTGAAAGACTTATATGCAGAGAACTACAAAACATTAATCAAGGAGATCAAAGAAGATACAAAGAAATGGAAAGATATTCCATGCTCATGGGTCGGAAACATTCATATTATAAAAATGGCAATACTACCCAAAGCAATCTACAGATTCAATGCAATCCCTATCAAATTACCCATGACATTCTTCACAGAACTGGAACAAACAATCCAAAAATTTATATGGAACTACAAAAGACCCAGAATTGCCAAAGCAATCCTGAGGAACAAAAACCAAGCAGGAAGCATAACTCTCCCAGACTTCAGGCAATATTACAGGGCCACAGTAATCAAGACATTGTGGTACTGGTACCAAAACAGACATACGGACCAATGCAACAGAACAGACACCCCAGAAATAAACCCGGACACCTACGGCCAATTGATCTTTGACAAAGGAGGCAAGAACTTCAAATGGGAAAAAGAAAGTCTTTTCAGTAAGCATTGCTGGGAAACTTGGACAGCTGCATGTAAATCAATGAAACTAGAACACACTCTCACACCATGCACAAAAATAAACTCTAAATGGCTTAAAGACTTAAATATAAGACAAGACACCATTAAACTCCTGGAAGAAAATATTGGTAAGACATTCTTGGACATCAGCCTTACTAATGTTTTCTCAGGTCAGTCTCCCAAAGCAACAGAAATCAGAACAAAGATCAACCAATGGGACCTAATCAAGCTGACAAGCTTTTGCACAGCAAAGGAAACCAAAAAGAAATCTAAAAGACAGCTTACAGAATGGGAGAAAACTGTTTCAAATGATTCAACTGACAAGGGCTTAATCTCTAAAATATACAAACAACTGATGCAGCTCAACTGCAAAAAAGCCAACAACTCCATTGAAAAATGGGCAATGGACCTGAATAGACATTTCTCCAAAGAAGATATACAGATGGCCAACAAGCACATGAAAAAATGCTCAACATCACTGATGACTACAGAAATGCAAGTCAAAACTACCATGAGATATCACCTCACACCAGTCAGAATGGCCATCATTAACAAGTCCACCAACAACAAATGCTGGAGGGGGTGTGGAGAAAAGGGAACCCTCCTGCACTGTTGGTGGGAATGTAAGCTGGTGCAGCCACTATGGAAGACGGTGTGGAGGTACCTTAGAAAACTCTACGTAGAATTACCATATGACCCAGCAATCCCACTCTTGGGCATATATCCAGACAAAAATTTCCTGGAGAAAGACACTCGCACATGCATGTTCACTGCAGCACTATTCACAATAGCCAAGACATGGAAACAACCAAAATGTCCATCGGCAGATGACTGGATTAGGAAGATGTGGTATATATACACGATGGAATACTACTCAGCCATAAAAAAGGATAAAATAATGTCATTCGCAGCAACATGGATGGAATTAGAAACCCTCATACTGAGTGAAGCAAGTCAGAAGGAGAAAGACAGATGTCATATGAAATCTCTTATAACTGGAGTCTAAAACACTGCACAAATGAACATCTCAACAGAAAAGAAAAGCACGAACTT
>PVHT021183699.1:30831622-30919809 GCA_004024745.2 Catagonus wagneri | reverse complement strand
TCATTCGCAGCAACATGGATGGAATTAGAAACCCTCATACTGAGTGAAGCAAGTCAGAAGGAGAAAGACAGATGTCATATGAAATCTCTTATAACTGGAGTCTAAAACACTGCACAAATGAACATCTCAACAGAAAAGAAAAGCACGAACTTGGGGAACAGACTTGTGGTTGCCAAGGGGGCGGGGGAGGGGTGGGGGACGGGTGGGAGGGAATGGGGATAACTAGTGCTTTTATGATGGAATAGCAAGCAGATCCAACTGTATTGCACAGGGAACTATATCTAATCACATGTGACAAATTCATATATGTACATGTAACCAGGTCACCATGCGGTGCAGTTGGAAAATCTGACAGAAATCTGTAAACCAACTATAATGCAAAAATAAATAATAAATAAATAAAAAGTGGGCAGGGAGTTCCCATTGTAGCTCGGCAGTAGTAAACCAGACTAGTATCCACAAGGACGTGGGCTCAATCCCTGGCCTCACTCAGCGGGTTAAGGATTTGGCGTTGCTGCGAGCTGTGGTGTAGTCCAGCAGCTACAGCTCTGATTCAACCCCTAGCATGGGTTGAAAAAAAAAAGGGCAAAAGATTAAGGATTATATATATGGATGACTGAGTCACTGCTATACAGCAGAAACTGGCACATTATAAATCAACTGTATTTTAATAAAAAAAATGGGCAAAAGACTTTAATGGACACCTTACCAAAGAAGATATACAGATGGCAAATAAGAACATTAAAAGATGCTCCACACCACCTCATCAGGGGAATGCAAATTAAAAAAACAAAGAGCTTCTGCTGCAGTGAAGCAGGTTAAGGATCAGGTGTTGTCTCTGTGGTGGCACAGGTTTGAACCCTGGCCCAGTGCAATGGGTTAAGGATCCAGCATTGCCACAGCTGAGGCATAGGCTGCATCTACAGCTCTGATTCAGTTCCTAGCCTGGGATCCTCCAGATGCCACAGCTGCAGCTAAAACAACAACAAGGTAAGAATACAAACCTACAAACCTAGAATGGACAAAATCCAGAGCACTGATAAAACCAAATGCTAACAAGGATGTGAGGCAACAGAAACTCATTCATTGCTGGTAGGAATGTAAAACGATACAGCCATTTTGGAAGAATTTGGCACCTTGTGACAAAACTAAACATATTCTTACCATATGATCCAGCAATCATGCTCCCTGGGATTTTCTCAAAGAAGTTAAAATGTACGTTCACATAAAAATCTACACATGAATGTTTGGAGCAACTTTATTCATAATTGCCAAAACCTGGAGTCAACCAAGATGTCCTTCAGTAGGAGAGTGGATAAACAAACTGTGGTACATCGAGTCAATGGAATATTTTTAAGCATTAAAAAGAAATGAGCTATTAAGCCATGAAAAAAAATGGAGGAAACTTAAAAGCATATTTAAGTGAAAGAAGCCAAGCTTAAGCTACATACTATATGATTCCAACTATATGACATTCTGAAAAAGGCAAAACTATGGCAGAAGTACAAAGACCAGTGCATGCCAGGGGTTAGGGAGGGGTAAACAGGCGCAGTGCCAACAACTTTTGGGGCAGTGAAACTATTGTGTGATAGTATAATGGTGGATATGTGTTAGACATTTCTCACAAATCACAGAACATACAACACCAAAAATGAACCCTAATGTAAATTACGGACTTTGGGTGATAATGATACATCAATGTAGATTTATCAATTATAACAAATGTATCATCCTGGTAGCAGGATACTGATAGTGGGGGAGGCTGTGCGTGCTATGGGAATAGGGAATGTATGGGAAATCTCTGTTTTCTATTCAAATTTTGCTTTTACAGTAAAGATGCTCTAAAAAAAGACAATTTTTTAAAAAGGGGGTGAAATTCTAATGCATATACAACATGGATGAAACCTGAAAACATTATACTAAGTAAAAAAACCAGACACAGAAGGATAGTATTTTATAATTCCACTTATATGAAAAGCCTAGAAAAGAGAAAAAAGATAAAAAATAAAATAAAGGACCTGGGGGAAGGGACAATGTTTACAGAGTTCTTCAGGTGATGAAAAGGTTTTGTAAATAGCAGTGATAACTACATGACATTGCAACTGCATTTAATGCCACTGAATTGTACACTTAAAAATGGTTAAAATGGGGGTTGGAGAAGTAAAATAAAGTGGGAGGAATAACTCTGATTTTGTGATTATACATATAGCTAGAATAAGAAAAACTGTGTTTTATTGGTGCAAGGATAAAGACAATGACCAATGAAACAGAACTGAGACCCCTGAAGCAGCCCCATATAGGTATAGCCAACTGACGTTTTTTTTGCTCTTTTTTTTTTCTTTTGCCACAGAGTGCAGCGGCCTGATGTGGGATCTCAGATCCCAGACCAGAGATTAAACCCAGGCTGCAACGGTGAAAGCACTGAGTCCTAACCACTAGAACACCACGTAACTTTCTATAGCCAACTGATTTTTGACAAAGGTTTTAGCATTTGTACCTCAAATGAAGGAGACAGTCTTCTCAGCAAAAAGGATTGGAGCAACCGGACATTCTTATTTATTTATTTATTTGTTTGTTTGTTTGTTAAGTATTTTTAGGGCTGCACCTGCAACATATGGAGGTTCCCAGGCTAGGGGTCTAATTGGAGCTGTGGCCACTGACCTGCACCACAGCCACAGTAACTCCAGGTCCGAGCCATGTCTGTAACCTACACCATAGCTCACGGCAACGTGGGATCCTTAACCTGCTGAGCAAGGCCAGGGATCGAACTCAGCCAGGGATCGAATCCGCAACCTCATGGTTCCTAGTTGGATTGGTTTCCGCTATGCCATGATGGGAACTCTGCAACTGGACATTCTTAAGTAAAAAAAAAAAAAAGAACTTCAATATACACCTCAGTTTATGTAAAAATTAACTCAAAATACATCAGAGATTTTTTTAAACGTAAAATTTAAAAATATAGAACTTTTAGAAGAAAACACAGGAGAAAATCTTCAGGACCTAGGCTGTAGTGAAGTGTTCCTAAGCATGAGACAAAAAAATATAATCCATGAAGAAAAATTTTTGATAAATTAGATCAAATCAATTAAAAACTTTTGCCCTGCAGAAGACCATGTGAACAGAAGTAAAAGACAATCTAAAGACTGGGGAAATAATGGTAAACTTTCAATATAAATAAATTTTACTTATAAGTTAAAGGCTCAGAGTCTCTGGCTTCAACTTATAAAATGGGGAAGCTTACACTGACCTTAAGAAAGCCTTTTTCAAAATTATATGATACAGGGAGTTCCCGTCATGGCACAGCAGAAACGAATCTGACTAGGAACCATGAGGTTGCGGGTTCGATCCCTGGCCTTGCTCAGTGTGTTAACGATCTGGCATTGCCGTGAGCTGTAGTGTAGGCTGCAGATGCAGCTCAGATCTGGCATTGCTGTGACTCTGGCATAGGCTGGCAGCTACAGCTCTGATTAGACCCCTAGCCTGGGAACCTCCATATGCCGCAGGTGCAGTCCAAAAAAGAAAAAAAAAAAATTATATGATACAAAATAAATAAAATGATCTCCCCACCTTTTTTTTTTAATGACTGTACCCGCCACATATGGAAGTTTCTGGGCCAGGAATTGAATCTGAGCAGCTGCTATGGCAATGCTGGATCCTTCTACCCACTCTGCCAGGCTGGGGATCAAACCCACACCTCTGCAATGATCTGAGCCACTGCAGTCAGATTCCCCCTTTTTTTTTTTTTTTTTGTTTTTGTTTTTTAAGGCCATGCTTGTAACATATGGAAGTTTCCAGACTAGGGGTTGAATCAGAGCTACAGCTGCCAGCCTATGCTACACATGCAGTCAGATTCTTAACCCACAGCCCCATGGCAGGAACTCCTAAAGGATCTTGTTAATTACAGACAGAATCAGCAGGATCTCACTTAAGGGCTCAGGTCTTGGATCTCCTGTCCTTCCTCTGCAGGAATCCAAGGAAAGGAAATCAGCAAAGAATATGTTTTCTGGATGGTGTGAACAAGCTTCTCCAGATCTGAATAAGCAAGATTTTTTCTTTTTTAGGGTTTCACCGTGGCATACATATGGACGCTCCCAGGCTAGGGGTACAATCTGAGCTAAAGTTGCCAGCCTAATACCACAGCCACAGCAACACCAGATCCAAGCCGCATCTATGACCTGCACTACAACTCATGGCAACGCCGTACCCTTAACCCATTGAGTAAGGCCAGGGATCGACCCCACATCCTCATGGATCCTAGTTGGGTTCGTTAACCACTGAGCCACGAAGGGAACTCAAGAAAGAGATTCTTATTTTCATAAAAATGGCAGAGTAGGCTAGTACAGAAATTTTCCCACTACACACTCTGAGAGGTGTGTGCTCAACAAACATTATTTGCAAATTATATTTACAAACTTGAATTATTACTTACAAATAACATTATTTAGTAATAGGATTTAATGACATTAATAATGTTATTTTTGACATATTTGTCAAATACGAGCTCTAAGAGCTCATATTTATAATACATAAACTCTAAAATCTCTATAGTAAAAAAGTAAAAAAAAATCTAATGAGAAAATGAGCAGTAGACATGTAGAGACATTTCATTGAAAAGGACATACAGATGGCAAATAAGTATTTGAAAAGATGTTCAACATTACCAGTTAGGGAAATACAGATTAAGATCATAAGATAGCACTACACATTTAACAAAATAGCCACAATAAAAAAGTGATACTACCTGGAGTTCCCATTGTGGCTCAGCAGGTTAAGAACCTAGTATCCACAAGGACGAGGGTTTGATTCTCTGGCCTCGCTCTGTGGGTTATGGATTCAGTGTTGCTGTAAGCTACAGAGTAGGTCGCAGACACAGCTCAGACCTGGTGTGGCTGTAGCTGTGGCTCTCTAGCTCCAATCTGACCCCTAGCGTGGGAACTTCCCTATGCCACAGGGCCAGTCCTTTAAAAAAAAAAAGGTGGTAATAACAAATGCTGGTGAGGACACAGAAGAACTGGGAAACTCATTACATTGGGATTCTCCAGATAAACAAAACTAATAGGACATGGATGTGTATGTGTGTATAAAGAGAGATACTGAGATTGACTGATTTTAAGGAACAGACTCATACAATTATGGGGGCTGGCAGATAGAGTCAGATAAGATTTGATATTGCTATCTAGAGTCTGAAATCTGCTGGGCAGGCCTGCAAGTGGTAAATCCAGGCAGGGTTTCTATGTCACAATCTTGAAGAACTTGTTTCTTTTTTGGGAAACCTCAGTTTTTGCTCTCAAGACATTCAACTATTGGATGAGACCCACCACATTATGGAAAGTGCTTTACTCTAAGTCTACTCATTTAAATGTTAATCACATCTAGAGTTCCCACTGTGGCTCAGCAGGTTAAGAACCCAACATAGTGTCTGTGAGGATGTGGGTTTGATCCCTGGCCTCACTCAGTGGGTTAAGGATCCAGCATTGCTGAAAGCTGTAGTGTAGGTCAGTGGCTCGGATCCAGTGTTGCTGTGGCTATGGTGTAGGCCTGAAGCTACAGCTATGATTCGACCCCTAGCCCAGGAACTTCCCTATGCCACAGGTATGGCTGTAAAAAGAGAAAGAAATAAAAAAATAAAAAGTTAATTGCATCTAAAAAGTATCTTCACAGCAACATCTAGACTGGTGTTTGATCCAACAACTAGGCACCACAGCCTGGTCAAGTTGACACATAAAATTAACCAGTGTACTCATACATGCTGGTAGGGATGTAAAATATCATAGCTACTCTGGAAAATAGTTTGGTAATTTCATCTAAACTGAGAATGAATTTACCATGCAGCACCATACTCCTACTCTTGGGCATTTATCCCAGAGAATTGAAAACTACATTTATGCAAAATCCTGTAAATGAATCACAGCAGCTTTATTCCTAATAAGCAAAAACTGGAAAGAACCTACATATTCTTCAACTGGTAAGCAGTCAAACAAAATGTGGTACATCCATACCATGGACTACTACTCAGAAACATAAAGGGGAAGAGTTCCCTTGCGGCACAGTGGGCTAAGGATCTGGTGTTGTCAATGCCTGGATCACTGCTATGGCCTGGGTTCAACCCTTGGCCCAGGAAATTCCACATGTTGCAGGGGAAGGAGGGAGGGAGGAAGGAAGGAGAGAAAACTATTGATAAATGCAACAACCTGTATGGCCCTTAAATGCATTACGCTGAGTGAAAAAAGCCAATCTCAAAGGTCACATACTCTATGATTCCATTTATAAAACAATCTTGAAATGAGAGATGGAGAACAAATTCGTGGTTGCCAGAGAGGAGGGATGGTAAGTTGGAAGCACATGGGTGTGACTACACAGGAGATCTTCATGGTCACAGAATAGCTCTACATCATGGAAGTCATTCTGTACGTTAAGGTCATTGGTAACTTTGAACAGAGCAAGTGGTGGTGGTGTGACATAGCTAACTTACCTATCTTACTAAAGCACAAGTTCCACCAAGGGAGCAATCTTTCCTGTTTTCTGGAACAGTCTAGCAATTAACAGTATATGATGAATGAATGAAGCTTCTGAGTGAATCAACTCAATTTATAATTGAGTCTGGTCATGCCAGTCCCCATTTTGTTGGGCTCCTATTGCCTGTGAGTCAGATCCAAATCTCAAACTGGTCCTCATCTACCCTAACCAGTTTTGGCCTCCGTCTTACCTCTCTTCTAAGTGGCTACCAATTCCCTTATATCGCCCTATTCCTTCTGCTTGAATCCGTATCTCCTACTTTTCTGCCTGGTGAATCACTGCTCATCCTTGAAGATCCAGCTCAAATGCTCCCTCCTCTAAAGGGCTTCCCTGACTTCTAGACAGTCAGCTCTCCCCTTCCTGTAGCACCTGGTACAAGCCTCCGGCACAAAAGATAGCATACTATGTTGTCCTTAATGAGTATCTCCTCATTCAGGCTGAATGGTCTTCCCAAAGAACAGAAAGGTTGTATCTAGCACTTAACACGTGCTTTATTCTCATCTGTTTGGGGTTTTTCTGCCTTGCCCACAGCATACAGAAGTTCCCAGGTCAGGGACTAAACCCGAGCCACAGCATTGACCCAAGCCATAGCAGTGACAGCACTGGATCCTTAACTGCTAGGCCACCAGGGAACTCATCTTAATGAACCCTGAAATGACTTCATCTAAAAGGTAGCTCTCAGTCCTTCATCTGAGATAGAAATAACAAAACTTCTGATGAGTTTCACCTCTTCTTTTTAACCTTGATCTTCTGGCTCAGGACTGGTGGTGCTGATGGGAGGAAGGCACTGGCCCTTGACTATAGAAAGCATAAGAAGCATTACACTCTAAACTTATCTGAAAATTCATTAGCTGAAGTAAAACCCTCAAGAAAAAGATAAGGTTTAGGGCCAAATGGCAGAGGTTCTGTCTTCCATTCTAACAGTACATTCCCACCCATAGAAGAAATAAAGAAGTCACACCATAGTTACCTAGCTCAGGTGCATGCCTAACAAGGTGCCATGTAATGAAATGGGGGTAGGGGGTGTGTCCCTTCATCCCAAATGCTGGACAGCTTGCCTGCCAGCCCAGAACATGGGCAGAGGGATGCTCATTCATCCAATGTAAGCAGAAATGACTAGTCCTCACAAACCCATGGGGCTGGAAAACAGATTACAAATACAATAAAACATACTGAATTGGTTCAGTCTGGGGGTTTGATGGCATTTTAAAAGCAGACTGTGTGAAATCCTCTACTATGTAGCTTGGGTCTCTCTGCTTTAGGGGGCCCCCGCAGGGTAAGTGATTCAGGAAGGGGGTGAGGGAGGAAGTGGCTGACCAGCTAGCACTAAAAATAGACCTGGGGCTATGGTCCCACGGAAAGAGCTAGAAAAGAGCTGGCTAAACACTTAGGCCTGTTCCCCACCTCCTGTAAACCTCTCCCGCCTCACCTTCGTCCAGCAAGGTAGAACGGGAACAAAGAATGAGACAGGAGGCAGGAGCCTTCAGAAAGCACTGAACATCTAATTGTATCAACCACATATGATGTGTTAATGTTTCTTGACAGTCCAGACTACTGATCATGAAAATTCAAGTTCAGTCTGGATTCAACCCACCTCTCCAGTCTCACCTTTCATGTCTTACTTATTCAAGAAATATCCTGCATATGCACTTTCATGCCTGGCCCTTGAATGGCTCTCCCCAGACCCAAATGCCTCTTCTCACCATGTCTGTTTGCCAAAGTCCTGTTCGTCCTGGCAAGGTACGAGTCAGACACCATCTTCTCCATGAAACAACCACAAATCCTCTGAACTGGAAATTACTGCCATCCTTGAGGTGTTATCTCAGGCCTCTGGTGACACCTGTGCAGTTACAGAAGTTATCACACTCTGCCTTGTCTCACAGTTAACTGTCAGGTATCTGTCTCCCCTACCAATCTTTAAATGCCAAAGACAGGGGCAGACTCCCAATCATAGCAAGGTGCCTCATGCACCAAGTAAAGCACCATGCACAGCTAAACATATTTCAACACTATGTTGACTGAAGAACATCTCAAATATAATGCCAGGGACCCTTGAGGGTAATTCAGAAAACAATTTTGAGCACCTGAAACATGCCAAGAATTGTGTTAGATAATTGATGCTTCACATGCTTTGGAAGCTCAAACCATTCAGTATGTTAAGGGGAGTAGGTGCAAAGTGTTAATAAGGCAATGCTTCTCAGACATCCATGTGCACACGATGTAAGAATCACCAGATTCTAGTTCAGCAGTTCTAAGGTGGGGCCTGAGAGTCCGCATTTCCTACAGACTCTGGGGCAATGCCGGTGCTATTGGTATAACGATGATACTCTGAGCAACGAGAGGTTAAGGTAAAGTGGAAGAGGGAGAGATTAACTGCACTTGGAGCGATATGAGACCACTGTCTTCAGAGAGATGGGATATCACACAGCTCCTCACAGTGAGAGGCCAGTGCAAAAGAAAGGAGGTGGCATGTGTCTCTGTGCAACGGAAAAATAAAATACAGGTTGGCAGGGAGAAAGGGGTGCAAACTTCTAACCACAAGACAATGCTAAACAGACACAAATGCAAAGTGCTTTAGGAGAATAGGGGAAGAAGCATTTGGCTGTTTCTCTCCCCTCAAGAAGAGAAAAACAGGAGTTCCCGCTATGGCTCAGTGGCAACAAACCCAACTAGTATCCATGAGGATGTAAATTTGATCCCTGGCCTCGCTCAGTGGGTTAAGGATCTGGTGGTATAGGTCACAGAAATGGCTTGGGTCCCATGTTGCTGTGGCTGTGACATAGGCTGGCAGCTGCAGCTCTGACAACACAAAAGGAGCCGTGAAGCATGGGTAGGGCTCTGTTGGCAGAAGTGAACAGATACTCTGAGCCAAAGGAAAACTATAGTAAAGGCCGAGAAGTTGGTGAATTTAGATCCTAAGAAAGAGACAGCAGGTGGAAACCGTGGGCAACTAGGAGAGAAAGGCAAAGAGGGGCTGGAGATCCAAGAGTAATTACCCAGGAGTGGCATCAACACCAACAAAACATCCTTAAGCTTCTCCTTCTTACATCTCACAGACGGTAGCAAGGGATTTCTATGAGCAGCTTAGAATAATCAGAGATTCAGTTAAATCAGCAGTCCTTTCATTAATCCTACCAACCAGCCACCACCTGCTGCTCCTGCACTCCCATTACCCAGAGGCTCTCCCCAGATGTCTTGCTTAAAGTGATAGCCCGATGGACATGTGGGGCGAAAAAAGACAGCATGTATTAGAGCACCTTTTAAAACCACCCAGAGCTGAGCAACTCTGTTCTACTTCCTGCTCCCCTGACACGTTTCTAACCTCTGATTTTTTTCTGTGGTGAGGAAGAACAGACATTCCTTCATGATCAAGCTAGAACTGGTCTCTCTTGATCTATCCATTAGGATTATCTGTCCTGAATGGGACAAGCTGGGAAAAGTGCTAATGAAATCCTGAAGTTCATGAAGTACTTGCTTCATGAACTCTGGAAAATGCATTCTACTTGTTTAGGTATACTTCTTAAGACCCACCCTGCCCTGCCCTGCCCTGATTCTTCATTCACTCACTCACTCACTCATTCAGCAAGTATCTACTGAGCCATACTGTACTGTGCAAGGAACTATGTTGGGCCTCGGGGCTACCTCTCCGAGCTTGTGTCCTTCCACTTTTCTCCTGGGTCATGCTATTCTTATCACACCAGCTGCTTGCTATTTCCCCAGAATACCAACTATGCTTCTGCTTCAGCTGTGCTTGTTATTCCCTCTGCCTAGAATACTCTTCCCTCAGATACGCTCATGAATCCCTCTCCCTCACCTCATTCAGGTGTCAAAGAGACTGGCTCGGGTCCCTCTAGAAAAACAGCACTCAGTCCCCTTATTATCATTATTTTTCTCCATAGCATGGACATTTTCTATCTATTCGTGTTTATTGTCTGCTACCTCACTAGAAGGTAAATTCACACTTACAGAGGCTCTGCCTGCTCTGCTCACTGCTGTGGCCCCAGAACTTAGGACAGTACTTGGCTTGTGGAAGACAGAGACGTATCTGCTAACACACTGTTGAATGGAGGGAAGGTGCTCAGAGCAGGAGAATGACATGGTCAGAGCTAAAAACAAACTGCTGGCTGCACTACAATTATCCCCTTAAGAGTCTGTAGGAACCCTGAGCATGCTGCTAGAGCTAACGAATCCCCAGGTTAGGCAGGAGTTCCCACTGTGATGCCATGGCTTAATCATCTGGCTTGCTTCTGTGGAGGCACTGCTTCAGTCTCCAGCTGGATCCCCGGCCCAGTGCAGCGGGTTAAGGATCTGGGATTGCTGCATCTGTGGCGTAGGTTGCAGCTCCAGTTCAGATTCCATCCGTGGCTGGGGAACTTCCATATGACATGGGCCAAAAATGAAAAAGGACAAGAATCCCTTGAATAGTCAGTTGGGTAAAAGGTGAAGAGGGTCTGAATTAGGATTACTCTGAATTACTGAGGTGTTGTGCAGACACCTCAGTAAATGAGTCGGTCACAGCCCCTGCTCTCATGGAGCTATGATACTATAAATAATTATCATTGCAATAAATGCCACAAAATACACATAAAAAGAGGGGACGAGCCAAAACTAATCCCAGAGTTTCAATCTTACATAACCAAATGGATGGTGTGCCGTCCTTACATAAAGCGAACAGAAGAAGAGATGGTTTAGAAGGGAAAGAGGCTTCATTTTAGACTTAATTCCATTTTAGACTTAGTGAGTATGAAATCAATGGGACAAATGAAAATGCAGGTCTACCATTTAAGAGCAACACAAGGGGTCTAAATATAGATTAAAAAGCCATTTGTAATTTGTAGACTTGTCAACAAAACTTTAGTTGGAAAACAGGTTAGCATGCGTGTTTTGAGGACCCTCAGGATAGCTCTATTAAGGTTATGTGACATTTAGATATTACAAATCAGCACAGGAAGAATAAGCTTATAACATGTGGGCATCACTTAAATATATATCTCTTAGAAGTCAGTCCCTTTTAAGTGACCAACTGAAGTGCAGCCACAGGGCTGAGCTAATAAAATTTGGCTCCTAACAAGTGAAGTGGCTTACCACAAAAGCTAACGAATGAGAAAGATTACTCCTCAGTATGAAATGTTTCTGATCAGTGGGTTTGGATACAGAGACAAATTCTGTTTTTAGTGTCTCCCCAGAAAGCTCTATAAGCAATCTCACATCTCTCTTGACTACTTGGTAACAAGTCTTTTTCAGCTTGTCCTTTTTTTTTTTTTTTTTTGCTTTTTTACGGCCACATCCGCGGCATATGGAGGTTCCCAGGCTAGGGGTCAAATCGGAGCTACAGCTGCTGGCCTACGTCACAGCCACAGCAACGCCAGATCCGAGCCGCTTTTGCAACCTACGCCACAGCTCACGGCAACGCCAGATCGTTAACCCACTGAGCAAGGTCAAGGATCGAACCTGCAACCTCATGGTTCCTAGTCGGATCCGTTAACCACTGCGCTATGACAGGAACTCCCGTCCCTTCTTTTTTAATTGTGATCGGATATACATAAAATTTACCATTTTGACCACTTTTAAATGTACAGTTCAGTGCCATTAAGTACATTCCTATTGTTGTGCCACCACTATCACCACCATCTCCAGAACGTCTTCATCTTCTTAAACTCAAACTTTGCACCCATTAAACACTAACTCCCCATTCCTTCCTTCTCTTAGACATTTCTATTTTTTTTTTTCCAGGCTGCACCCATGGCATATGGAAGTTACCAGTCTAAAGGTAAATTGGAGCTGCAGCTGTCAGCCTACACCACAGCCACAGCAAAGGTGGAATCCAAGCCATATCTTTCACCTATGCCACAGTTTCCAGCAATACCAGGTCCTTAACCCATTGAGTGAGGCCAGGGATCAAACCCACATCCTCACGGAGACCAGCTGGGTTCTTAACACACTGAGCCACAATGGGAACTCCTCTGCTTTTTATTTTATGAATTTGACTACTCTAGTTTCCTCATGTAAGAGGTATCATATAATATTTGTCCTTTTGTGATTGGCTTATTTCAAAACTTAACATAATGTCTTTAAGGTTCATCCATGCCGTATTATGTGTAATAATTTCCTGGCTTTTTAAGGCTGAATAATATTCCACTGTACATATGGACAATTATTTCATTGTATATATGCAACAAAATGTACTTTTTTTTTTTTTCTTTTTGAGTTTTAGGGCTGCAAGTGTGGCATATGGAAGTTCCCAGGCTAGGGGTTGAATTGGAGCTGCAGTTGCTGGCCTACGCCACAGCAATGTAGGACTCAAGCCATATCTGTGACCTACACCACAACTCACGGCAACACTGGATACAAAAGCCACTGAATGAGGCCAGAGATAGAACCCGCATTCTCATGGATACTAGCCAGGTTTGTTACCACTGAGACACAACAGGAACTTCCCTGCATTTTTTTTTTTAAATCCATTCAGCCATCAATGCACTCCACCCTTGGGTTGCTTCCATCTTCTGGCTATTGTAAACCATGCTTCTATGAACATGTTTATACAAATATTTGTTCTTGAGCCTATTTTCTGAAAAGCATTTCTGTGTTCGCAGATATCCAGTACACTGCCCAGACATACCGGGCCATATTTGAACTACTGATCAACTCTGCCTACCAAAAGCCCAACGCCTTACCTTCACAGCCCTGAACACAGCCGCCCAGGTCCACAAGAATGCAGGAGTCAGCATGGTCTCCTCTGGCCCGCCATTCTGTAAGCAGCTAAGGATCCTCAGTTTCAACTGACAGAAAGGGCGGACTGTGTCTTTAGTTCATGCTTTGGAATAGTCTGCTTCAAGCTTCATCAGAGCTACAAGACTTTAAAGATGAGATGTAAAATGTAACAGTTATTTCTCCTATGTCAGTTATTTAGTCACCAACCAGGACAGTCCCACGATCACCTGCATTGAGCTGGCAAAATAAAGTTTTTCACTTCTGGTTCACCTGTACTCTTCAACATGAGATGCTTACAATCTCCAAAACTACAGAACTATAATGCTGGAGCAATAAAGCAAGTGTAATCTACTCCAAAAGCCTTAAACTTTACAAAGGCCAAATCAGTATACAACAGAGATCAGCCAATGGGTTTGGCCCACACCTGCTTTTGCAAATAAAGTTTTACTGGAATAAGCCGATCCATTTGTTTATATATTGTGTATATCAGAGTTCAGTAGTTGCAGTTAAAAATGTATGGCTCACAAATCCGAATACATTTACTATCTGGCTCTTTACAGAAAATGCTTCTCAGCTCCTAGTTCACACATCTTGGTTCATTCTCTTTTCTCCCCAACTGGAAACAAGTGATGATGTGATCATCTGTTTAGATAGAAAAGGTGTAAACTAATTGTGGAGAAGCTGGTTGGTTTCTGTGCCAAAGAGCCCATGGGAGTGCCAACACTCAAACCTAAAGTAGGAAGGTAGATGCTATGCTTCCAATTCCGTAGATCCTAAGAATACATCCTTAGAAAAGCAATGTGATCTCATTTTCCATCAACTAGCCCACAAGCTGAACCAGGCACGGCCAAAGGACAAACAATAGAGTCTCATGAACAAAACAATAAAGGAACCACCTGCAATAAGAAACATTACCAACACAGGCTTCTTAAATTCACCCAACTGGTCAGCCAAGCTCCAGAAGCCTCAGGGTGAACCCCACGAATGCTGCTCAGTTAGTAACTGATTTTCCAATACACGCCCAACTCTTTCCCTACCTCCATGTTAGGCAGCATCAAGCCCTCTCCTCCTCCTAATCGGTGTCCAAATTTAACAGCATCACTCACAGCATAACTCATAGAACAAAGAGCAAAACTAACTTTTTGATGAGTATGAATTCATATCACAAGTGCACATTGTTGGAGTTCCTGTCGTAGCTCAGTGGTTAATGAATCCGACTAGGATCCATGAGGTTGTGGGTTTGATCCCTGGCCTTGCTCAGTGGGTTAAGGATCCAGCATTGCCGTGAGCTGTGGTGTAGGTCACAGACGTGGCTCAGATCCCGCGGCGTAGGCCAGTGGCTACAGCTCCTGTTAGACCCCTAGCCTGGGAACCTCCATATGCCGCGGGTGCAGCCCTAGAAAAGGCAAAAAGACAAAAAAAAAAAAGTGTACACTGTGATACACACACACATGCTCTCAAGAAGTACATTCTTCCCC
Organism: Catagonus wagneri; assembly: GCA_004024745.2. NCBI lineage: Eukaryota > Metazoa > Chordata > Mammalia > Artiodactyla > Tayassuidae > Catagonus > Catagonus wagneri. The sequence goes on along the minus strand of PVHT021183699.1, from coordinate 30,905,104 downwards.
TTAGTTCTAATTACTCATTAAAAAGAGGTGAAGTGAAAACAAACACAACTACCTGAAAAGTCAGCAGAAACCTCCGGGAATGAACATATTCAAAAGCACAATATTTCCCAATAGTGTGTCATTTCCAAATCAAAAGAATTCGTATGTCCAGAAGACTAGCAGAAAAAAGCCTGCATCTGTCTTCTCTCCTGAATCTAGCCATACACATCACTGTCTGCCATGCTCAAAGATGACATTGCAGATGGTATTTGTTCCCTGCTCTGCTTGATACCATTAGCAGGGAAGGCAAGTAATCTGACAGAGGATGTAAAAGCCTCACTTCCACCAGCAAACAGCTGTGTTGGATCTCAAATAATACAGCTTTGTGCCTTTGGCAATCCTTTAATATCTCTAAGCCTCAGGGTTTTTTCATCGGTAAAATGGATGGCTTTGATGGGGACCTCTATGACTCCTTTTAATATATTATTCTACCTCTATAATTATACCTGTATAACTCACTATACTACACATAACATAAAAATGCCATACATCGACAAGTTCTTACCTCACTTCCTTACATCCTTCTCCACCTACTCTTTCATCACAAAATCAGTGTGACAACAAATTATGCAAGATTCCAGACTCAAATATGTGGCTCTTGAAGTCAGTTTCAGTGAAAATTATGTACTTGGCTATAGTGGGTCAAAAGAAAATATTCTAATACTATGCCTTTCATCCATGGAAAAGACATTTCCTTGTAAAAGCTAAATACTCAGATCTGGATTCAAAACTTTAGGGGCTCCCATTGTGGCTCAGTGGGCTAAAGGACTCAGTGTTGTCTCTGTGAGGATATGGGTTCAAGCCCTGGCCTTGCTCAGTGGGTTAAGGATTTGGCGCTGCCACAAGCAGCGTAGGTCGCAGATGCGGCTTGGATCCGGTATTGCTGTGGCTGTGGCATAAGCCTGGAGCTGCAGCTCCAATTCAACCCTTGGTCTGGGAACTTATATATGCTACAGATACAGCTATAAAGAGAAAAAAATAACTGTCCATTTTCAGCAGAAATTGGCACATCACTGTAAATCAACGATGCTTTAATGATAATTAAAAAAAATATATTTAGCAGAGGCCTTGGGAAAATGTTGGGAAGACTGATGCCAGCAGATCTTTGAGGAGCCATTTATTAGTGGTTGGAAAACAAAGAGTGTGTGTCTGTGTGTGTGAAGAAGGCTCCTCTCTCTTCTAAGCTTGTGGGTCAGTGAATAGTACACAGATTTGGTGACCCCATTCTGCTCTCACAAGGAAAAATAAAGTAGTATGTGAGGAAAGAATAGAAATACAGGAATCCGGTGAGTCTAGATCTTACGAATAAGAGACTGTGAAGAACAGGCATTGAGTCTGGGGAGTCTGCCCAATTCTCTAGACCCGGATGAATGTGACAGATGAGGCCTGAGCGCTGGGCTCCTCGCAGCCCAGAGGAGAGGAGATGAAACCAACTGCTGGGAAGAGGAAGTCAGAGCCTCTGTGAATGCAAAATTTTACCTAGACCAAGTCTTTTTTTTTTTTTTTTAGGGGCAGTCCCCGTGACATATGAAGGTTCCCAGGCTAAGGGTCCAATCGGAGCTGCAGCTGCCAGCCTACGCCACAGCAACTCAGGATCCAAGCCAAGTCTGCGACCTACACCACAGCTCACGGCAACGCTGGATCTTTAACCCACTGAGTGAAGCCAGAGATTGAACCCACAACCTTATGGCTCCTAGTCGGATTCGTTTCTGTTGCACCACAACCGGAACTCCATACCTAGACTAAGTCTTACGCTATAGGTTGCCAAGAAGTTTTGCACTACTAGCCTCTTAACCTTTAAGATAAAATGATTTGCAAGAACAAAGAACATGTTTTTTTTTTTTTTTCTGATAGGAGAATAATACTCATCTCAATTCATAATCCTATATCCAAAGACGAGCTTCAGGGGAATTGCCCTCATGACTGAAGGCAAAATTTTGCACATATATAAAATAAGTATGTGCAGTTTTCTAGGGAGAGGGTTCAACGCTCTAAGTTTTTCAAAGAGGCTCAAGTCACCATATGAAATGTGATTTTTAAAAATCCAATATATTACCTTTTTGTTAAGCCTCTGCTTAACTCTTCAACAGGCTCCCAAGGAATTTAAATTTCAAATATTTCCAATCAAGTCTTGGGAGTTCCCACTGTGGCACAGTGGGTTAATGATCCAGCTTGTCTCTGGAGGCCCATGTTCGATCCCTGGCCTGGATCAGAAGGTTAAGGGTTACAGCATTGCATAGAAGAAGAAAAAAAAGAACAGAAAATTAAGCAAGGCTCAAGAGTTGGCAGCGAATTCTGAGAAAGTGGCATGGCTGCTAATGCTGACCTTCACACTCTCCCTGGAATCTGGGAAGATAGGAAAGGTGACATGTTGTCAAGGATGAGTACAACTGACATCAGGTAGATTAATTCACGTGGTAGCAAGTGAAACCAGTTCAGTCACTGTCTGTGCTAGAAGAGGCAACAAGAGAGCATGACAGAACGCTTGACCTGGAGTCCAGTCACCAGGAGTTTAGTCTCTAGTCCTATTTCTGCCCAATTCAATCTGTGACTTTGGAAAAGTCCCCTCCTCTTCTGGGCTTGGTCCTCTTCTGTAAAATGCAGGCTATTTAAGCAGTGGTTTGCAAATTATTTTAAGGCAATGAACATAATATATAAATAAAAACATCCAAAATTAATCAGATGCTAAAACAAATTCAAAATGGCAGGATGAACATACACATTTATCTCCACTTCCCCTTGAGGGCAACCCCATTAAATGACTATTTATAAATATCTACTACTTCCTGGGTATTTACTATATGACTGTTTTAAGTATACCAACCAGTGGAATCCTCAACACTCTTACTAGGTAGGTGATAATCCCCATTTTACAGATGAAGGAACTGAATCACCAGCGTTTAAAGAACTTGTCCAAGTTTTCACTGCTACTAAATGGCAGAGCCAGGATTTCAAACCCAGATGATCCAGCCTGAGTCTGTGTTGTGCTACCTCTCAGACTGACAATCAAGGAATAGCAAAGCTTCCAAGTACAAAGAAGCCAAGAGAAAGAGCAGATTAGAAAGGTCATCATATTTTGGAAGATGAAAAGTAGACAAATGGATACTAACTTAAATGGAGAATACTGAGTGCTGTAGATGGCACCTCGCTCCATAAACCCCTCCAAAATTCATCTGTTTTCCTCTGAAGGTGTGAGCATGGGAAGGCTGAAAACAGGGAGTACTGGTCCCCTCCCCCAGGCAAACAACTGCTGCCTCATTGCACCAGCAAAAGATTGGGGGTTTATTCTCTGGACAGGATGAACCAGAGACTCCAGACTTGGGTAACCTGGGCACTGATGAAGACAAGAAGTGGTACTATTCAGGGGATTAAGTAAAGTCTGCATAGCGAAGAGCTCCCAGTACCCTCCCACAACAGGCTTGTAGAATGTTAACAGCCAGGCTTACTTCATGAAGGCAGAAGCCTGAAGGAAGATCCATGGTCTCTGAACATAATCTACTGAAAAGGTCAAGTCCTTCACCTTAGGTCTGTGGCCCTCGAAATGGAGCCCCAGACCAGAAGGAACATCCCTGGGAAACTTATCAGAAATGTAAATTCTCAGATCCATCCCAGACCTGCTGAATAAGAAATTCTGGAGTGGGAGTTCCCGTCGTGGCAGCAGCGGTTAACGAATCCGACTAGGAACCATGAGGTTGCAGGTTCGGTCCCTGGCCTTGTTCAGTGGGTTAACGATCCGGCATTGCCGTGAGCTGTGGAGGAGGTTACAGACGCAGCTCGATCCTGCGTTGCTGTGGCTGCGGCATAGGCCGACGGCTACAGCTCCGATTAGACCCCTAGCCTGGGAACCTCCACATGCCGCGAGTGTGGCCCTAAAATGACAAAAGGCAAAAAAAAAAAAAGAGAAATTCTGGAGTGAACAATGTTTGAACAGTTTTAAACAAGGCTGCCAGGTGATTCTAACGCCTGCTAGAGTCTGAGAACCACTGCCTTGTTGGGAAGCCCACTAATCAATAAATTCATCCCATATCAAAAAATTTACAACCAGCTTTTCAGTTTCTATTTACTTGGAAGACAGTCTGGAATCATCAGAAGTTTCCGGAACGACTCTATCCTGAAAAAGAGAGTTAGGGAGTTTCCATCGTGGCTCAGTGGTTAACAAATCTGACTAGGAACCATGAGGTTATGGGTTTGATCCCTGGCCTCACTCAGTGGGTTAAGAATCCGCACAGCCGTGCAGATGCGACTTGGATCCCACATTGCTGTGGCTACGGCGTAGGCCAGCGGCTACAACTCCAATTAGACCCCTAGCCTGGGAACCTCCACATGCCGTGGGTGCGGCCCTAGGAAAAAAAAAAAAGAGAGAGAGAGAGATGGAGAGAGGCAGTGAAACAGATTTTACGGAGCAGCTCTAGAGAAAGGGAGTGAAATGAGGCACAGCTTGGTTTACTTGGCTTCTCCCTGGCCCCTTCCATCACAGCGTTACTGAGCTACTTACTTCTCAGGCTCCACAGAATAGTTAGGAGACCAAAGAAGCAGAGCTCTCTACAGTCCTTATCCACCTGCAGCCTATGTCTTTATGCTGGTAGATAAAGCACCCTTAAATTCCAGATTCTTGAAACTAATACAGAAATTAAGACTGGCATTCTCTGGATAAGCAATGAGGTCCTACTGTACAGCACAGGGAACTATATCCAATCTCCTGAGACAGACCATGATGGAAGATAATATAAGAAAAGGAATGTATATGTATGATTGGGTCACTTTGCTGTAGAGCAGAAATTAGCACAACATGGTAAATCAACTATATATTACTACTAATAAAAAAGACTGGCATTCTCAGCTGGAACCACTTCTGATAATTTACTTGTCCTTTGAGTGAACAAAAAGTATTTTAATGGAAAAATCAAACAAGCATTTTTATGTTAAGGGGTTGCTATTCTCTGAATGTGCATAAGTGCAGAGACAAAATGCAATGCTTTAACTTAGGTAGTGTGACCATCCCACTGTCATGCCCTTTTTACTTTTACAAAAAATCCTTATAGCCTAAATCTTAATGCAGTCTCTACTCACCCCAAGTGTTACACAACCAGATCATTCTTCTGCTTATAAATCTCTTGTAGCCTGACGCACCACTACCAGGTCATCACCATGGACAAAAATCTCTCATTTACATTTACTTCCTCTGCCTCCTTTAGTCCCGCTCATTTTTCTCAAACCCCTTGGTTCCCCATCAAAGATGCTTTCCCCTCTCCATCCATTTCAATCCTCTCCTGGAAAACTAATCTTAGTATGGGTTTAGCGATGAAAACCTTAGGCCAGGCATTATGCAAAGAATACCACAAATTTTCTCATTTAATCCTCACACAAACACTAAGAATTAGGAATCATCCCTATTTTTCCATGTGGAAAACTGATGTTTAGAGAGGTTAAGTAACTTGTTCAAGGTTAGGACTTAGGATTTTAATCCAAATCGTTCTACCTCAAAAGCCACACTCTTATCCATTGTACTCTCAGGTCTCCACAGTCTGACTCAAATAAGTGGGGAAAAAAGTTTCCTTAACTTTGTAGAAAATAAGAAGAGAAAAAAAGAGCTCTGAATAATTTTGCTGTTTAAACAGGGTCTTTCACAGACGCTGACAGCCTTCTAGCCAAAGCTTAAAAGGGAACACCACCTGCAGCAGAATCTCCCCACCTGGAGGCCTCCTCAGGGCTCAGCAGCTCGGCCAAGGAGCAGCACAGCAAGAACCTCCAGCAGGAATGGATGCAAGGCACGGGGAAGGCTGGCTCTCGCGCACACAATGCCAACAGGGAACAGGTGGGTAAGAGATCCCTATTCCCCATGAAGCCCATCAGTTCATTCCGAGACCTTTGGGGCAGTGGTGGTGGTGGTGACAGTGCGCCTTTTAGTGAGAAGAGTAGCTGCCCATCTCGAAAGATTCCCAGATCCGATTTTAAAAGCTTTTAAGAGCCAAGGTAGCCCCTAACAATCAAGGGCAAGCAATGACTCTTACGGAAAAACCTAAATCTCTACGACAGCGCAGCTAACTTCGAGGAGCACCAAGAAACGTCTATGGTGGCAAGAAAGGGTGCTCCCGTGGTGCCTGTTAGAATGTAGAGACGTCCACGGTCCCCTCCTCCATAGAGGGTCTGCAAGTCCATTTTCCTTTAGTCTGTGTGACAGAAAAGGGAGGCGGGTGCCCCAATGTCTCCACTCCAAGGGCCTCAGCGGCGCACCTCTCGGTCCTTTCCATCTAAGGGCTAAGAGGCGTCCCTGTCCGTCTCCCCGCTCAGCACCAATCCCCCTCTCGAACTCGGCACCTCTCTCTCCCCTACACGCTCTCCGTCCAAGCTCCTTTCCCCACCCCTCTGCGCCCTAGACCTCTCCTACCCTATCCCCCCCTATCTTCCCTCCTCATTTGGTCCCTTGGCTCCGACTGCCTCACCGCCAGGCCCTGGTACCTTGAGCGTCACGTCGCACAGCTTGCCCTGCCGCCGAATCTCCTCCATGACGCCGTAGCCGCGACTAGGCAACTCGGACACAGAGAAGTGCACCAGGTCCTCCAGCTCCTCAGCGCCGTCCTCCACCATCTTCCCCTGCCGCCGCGACTGCGCAAGCCCGGCCCGCCGCCCCGAAACTAAGCAGGGCGGGGCGAGAGAGCGTGCGGCAGGCAGCTCGGAGCTCAGGGCTGGAGTCGGAAGGGTCTATGCGGCCGCCGTAGCCTCAGACCGCTTTGTACCGGAAGCCCGGCCGCCCTGCTTCCTAGTTCTTGCTCATACTTCGTTTCCTCGTTGCCAGGACCCTCGCTTCGCGCCTGCAGCTGCCGCAGTCTTTCTACACTAATCCGTCCCATCTCCCGTCCTCCTTACTCGGCCTTGACCTTACTCATATCTCAATAGAGGACAACGAACTTCATTTCCGCCACCACCTCGCACTTCCTGAATCTCCGGAAGCGGCCCGTTGCCATGGCGACTGTGTACACAGCCTGGCAGTGGCTTGTGCCGGGATTCGGTCGCTGCTCCTGCAGCGGTCGAGCTGTGAGAGGGCTCCTACCTCCGGAGAGGTGAGCAGGGATCATGCTCCTCTGGGGTTGGGAGGAGGGAAGCCGGAAAGCAGGTGTCGGCCCTGGAGGCGAACAATTGCTGGAACCTGAACACCGCTCCACCAGGGAGTTCTACACTTTGGCTTGGTGACCTGTGAAACCCGGGCGGAGGAGGGTGAAGGGTCGCGGGGACCTTTTTAGCATAGCCGCCGCTTAGGGTCTTCGAACCTAACGTTCTCTGGCGCCACGAGGGTCCTACGTCGCGTCTGAAGTTCAGAGACCTCTAGTCTTCTGGACCCTTATGTTTTCGTCGAATTTCTAATTGGAGTGGGCTTTGGGATTCCCGGTCCCAGCTCTTCGCTTTACAGGTGTAGAAACCTCTCCGGAGAGATAGGGATGGTCCCAAAACCCACTGCCAGACGCCGTAAAAGGGTCAAGCATGTTGGCTCAGAAAAAGGAGAAAGGCTAGTTCTACTTGGGTTCCAGTCTTTTGTTTAGTCCAAGGCCAGGTGCGTTTGAACTCTGTTTTGGGGGCTCTGATGCTGCTGCCTCTCTTGTGGTTATGAGGGTTCTCCATGAGAGCCTTTGTTCTGGCCAGGAGCGCTGAAAGATAAGGACCCACATGTTCCTCTCCTTTTCGTCTAGCTTTCAGGGGTGCTTGGTGGCAGTTCTTTCCCACCCCTAAAACAAATGAGGGAACCAGGAACCTCTCAGCAGGGAGGGCTTCTGGTGGCCACTCAGAGGTTCACTTTCTTTTTTTTTTTTAAACGGCCGTACCCATGGCACATGGAAATTCGTGAACCAGGGTTTGAATCCCGAGTGGCAGCTGTGACCTGCAGATCCTTTAACCCACTGAGCCAGACCGGGTTATCGAACCCGCACTTTAGCAGGGACCTGAACTGCAGCAGTTGGATTCTTACCCTACTGTGCCACAACGGGACCTCTAGAAGTTCACTTATTTACACCAGAAATAACTAAGGGTGGTGTCCTTGAGGAAGAAGCATTCCCTACAAGGTCCTGGGGGAGAAGGACCCTACTAAAAGGGAGAATGTGTTGAGGAGCTGAAGTTGGCTTCTTGCAAGTGGTACCTGGAAACCCATTGTCCTCCTGGAAGGGTTGTGATATTAGGGTTGGAGGCAGTATGGGAAAGGAGTGACATTATTTGCTCTTTGGGACTCTCTCAGTAGTGATTGAAGATGGACCCACATATGGAAATTCAGCCACCCTCTGACTTCCAGCCATGACCATCACCACCAATCACCATTTCTTAAGCACCTGCTCTGTGCTGAGCACTGTTCTGGACTTTGAGGGGGGATTCAAAAGAGATACAAGGCACAGTCCTGTCCCTCAAGCAGCTTGTAATTTAATCTGGGAGCTGAAACCCACTCAAATGATGCGGCATAAGAACGGTAACAAGCATTATTTCAGTAAGTGCAAAATGGCATGGGGTCCTCAAATGTCTGGGTGTTGAGGGCTGTGGGGTAGCCAACTCACAGGAAGGAGGTTGTTACTAGAGAAAGCTGATCCCAAGCGAATATGGGTCCTGGTGTGCCTGGAGCCATGAGTGTGAGCATGGGAAGTGCCTTGGGAAGCACAGATAGGATGACTGCATGTGCATGTTGGCAAATTGCTGGGCAGAAAAGGGGCAGACTCTGAGGAGAGGGCAATGCTTAGATCTGGCTTCATGCTGCCCTTGGGCTGTCAGTGGGAAGGGGTTTCCGGGAGTGGGGCTTGGGCATCTGCCCCCAGACCTATCCTGTTTCTTCATCGTCCCTTTCAGAGGGCACCTTGGGCAGTATCTTAACTTCCCTGGGCAAGAGGATGGTTCCCCAGATGGGTATGGGGATTGCTTCCCAGAGCTTTAGAGATCGAAGGTCACTGTTTGCTTGAGTCAACACACCTCCCTCCACTCTCCACTTCCCAATAGCCTAGATCAAAGTGAACTTGGAGATGAGATCTTCTCTTCAGTTTCTTCAGTGTGGGAGTCATGTTAGAGCTATTTGTGTCTTTTCATTTCAAGAGCTTAATTTTACAAACAAAAATTTGGAACTGAAATTGGACAAGCCATTATCCTTACTTACCTGAATACCTTTCAGATTCATTTTCTAAAAATTAAAAGATCTGAAAGATCTCATAGTGACCAGGAAAAGACTTCCACGAAGTAATTACTTGAGGAATGTGGGAAGTGGACACATGCTCTACAGTAGGCAAATGCGAAAGTAACATGTTTGCTTATTTGAAATGACAGCTGAAAGGTTTGTAATGAGGGTTAGAATTTTTTATTTTGTCTACTTCATTAAAACTGTAAACTGAAAGGGCAGGGCCTATTTACCTTGCTTCTGTAGAGATACTTAATGCCACTTGATGATAGTTAAGATAATGGTAAGAGGAAATCAAGTGGTCACCACATTTGACTATGTTGTGTCTGAAATGTGGAGGGATATTAATATTTTAAAAATCTGGAATCATTTCTATCAGATAACACTCGCTTAATCTCTCTCAGATAATACATATAAAATGTTGATAGTCTTTATTTAATACATGCTCCCCACCACCTTTTTGGCTACCACACAGCATGTGGAGTTCCCCAGCCAGGGATCAGATCTGAGCCATAGTTGCAACCTATGCCATAGCTCACGGCAACACCAGATCCTTAACGCACTGAGCAAGGCCAGGGATCCAACCTGAGTCCTCATGGATACTAGTTGGATTCTTAACCTGCTGAGCCACAATGGGAACTCCCCTAATATACGCTTTTTTAAAAATGAAATAATTCGCTAGTTAAAAGAAGAAATCTCTGTTGAACAGGACTTTTTTTATAGTCAAGTTCTTGAAAATTACCTTTTTAAAAATATTGAGCATCTCATCAGCTCATTTGCAAGAGTGCATTGCAATTGTTTAAGCAAGTTATTTTTTTCCACAATAACCATGTTTATATCCCTTTTTCCCAGTTTGAAGGGGAAACTAAGTTGGCTCCATATGCCTCATATTTCCCTGACTCTCTATAAATTCAGCAATTCATTTGCTGGTTGTCTTTTTCAAATGTGTCCAGGAGTTTTCTTTAGCCTCAACTCCTCTATTTTGCCTCATGAAAATAAAGGTTATTTTAGGGACAGAAGCCTCGTTTCTTAATGAACTGGCCCAACCCAGCCAGGGACATCAAAAGAGAAGTGTATGATGCGGCACACGTCCTGAGCCTTGGTCCTCGTCTCTATTCAAAGTTGGTTTTGTAGATTCTGGAAATTAGCTCAGAGTTATTAACATTCCTTATATTCTTGGTCCCATAAAAGTGAAATTATTGAAATTTGAGAGCTCAGTTCTAGGACTGTATGACCACAAACTACTTGATGCTCTTGTTCAAATTATTTTTTAGAAAGAAAAAAGAAGAAAAAATATTAGAATGATCTTAGAAAAATTTATATGTAAAATTAGAAATGTTTCAATCTTGTAACAATTTAAAATTGTATAAATATAAAATGTCCATCAGTGCTGAACAAGTAAGTAATTTGGTATATATTCGTAGGTCTTTATCTTGTTTTCTAGTATTACTTAACTAGATTTAACACAGTTGTTGATGATAACAGATTTTTAGCTTTCCTTAGAACTCTTTACATTTTCTCTCAATACTTAATCCTTTGTCATCAGTATATAAGAGGCACCTAAAAAGCTGATTGTTTTAAATTCCTCTTAGAGCAATAAAAATCAGTGCATTTATTATGTCTATTTCATAATGCTCCTTGCTATCAGTAATCTCCACTCTATCAATGTTTGAACCGAATTTACTCTGTAGTAGTATTAAATATGTTTACACAGACATTCTCAGGAAAGGGTGTAGTGTGATTTGACCAGTGAGACTAATATCCAATAAAATGTGAGATTTCTTTGTTATCATTTAGAAGGTTGTAGAATACCATTTAAAAAATTTTTTTATGAAATGCTTTAGTTGGACAGGATATTAGGGATCTATTAACTCTCCCCTCAATACACCAATCCCTTTTATAGCATCTCTGCTAGTTGGCATCTTGACTTTCCTTGGCAGTTTATGGTGTTTATGGTCCTTACCCTGAGAAAGTCTTTTCCATTATACGACAACTCTACATAATAAGAAGTCATTTAAATCTGCCTTCTTCTCACTTATATCTAAATGCTTTCATCCTGTTCAGTGAAGCTACACTCAGCATTTATTTTTAATGTCTTATTACTTATGGTAATTATTTGTGATGGAATACAAATATATGGTGGGCTACCTGAAAGAAAATGATGAGAATATATGTAGTTTTGGGGGTAGGCAGAGGAGGTAGGGGACTGTGATTTTTCTCAGTGGAGTGACAGATAAGAAAAAATATTTGACTATGAACTAGATTAAATATGGTTCCAGGGAATCTTTTTCTGATCTAAGTTAGTCTAACGAAAATAGAAGAGGAGGTACTACATCTGAAGCAAGGTATGTTAATGAAAAAAAGAAAATTAGTACTAATGCATTTTACAAGTAAATATTTTAGAGGAAAACATAATAATGCAAAGTGTAAATGGACTCAGATACAGAACATTTCTAGAAACTACGTCTAAAATTAGGCCGCTAGAGGAGTTCCTGCTGTGGTGCAATGGGACTGACAGCGTTCTGGGAGTACTGGGATGCAGGTAACAATCCCCGGCCCAGCACAGTGGGTTAAGGATCTGGCAGCTGGGGCTTATGTCGCAACTGCAGCTCAGATCTGATCCCTGGCCAGGGAACTCCAAGTGCTGCAGGGTGGCCTAAATAAATAAATAAATATATAAATAAATTTAAATAAAACAGAATAAAAGAAAATCAAGACCACTAAAGGGAGCTTTCTTTTTGCTTCGTTTTTTTGGTTTCTTACCAGGTTTTTGGTAGAAAATGGTGAGGCGCCCTGTAAAGAAGGTAGTACATGAACTTGTTGAGCGGTGTTCTGTGGGCAGAGCACTGAAATGTTAGAGGGTAAAAAGGAAGACTGGCTGTCAGTGAGAGAGGAAAACATGGACTGCACATCATGTTTTCCAATCTTCCTGGTAAGTGGTTTGATGATGACTACTGAAAATCTATCTTTTCTTTTTAGCTAGAATGGGTACTAGGAAAAAAGTTCATGCATATGTCCGTGTCAAACCCACTGATGACTTTGCTCATGAAATGATCCAATATGGAGATGACAACAAAGTAAGTACAGTGTATTTACCTTTACCTCCCTGGGCATCTCTCTGTCTCCCCTCAATGCACAGTGACCCTGTTTCCAAACAACCTTTTTTTTTTTTTTTTTGTCTTTTTGCCTTATCTAGGGCTGCACCCGCGGCATATGGAGGTTCCCAGGCTAGGGGTCTAACAGGAGCTTTAGCTGCCAGCCTTCACCACAGCCACGCAGGATCCAAGCCGCGTCTGCAACCTACACCACAGCTCACAGCAATGCTGGATCCTTAACCCACTGAGCAAGGCCAGGGATTGAACCTGCAACCTCATGGTTCCTAGTCGGATTCATTAACCACTGAGCCACAACAGGAACTCCCAAACAACCTTTTAATGATCCAAACAGAATTGGTAAAAGTTCAGATGGAATCTAGAGTCCTTCAAGTCCCCCACAGTGCTTTTTTTTTTTAATGATTTTTATTTTTTCCATTATAGTTGGTTTACAATGTTCTTCCAATTTTTTACTATACAGCAAAGTGACCCAGTCACACATACATATATACATTTTTTTTCTCACATTATCCTTCATCATGTTCCATCATAAGTGACTAGATATAGTTCTCAGTGCTATCTCATTGCTTATCCATTCCAAAGGCAATAGTTTGCATCTATTAACCCCAGATTCCCAGTCCACCCGACTCTCTCCCCCTCCCCCTAGGCAAGCACCAGTCTGTTCTCAAAGTCCATGAGTTTCTTTTCTGTGGAAAGGTTTATTTGTGCTATATATTAGACTCCAGATATATCCATAAGTGATATCATGTGGTATTTGTCTTTCTCTTTCTGACTTATTTCACTTAGTATGAGAGTCTCTGGTTCCATCCATGGTGCTGCAAATGGCATTATTTTGTTCTTTTTTGTGGCTGAGTAGAATTCCATTGTGTATCTATACCACATCTTCTTAATCCATTCATCTGTCAGTGGATATTTAGGTTGTTTCCATATCTTGGCTATTGTGAATAGTGCTGCAGTGAACATACGGGTGCATGTGTCTTTTTCAAGGAAAGTTTTCTCTGGATATGTGCCCAAGAGTGAGATTGCTGGGTCATATGGTAGTTCTATATTTAGTTTTCTGAGGTACTGCCATACTGTTTTCCATAGTGGTTGTACCAGTTTACATTCCCACCAATGGTGTAGGAGGTTTCCCTTTTCTCCACACCCTTTCCAGCATTTGTTACTTGTGGACTTACTAATAATGGCCATTCTGACTGGCATGAGTTGGTACCTCATAGCAGTTTTGATTTGCATTTCTCAAATAATCAGTTATGCTGAGCATGTTTTCATATGCTTGTTAGCCATCTGTATATCTTCTTTAGAGAAATGTCTATTCAGGTCTTTTGCCCATTTTTCAATTGGGTTGTTGGCTTTTTTGCTGTTGAGTTGTATAAGTTGTTTGTATATTTTAGAGATTAAGCCTTTGCCATTTGAATTGTTTGAAACTATTTTCTCCCATTCCTTCATGCCTTGGGTGAGGCCAAAACAAATAAGTAAATTAAAAAAGCATTGTGAACAGTGTGGTACTGGTACCAAAACAGACATACAGACCAATGGAACAGAATAGAGAACCCAGAAATAAACCCAGACACCCATGGTCAATTAATCTTTGACAAAGGAGGCAAGAATATAAACGGGAAAAAGACAGTCTTTTCAGTAAGTGGTGCTGGAAAAACTGGACAGAGGATCCTTAACCCACTGAGCCAGAACAGGAACTCCTATCAATGACTTTTTTCTTTTTTGGCTGCCCCATGACATATGGAGTTCTCAGGTCAGGGATCAGATCTGAGCTGCAGTTACAACCTATGCCACAGCTGCAGCAATGCTGGATCCTTAATCCACTGTACCAGACTGGGAATCAAACCTGCATCCCAGCACTCCAAAGACACCACTGATCCTGTGTGCCACATCGGGAATTCCAATCAGTGACTTTTTTACACTGGTTTCTTAACAAACATCTCTCTCTCTTTTTCTCTCTCTTCCTAGACTATTGATATTCACTTAAAAAAAGATACTAGGAGAGGAGTTGTCAATAACCAGCAGACAGACTGGTCATTCAAGTTGGATGGAGTTCTCCATGACGCTTCCCAGGACTTGGTTTATGAAACAGTTGCAAAGGATGTGGTTTCTCAGGCCTTCAATGGCTATAATGGTAATTGAATTAATTAACTGTTGTTTTACATAGAACCTGCAGAACTCCACCCCCCCACACCCCTCAGGAAGAGGTATGATGAATAAAATAAAATACATCCTCACTTACTTTTGTTTGCTTATTTGTCCGTCTCCATGTTCTTATGGTGGAAAACTTTTTTGCTTGGTGACATTGTGATCGTGGCTTGATCCATGGTCCTGGGATCTTACCTTAATAGGAAGATTAAATGACCTTGACTCTCTGTAGGTCATGGAGATTCAACTATTACCCTGTTTTAAATCCCTCAAATATTAGTTTTGAGCATAATACTTTTATGATGAATTTGATAGAGTTGAAACATTTTTCTTTTGGCTACCTGCTAAGAGCTACTTCCATTCAGTCTATCAGCATAATCAATGTACATATTCTAGTATGGGATTATTTACATATATCACTAAAAACTTGAGTACAGTTTGATTTTCTTTTCTTTTTTCTTTTTTTCTTTTTTGGGGCTACACGTGTGACATATCGAAGCTAGGGTTCCGATAGGAGCCACAGCTGCTGGCCTGGGCCACAGCCACAGCAACGCTGGATCCGAGCCGTGTCTGCAATCCACAATGCAGCTCACAGCAGTGCTGGATCCTTAACCCAATGAGCAAGACCAGGGATCAAACCTGTGTCCTCATGGATACTAGTCCGGTTCATTACCACTGAGCCTCAATGGGAACTCCTTGATTTTCTTAAAACCTTAACCAAAAAAAAAAAAAAAAAAAAGCTTTCTTAACAAATTAAAATCAGAAAATTTTTACAAACTTGATTTTGTGATTATTTTAAAATAATTGGTAGAGACCCCTTGTGTAAAACCTACCAATTAAAATTTTAGATTTTAAAGTCCTTAGAAAAAATATATCACAATCTGTAGACTTCGCCCATCTGGTGGCTCTTGACTAGAATATTTCTTGTTTGCAAGTTTTAGGTCTTCTGTTTAAAAGTCCTTTGGGTGTAGATGCCCAAACATTGTAATGTATCTGGTGTGTTGTATACTGATGTGGTCCTTATTGGTCCTGAGGGGATATGGCCCTGAGGAAGTAGAGACAGAGGAGCTAAAGCCCAAGAAGTCTAGAGTCATAGGCTCTGGGTGCTGTGGAGCCACAAATGGGCAGTATGTGCAGGATTAATAAACACTGCTTCTGACTCCAGCTCAGATGCTGAATTAGAGCTCCTTGTGTAAGACCTCCCAATCCCAGAAACTATAGCATCCATGTGGCAAAGGAGAATGCTAATTTCCACTGCCCAGCATTACCTGGGCAGATCTGCTGTGTAAATGCCCAGAAGCAGCCTTTGGAACAGGGTCTGGCTCAGGCTGCCCAAGCCTGAGGAAGAACAGATGGGAACCAGAGCCCAGGGTAACTGTTTTGGGCAGAGACTGGTGGTGACGGTAGACCTAAAGCATGTGAGAGGTGCAAGTGAAAGTCTTCCCAGAGAGGACAGGGGAACCGGATCAGGACTTGTCATGATGTTCCATTTCTGGAAGTGTCCTAGAACCAACGAGCAGCCCTTTGGTCTGGTGAGAACTTGCAGTCTACAAAGAATTCTGTTAGAAAGTACCTTCCCACTCCTATCTCTACCTGGGGATTTTGAAAGCTCTTCTTTCTTCCTCTTTGGACAGCCCTGCCGGGAGGCCTAGCCCTAAGAGCATGACTGTTCGTGTCCTTCCTAAAAAAGTATTGGAGTTCGATGGTCCTGTCTCCCTCGTTTTTTTTTGGGAAAATTCTCTCCCAAAAAAATTCCTGGGATTTTCTGCTCTCCTTGGAAGTCCTAAGTTCTGGACATCTCTTGGGAGAGGAATCAGTAGAGCACTACATGGACCACAGATTCAGAGTAGCTGTCTGTGTTTTCACCATTTATATCCCTGTTTCCCTGTCCATCTGCCCTCCATGGCAGGAATTCCTAATGTCCTTGGCTGCTCCTAATGGCCACCTTCACACCAGGGTTCTGGCTGGCACTTGGCATATTGGGGGGTGGGAAAGCTGTCCTTGGAGCTGTTTTCCTTGATGTCACCAAGACGTGTTTTGAAATGTTTGCAGGCACCATCATGTGTTATGGGCAGACGGGAGCTGGCAAGACATACACCATGACGGGGGCAACTGAGAATTACAAGCACCGGGGGATCCTCCCTCGTGCTCTACAGCAGGTAGAGAGTGGGCCCATGCGGGGGACACCACACAGATCCTCTCTCTCTGTCACAGATGCATAGATACTGTCCACCCCAGCCAGCTCCTGGAGTTGCAGCCTGCAGGGGAGACAGGATACATATTGTGGTGTGTGGGTGTGTGTGTGTGTGGGTGTGTGTGTGGGTGTGGGTGTGTGTAAACCAGGAGTTCAGGTTCCAGGCTGACCTATGCCCACCCTGAGCCTCTTTCTTCACTTGTGAAAGAAGAGGTCAGACAGGCTTACTGGCTTCTTGCTGCTCTGATGGTCTGTGGCCCTGTCATTGAAGATTCAGGTCCTAATCATGTTCCTTCCTGGTTTTAATGGGGAAGAATGTCCTTATTGTCTTGCTCCGGCTTCTTCCACTACCACAGCCCCAGAAAGAGCAAAGGGAGAAGCAGGGTGCAAAATGAGCTTTCAGGACTGAGTCACCCCTAAGGGGTTTTGGAAGTGTGACTGAAGGCGGAACAGAAGGGATGTGCTTCCTTTGGAATGTGCTAGCCTGGTTCTGTGAGAATCCTCTTTTTGGAGGTGAGAGGCAAAGGACTTTTCCCTAAAAGCATCTTGAGGTTTTATAGCCCTGTCCTGTAAGAAGTGTAGATGTCCCTCAAGTGTATAACCATCCATGCTGCAATTTTTTGAATCAATATCCTTAACATCCCACAGTCAAAGCTTTAGTATCTCAGCATCTTAGACTTTCATGGTCTAGCCCAGCGCTGCCAATAGAAATATAGTATAAGTCGCATAAGCAATTTTGGGTTTTCTAATAGCCACATTTTAAAAAGTAAAATAGGGTGTTCTCTTGTGGCACAGTGTGTTAAGGGTCTGGTGTTATCGCTGCTGTGGTACAGGTTCAATTCCTGGCTCGGGAACTTGCACATGCCCCAGGCATGGCCAAAAGAATAAAAAGTGAAAAAGAATAAAACAGGTGAATAAAAAGTGAAAAAAAATAAAATATATTAGTTTTAATAATATATTTTATTTAACTCAATACAGCCAAAATATCATTTCCACATGTAATCAGTATGAAAATTATTGAGATATTTTACATTCTTTTTCCTTATACTAAGTCTTTGAAATCGGGTATGTATTTTATAGAACATTTCAATGTAGGCACTAAATAGTCATCAGAAATAGTTGCTCTGCATTTAGCTTTCATGAAATTTATGGCTGAAAAAAGTAGATTGATAAACACAGTTTGTTCCAAACATACTTAAAGGTTTACCAATCACTGAATTTAGTATCAGTTAAAAAATTTATTTTGGCCATGCCCATGGCATGTGGAAATTCCCAAGCCAGGGATGGAACTTGTACCACAGCAGCAACCCAAGCCACTGCAGTGACAATGCTGGATCCTTAACCTACTGTGTCACAAGGGAACTCCCAGTTTTAAATTTTTAACTGAAATTAAATGAAATTAAAATTCAGTTCCTCATTTGTACAAGCCACATTTCAAGTGCTCAGTGGCCACCTGTGTCTAGTATCTACAATATTGCACAACACAGATCTAGACTGTTTGAGCAAGGGGGTTCATCAGGGATCCTACAGTCCAACTCCCCATTTAACAGACAAGAAAGTTAACATCCACAGAGGGCAAAAGACCAGCCCAAGGTCACCTGCTAATAAGCACTGGGGAATGTACTAGGACAGGAAGGCCAAGTTCTGGCTTAGCTTCTTCCGTTACTAGCTAAGCAGCTGTAGACGGGTATTGCCCCTGCCCTGCTTTAATCACAGTGGAGTTATGAGGATGGAATTAAATAACAGATGATGTGAAAGAAGCTTATATTTGGTGAAAATCACAAAACAAGACATCTTTACCCTAGAGTCCTTTCTGCTCATCATGCCTCTATTTCTAGAGATTGTACATGTTGGAGTTTCCTTTGTGGCTGAGCCCTAATGAAACCAACTAGTATCCATGAGGATGAGGGTTCAGTCCCTGGCCTTGCTCAGTGAATTAAGAATCCAGTATTGCTGTGGCTGTGACTCAGGACGGCAGCTGCAGATCCATTTGGACCCCTAGTATGGAAACTTCCTTATGCCATGGGTTCAGTTCCAAATAGACCAAAAAAAAAAAGCAATAGCAATTGTACAAGTATTAGCCAATCTGTAAGTCAAGCCTGAAAAAACTACAACATGGTAACAAATATCACTCACTGGATTACTACAACTACTACTACTACTCCTAATTGTTGTTGACAATGACCGTCACACCAGCTAAACTGTGAATTCTTTTAGGGCAAGGATTCCCTCCTCAGGTAAGGACTCCCCCAAAGCTGGCTGGTTGTTGGAGTTCTGCTCTTGGTGACTGCTGTCCAATCTCCCATCTAGATTTTTAAGATGATCGAAGAACGACCTACGCATGCCATCACTGTGCGTGTTTCCTATCTGGAAATCTATAATGAGAGCCTGTTTGATCTGCTGTCCACACTGCCCTATGTTGGACCCTCAGTCACACCAATGACCGTTGTGGAAAATACTCAGGGGGTCTTCATTAAGGGCCTGTCTGTCCATCTCACAAGTCAGGAGGAGGATGCATTCAGCCTCCTTTTTGAGGTGAGATGATCAAGTCAAAGGGTTCCTTCCTTCCTCCTTTTCTTTTCTCCCTCTCTTCTTTATACCGAGAATTATATACCAAGAATTAATTCCCAGGGATATGTTATTATTTTATTTATTTTATTTTGTTTGGGGGGAGGGATATGTTATTCTTTTCAAAGTCATGTAGGTTGGAGTTGTATAGGCCGGGAGCTATAGCTCCGATTGCACCTAGTGTGGGAACCTCCATATGCTGCGGGTGTGGCCAAAAAAAAAAAAAAAGTCATGTAGATTGAAACTCTTATACGTTGCCGATGAAATGTAAAGTGGTACAGCTATTGGAGTTCCCGTCGTGGCTCAGTGGTTAACGAATCTGACTAGGAACCATGAGGTTGCAGGTTCGATCCCTGGCCTCCCTCAGTGGGTTAAGGATCAGGCGCTGCTGTGAGCTATGGTGTAGGTCGCAGATACAGCTCAGATCAGACGTTGCTGTGGCTGTGGCATAGGCCAGCGGCTATAGCCCTTATTAGACCCCTAGCCTGGGAACCTCCATATGCTGCGGGTATGGCCCTAAAAAGACAAAAAGACAAAAAAAAAATTTTTATTATAGGACCTAGCAGTTCTACTCCTAGGTATCTGCCCAAGAGAATTGAAAGCATATGTGCACACGAAGACATGTACACAAATATTCATAACAAGATTATTAATAATAGCCAAAGACTGGAAATAACCAAAATATTCATTAACTGAAGAATAAATAAACAAAACATGGTACATCCATATAATGGAAAACTACTTAGCAATAAAAAGAGAGCACTGTTTTATGCTATAACATGGATGAATCTCAAAAAAATGCTAAGTAATGGAGTTCCCACTGTGATGCAATGGGATCAGTAGCATCTTTGAAGTGCTGGGACGCAGATTTGATCCCTGGCACAGTGGTTTGGGGATCTGGCTTTGCCATAGCTGTACCATAGGTTACAACTGTGGCTGGGATATGCCGCCTGCCCTGGGAACTCCACGTGCCACAGGGCAGCCACAAAAGAAAAAAATGCTAAGTTAAAGGGGAGTTCCTGCTGTGACGCAGTGGATTGAGAATCCAACTGCATCCACTCAGGTTGCTGCAGAAGTGCAGTTTGTTCCCCAGACCAGCACAATTAGTTAAAAGGATCTGGCGTTGCCACAACTGTGGTGTAGGTCTTAGTTGCATCTGGAATTCATCCTTGGCTGGGGAACTTCCACATAAAAAAAGAAAAAAATCCTAAGTAAAGGAAATAAAAATGTTCACCTGTCAGAGTTCCATGGTGGCTCAGTGGATTAAGGATCCAGCATTGTCACTTCTGTGGCTCAGGTCACTGCTGTGGCACAGGTTCTATCCCTGGCCTGGGAACTTCTGCATGCTGCAGGCAGGACCCAAAAAAATGCAAATCATTGATTTTTCCTAATTTTTAAAAGTAGTACATGTTCACAACAAAAAAATATGGTAGTTTCTGTTGTGGCTTCGTGGGTTAAGACCCCGACATAGTGTCCATGAGGATGTGGATTCAGTCCCTGGCCTTGCTCAGTGATTAAGGATCCAGCATGGCTGTAAGCTTCCCGCCACAGATACAACTTGGATCTGTCATTGCTGTGGCTGTGGTGTAATTTGACAGCTGCAGCTCCAATTCCACCCCTAGCCTGGGAACTTCAATATCCCACAGATATGGCCATAAAAAGAAAAAAAAGAAAACACATCTGTATATTTAAAAAAATTACCAGTAAACTCTAACCCAAAAGTGACCATTATTAACATCTTGGTAGCAGCATTTGTTTATTCTTTCTTCTGTAAATGCTTTTACATCCTTTAGATTGTATCATCATATTATTTTATCCTTCATTTTCTTAATGAGGTGTATTACATTGATTGATTTGCATAGTCAAACCATCCTTGCATCCCAGCGTAAATCCCACTTGGTTATAGTGTGTAGTCCTTTTATTGTGCTGTTGAAGCCACTTTGCTATGATTCTGGATTCCACATTTTTCTGTCACTATGTCAGCATTCTCCTGGCTGCAAAATATTCCAATGTACAGATAGATCATTGCCTAGTTGTTGAATACGTAGGTTGGTTATGATTCACTATTCATGAATGCCTTTTAATTTTTTTAATTTTTTGTCTTTTTAGGGCCGCACCCACAGTATACGGAGGTTCCCAGGCTAGGGGTCCAATCAGAATTGTAGCCACCAGCCTATGCCACAGCCACAGCAATGCCCAATCCAAGCTGCGTCTGTGACCTACACCGCAGCTCATGGCAATGCCAGATCCTTAACTCACCGTGCAAGGCCATGGATCAAACCCATGTCCTCATGGTTGCTAGTTGGGTTCATTATCCACTCAGCCATGATGGGAATTCCTTCTGAACGTTTTTAAGGGTTTTGATTCTTTTTTTAAAAAATGTTATGGCCGCACCCATGGCATATGGAAGTTCCTGGGTCAGCAACTGAATCTGAACTGCAGCTGTGACCTGTGCCACAGCTGTAGTAATGCTATATCCTTTAACCCATTGCACCCGGCCAGGGATTGAACCCACGCCTCTCCAGCGACCCTGGCTGCTGCAGTTGGATTCTTAACCCACTCTGCTACAAGAACTCTTAATTCTCATTGCCACTTTGCTTTTCACAAAACTTTACAAATTCACACATCTCTAGCAGTGAGTGAAAGTTTAGGTCTGGACTCTAATTTGTGTACTATTCCACTTGTTTATAAATGAGATTTCCCTGGAAGGCCTAGCTGATTGCAGTGATATAAAAATCACTTGTGGGAGTTCCTGGTGGTACAACAGGATTGGCAACATCTCTGCTCTCCAGGACTCAGGTTCAATACCCAGCCCACCACAGTTGGTTTAAGGATCCGGTGTTTCCATAGCCACGGTGTAGGTTGAAATGGCAGCTTGGATCTGATCCCTGGCCCGGGAACTCCATATGCCTCAAGGCAGCCAAAAAAAAAAAAATAAAGGATCACTTGTGTGTGGTTCAAAAATGACCCAATTGCCTTGTTATTTTCATTTTTAAAACATCTGTGTTTTCCCTCCTCTTCAGGGGGAGACCAACAGGATTATAGCCTCCCATGCAATGAACAAGAACTCATCCAGGTCACACTGCATTTTCACCATCTACATGGAGGTAAGGGCAAGCTCTTTGGGAGGGGCAGTTGATTCCATGGGGCCTGCTCAGTAAGAAGCTTCTAACCTTTGCTTGGGTGTTTCATAGGCCCACTCTCGGACCTTATCAGATGAAAAGTACATCACTTCCAAAATTAACTTGGTGGATCTAGCAGGCTCGGAGAGGCTGGGGAAATCTGGGGTAAGTAGGGGGAACAGGAAGTTCTTCCTCAGCAAGCCCTGGCCCTGTGTCCAGCTTAGTGCCTGTACATGTGGGCTGTCCCTCACTGGGCATCATCTGTGAGTGTAGTCCCAAGCTAGGTACAGTGAAACTGGAGGGACAGAACTAGCACAGGTGAAACAGCTCTACCAGAGAGGCAGTTCTTACCTGACAGGATCTTTGTAAATATTAAATGAGATCATGGCTCCTAAATTCTTAGCAAGGTGCCTGGCATTCAGTCACTGCTCAGTAAATGCCGCATGCTCGTGTTAGCGTCTCTCGGTGTATGGGTGTGAGTGTTCACATGATGAATATTTGCATTGCACCTTACATAAATATTAATATGTGTGAGTAGCAGCGTAGGTGTTCATAAAAGCATGCAGTTGAGCATTCCTATGTGCATTCGTATGAATGTATGTTACCAAGATTATTTACTCAGGTATCTGCACAAATATTCCCATGTGTATTCACATTAGTGTGACTCTTAAGTGAGTATTCATATGCATATTCACACAAGTATCCATATTCACATGAATATTTGCATGAATGTTCCTATGAGCCTAAGATTGAATACAGTCCCATGACATAGAGAGAAGCCCCTGGTTCTGGGAAGGAGGCTCTGGCCTGGCCACAGACCTGCAGTGTTTTTTGTGGGGCAGCCTCTCTACTTGGTCTGAAGGGGAACTGACCTTTGGTTTGTAGTCTGAGGGCCGAGTCCTGAAGGAAGCCACCTATATCAACAAGTCACTGTCATTCCTGGAGCAGGCCATCATTGCCCTCGGGGACCAGAAGCGAGACCACATCCCCTTCCGGCAGTGCAAGCTCACCCACGCCCTGAAGGACTCATTAGGTGAGAATGATGTTGATGCACAGGGAAGGGGGACAGGTCTGATAATGGGATTGCTCCCTCTTGGTGGCGTGGACTCACCTACAGCTTAAAAAATATTATTATTATTATTATTATTACATGCATCCGTGGCATGTGGAAGTTCCTAGGCCAGGAATTAAACCTCAACTACAGTTATGGCAACGTGGGATCCTTAACCCACTGCATCACATGGGAACTTCCTTTTTTTTTTTTTTTAAAGCAAGATTCAATATATGCTTTCTACCAGAGATGTACTTTATTTATATTTTGACCCCAAGAGTGAGTGGCATGCAGAAGTTCCTGGGTCAGGGATCTAAACTGTGCCATAATAGTAACCAGAGCCATAGCAGTGGTGACAAGGCTGGATCCTTAACCCAGTGAGCTGCCAGGGACCTCCCTACCTGTAGTCTTTTCACAGTGACCTCAGACACACCTGAAAAGACAGAGTCAAGCACAGTGCCCTCTCCTGTCACCCACAACATGCTGTTCTGTTCATCCCTCAGAACCTTTGCTTAAGCTTTTGCCTCTATTGGCAATGACCTCATCCCTTTTACCACTAGCAGAATTCTTCATCACCTTGCAGACCCAGGTGGAGGGCCTCTCCTATGACATTTTCCCTTCCCTACAGCCTCCCTGACTAAGTAGTAGGGGCTGTGTCTTATCTTTGTGTCCTCAGACTTTCTCCTTGGGCCTGATGGCAGAGTGGTTGGTGTGTGATTATTAATTGAGTGTTCCCATGAGCAAAGCCCTGGCCCACAGGCCTCTCCCCTACCCCAGGCCTTGTTTCCCGTACTGTTCCCCTGGCTCTTCTTTTAGGTACATTTGGCAGCCTCTCCCTCTTCCCTTGCCCCCCAGTCTTGTGCATGCTTGCTTATGTCCTCTCAGATCCTGTCTCAGTCAGCTCAGGCCAATATAACAAAATACCACAGACTGGGTGGCTGAAACAACAGACAACTATTTCTCACAGTTGTAGAAGCTGGAAATTCCAGATCAAAGTCTGGCAGGGATGATTCTGGTAAAAACTCTCTTCCTGGACTGTAGATGGCTGCTTTCTCAGTGTCTTCACGTGGCAGAGAGAGAAAAGAGAGACCAGAAAGAGAAACAGAGCTCAGGTCTCTCTCTTCTTGTAAGGGCACTAATCCGATCATAGGGCTCCACCCTCATGACCTCATCTAAACTTAACTACTTCCTGTAGGCCACACTCCAGATGCCATCACATTGAGGGTCAGGGCTTCAACATATGAATTTTGAGGGGGCACAAACATTCAGGCCATAACAGACCCCTCTCACCAGCTCCAAAGGAATCTCTTGGCAGAAAATGTACATGGTTCATGGCCCTCCTCTGTGCTGCTTTCTGCAGGGGGAAATTGCAATATGGTCCTCGTGACAAACATCTATGGAGAAGCTGCCCAGTTAGAAGAGACGGTACGTAAAGAAAGTTCGGGCAGCCGGGTTGGAATCCCTCCTCATGCAGGCCAGGGCTGGGTAAGCTGACACAGTAGCCGTAGACGTGGTCAAGAGTGGAGGGGTTCGAGGGTCTGAGCCAAAATTCCTGAGGGGGGCCCAGCTGGGATCCAAATACCAAGTACCAAGGAGCAAAAGCTGGGTAGAGGAAGAGGCAGGGCAGGGGACAAGCTCAGCATGGGGGCCCATGTGAGAAAAGGCTAAGAGCCAGCTTTGTGAGGTAAGGCCTATGTTTTCTGGGGTGATGCTCCTGGGACTCGGAAGAGAGAAGGACAGCTGATTCCTTGTTCTTCAAAATCACACTTTTAAAAATCTTGGAAACAACCCAGGGTCCCAGGTTGTGGTTATAAGGCTGGTATGAGCAGAAAGGTGTTTAGTACCTGCCATATACAGTGCTGTGGGGGCAACAGCTCTCTAGAGATGAGTCATATGTAGCCTTGGCCCTTGAAGTCCCATGAAGTCCCAACCTTGGCTCTAAGTAACTGGAGAGGCCCATGGAAGTGTCCTTCAAAGGAGGGGGGTTTTTTTTTTTTCCAGCTAGCATGAGGAACGTGGGCACTGAGCTGGCATGGTGGTAGGGAAAGCAGAGATATACCTGGCAGAGGAAACTGTGGGCCTGAAAATGTGGCGCATGCCAGGAACATCTGGCCACTGCAGCAGGGAGCTCAGGAAGGAGAGGAAGAGGGTGCAGGGGCTCGAAGGGCCCTGGTGGCCAAGCTGAGGCCTTGGCTGTTCTCCTGCAAGTGGCTCTGTTTGTCACAGGGTTTGAGTAGGGGAGAGCTGCAGCCAGAGTTGTGACTCAGTACACAAGTGACCTGGAGAGGGAAGTTTACGAGAACCAGAGGCAGGAATTTGGGCTGGGGCAGTGACAGTGACACAGGTGGGTCCACGTACTTGGACACCCAGGCTAGAGCCCCTCAACTCTCCTCTCCACCCATCATAAATAAAACAGATTTAGAAATCTCTCCCTAGATTTTATTCAAATGGGGATGTCTGGGGCATGCTTCAGTCATCTGGAGAATCCACTAGGTGAAACAGGTAGCTTCCAGGAACACTGCAAGGCAAGGTGCCCCTGCAGGGCCTCCCAGCTTTGAGCATGCTTCCAAGGGGAGTTCTTCTGCCACACACCTAGAGCCCTGGGACTTGGGAAGCCAGGGAGGGGAGCTTCAGCTGACGTGCAGGCAGCATCCCCAGAGAAAGGCTTCAGGAACCTACTGGTCTCAAAGTATAACGAAGCATGAGTGAACCGCAAGAGTTCACTGAACTCATATGAATATTGGGCCTCCTGGCTGCCTAGTTAAGAGCTATGTCCTCTAAGAATGTGGATGAACCCCTCTTCCCTCATCCACTCCTGAGATGGTCACCACACAGGAAGCAACTCTCCTAGTATCTGCTGTCCCCAGAGACTTGTGCCCACACAACTTAGGATCTCTGCCCAGGACTGGGCCCACAGAGCCCTGAGGAGCTGCCAGAGGGGTTGCAAGAGTTTGGGAAAAAGGCAATTTGGGGGTGTGGAAGCCCCAGATTCTCTCTTCTGAAAGTTTTAAAACTTTAAAACAGTTCCTGTCATGGTTCATGTTGCTTTAAGCGATGACCCCGCTTGTGTGTACAAGGGAGTCATGGCCACACTTGCTGCTGTGCTTGCAGCAGGAGAGTCTGATTTCACCCCACACAGAAGCAGCTCCAACTATAATGACAGGAGCCTCTTCCAGAGGACTTACTGTGGGCCAATTCTGTTCAGAAGACATTCCACGTTTCAGTATTGTCTCCCACTGATCCCATGAGGCAGGTCTCCCTGACTTTACAGAGAAGTTACAAGACCTGGCTGAGGTTGTGCAGTTGGTCAGTCAGTGACAGAGCCCTTAACCACTAGGCTAGGTTGCCCAGAGAAAGAGCCCTTTCTGACCTTCCTTGGGCTATTTCTGGGTGACTTATCCCCCTCCAGGTCGGCTTCCCTGTTTCAGGGCCCCAAGTCAGCCGAACATGGTACGAGGCTGGGATGTTAAGGCCTGCCCTGTGCCACCACTGGCTCTTCCTCAATGCCAGTGAGCAGCCTTCCACTCCTCACAGAGCGTCGGTGCAGTGGGACACAGTGTTGGGGCTGTTTCCCAAGTGCTTGCTTCGTGGCTGCCCCATGGGCCTCCAGCCATAATTACCCCTGGCTGGCTGTGTCCCCTGAGGGAATTAGGCAGGACCCCCAGACGTCACTTCATGGGTCCATGGAGCATTCCTCTCTTCAGGGATACTTATTTCCTAGTGGACTCCTTTTACCTGTTCTGTAAATATCTCTACTCAAAAGTAACTGGCGGAGTTCCCGTCGTGGCTCAGTGGTTAACGAATCTGACTAGGAACCATGAGGTTGTGGGTTCGATCCTGGGCCTTGCTCAGTGGGTTAAGGATGCATCGTTGCCGTGAGCTGTGGTGTAGGTTGCAGACGTGGCTCGGATCCCGCGTTGCTGTGGCTGTGGTGAAGGCCGGTGGCTACAGCTCCTGTTAGACCCCTAGCCTGGGAACCTCCATATGCCACGGGTGCAGCCCTAGATAAGGCAAAAAGACAAAAAAAAAAAAAAAAGTAATTGACCAAGAACATAGATGTCTGTCTGATCTGTTTTTCAGCTGTCTTCACTGCGGTTCGCCAGCAGGATGAAGCTGGTCACTACTGAGCCTGTCATCAATGAAAAGTATGATGCTGAGGTACTAAAGGGCTTGTGGTAGGCATCTCACTAGGGAAAGATGTATAGGTTTGCTGCCTGGCTTCCCTTCATGCCTTGACCGAAGACACCATGCAATCCTGAGTTCGTCCCTCTCCACTCCAGCCCAGTGTTCAGAGTCCCTGGAGACCCCTTTGGGGGCTGCCATAAAGGTGAAAGAGCTAGACCAGCCACCCCATCTTATATGTGGGGCTTTAAGGGCTCTAAGTACTCTGGGCTTCTGCATGAGCATCCTTTGAACTGTTTTCTAACTAAATCAGTGTGGACCATCTCTCAGTTTCATCTGGTTAGGTCAAGACAGAACCTCTTTCCTCCCAGGTTTGAGTGATCCTTCTCAGCAGACAGAGCTGACCAGTCAGAGGGAATGTTCAGCGTCACCATTAGCCAGGGAAATACAAAGTAATAACTTGAGGAATTCCACTCTCAGACTAGCAAAAACTAGAAATTTTCTGACATTGCAAAATTATGGTGAGTATGTACAGAAATGCTTATTTATTTCCAGTCAGAGTGTCATTGACAACCACTGCGGAGAGCATTTTGGCAACATCTAGTAAAGTAAAAACACATATACCAGTAATTTGGCTTTCCTTTAAGATGCTTACAGGCTCCAGTTAGTGGGGACAGGAGCATATGCGTGCCCTAAGCCCATGACAAACCAACTGAACTTTCCAGACTCTTAAATCCTGAAAAATATAACGGTCCCTGGGGCTCTATGGATCTAAGCCATTGTTTGGAGGTTGAGGAGGTAGTAGAGCTCAGGGCAGTGGCTCTCAAATTTGAGCGGGCATCAGAATCACCCCTCTGGCTCACTGAACCACAGGTCACTGAACCCATTCCGAGTTTCTGATTCCACTGGTCTGGGGTGGGGGCTGAGGATTCAAATTTCTCATAAGTTCAGCAGTGCTCTGCTGCTACCATTCTGGGACCACACTTAGAGAACCATGGGCACAGTAGTTAAGAGCCCTGGCCCCTGCATTGCACTGTCCTGGTTCAGCAGCCAGCTCTTTCCTTCCTTGGCTGCATAACCTCAGGGAGATTCTTTCTAAACCTCGGTTTCTTCATTTGTAAATTGGGGGAGTGACAGAATCCACCTTCAAAGAGATATTGTAAATAAGATAATGGATAGAGACCTTGTAGCACAGTGATCCGGAAATGTTAGTACTCTACTCATTTCTACAGATCAGCAGTCACTTCTAGGTGTATATTCTAGGGGCATATGCACATGAAGAGATTTACAGAAAACAGTGCTGCACTGCTTATTGTAATGGTAGAACCCGGATTTGGACCCTGGTCATGTGTCTTGAGTTCCGCCTCTGTGCCTTTGTTTACCACAGAGCCATTAGGACACCAGGATCCCTTGCCACAGACAAGTCCTGAGAAGCAGCTGTCAGGAGCTCCCTCCAGTGGCCATTTTTTTTTTTAAGGCCCCACCCTTGGCATATGGAGGTTGCCAGGCGAGGGGTCTAATCAGACCTACAGCTGCCAGCCTACACCACAGCCACAGCAATGCCAGATCTGAGCTAGGTCTGTGACCTGCACTACAGCTCACGGCAACACCGGATCCTTAACCCACTGAACGAGGCCAGGGATTGAACCCGCAACAACATGGTTCCTAGTCAGATTCGCTTCTGCTGAGTCATGATAGGAACTCCTCCAGTGGCCATTTTTTTGACAACTAAAAGAAGCCATGTTCACAGCAAAGTTTCTCAGATGCAGTCCCTTGTAACTCATATGAAAGATACTAGGACAGTATTTATTAAATAGAAAAATGACTTAGAAATTCTGCTTCTAGTAATGCATCATTTATTCATTCAGCTAAAATTGATGAAGTGCTTACTATGTGCCAGGCACTTTTTGAAGCACTTGGGATGCATTAGTGTACCAACAGAAACACAAATCTCTGTCTTTGAAGCGCTGACAGTCTGCTGGGGGTGGGAGAGATAAATATAATGAACATGAGAAATAGCTCGATTCCAGATCCTGCCATTTGCAACAATGTGGATGGAGCCAGAGGACATTATACTAAGTGAAATAAGCCAGATGCAGAAAGAAAAATACTGAATGATCTCGTATATGGAACCTAAAAAAGTCAAATTTGTAGAAGCAGAGAATAGAGCAGTGGTTACCAGGAATGGGGGCAGGCTGAGAAATGGGGAAATGTTGGTCAAAGAATGTAAATTTTTAGTTATAAGATGAATAAGTTCTTGGGATCTTATAGTTTGGTGACTATAATAAATAATACTGTATTTTTTACTGAAAATTTGCTAAGAAAGTAGATCTCAATTGCTCTTAACCACACACGCAAAAAAAATGGCCACTAGGTGAAGAGATGGGTATGTTAACTAGCTTGAGTGTAAGTAATCATTTCACTGCATACATGTATAGCAAAACAGCATGTTGTGTACCTTACATATATATAATTTTTCTTAAAACCAAAACAGGTAAGTTCTAGAGCTTCATGGTCCAATACAGTAGCTGCTACTCAAATGTGACTGCTGAAATCAGTTAAAATTAAATAAAATTAAAAATTCATTTCCTTGGTCTCACTGGTCACATATTAAGTGTTCAATAGCTTTATGTGGCTTGTGGCACAAATATAGAACATTTCCATCATTACAGCAAGTTCTCTTAGATAGCACTGCTATAGAGTATGTGCTATGAAAAAAATTAGAGCTCGATTTTAAAAGAGTGTTGTAGGGGTAGCAAGGGGATTGCAGTTTTACATGGGGTGATTGAGGTGCTCCTAATTTAGAAGCTTTTGAAACAAGACTTGAAGGAGGTGAGAGAGGGGACAGGCAGTGTAGAGGCAGCAGTGCAGCCATTTGTTAGGACTGGAGTGAGCAAGGGGAGAATAGTAGGAAAGAAAGTAACGGGGCGGCGGTTCAGGTAGAGCCTGGTAGATCACTGTGTTTTACTCTGCACAGAGAATGAATTGCAAAGATGTTTTGCAATATTGGTTGCAGCAGCAATAAATTGGAGACGGCACACCTGATCATCGGTGGGGAATGATGATGCACTGCACCTGGAGGCATAGACTTCACTGAGGTGGCTGTTACTCTGATAGACTGGAAATAGCCTGGAGCTCTTGGATGTTGGGGTTTGAGACAGCCCTAAAGGTGCCCCTGCTCACTCTGTTCTCGGTCTCCTCTGTGCTAAGAGGCAGAGTCCAGGGGCTAAAACTCCCCTCAGAGCCTAAACTCACCCAACTGGGGAAAAGTCCCCAGCGGGGAGGGAATTATCTGAATGCTAAGATCACACTCTATGGATTACCAGGAAAGGTCAGGATGTCCAGGCACATGGTGGGGAATTAAAGGCTTGATATGGAAGAGGCAGGATGGCTTCTCTGGTGGTCCTTCTGCTCCACCCCTACCCTAATATGTTTCCTTGGCAGAGAATGGTCAAGAACCTGGAGAAGGAGCTAGCACTACTCAAGCAGGAGCTAGCCATCCACGACAGCCTGGTAAGGGCCTAGAGGTGGTGGTGGTGGGTGGTAGCTGGAATGCTAGAGGGACTGGGGTCTGGGTACTAGGTGGGCAGAAGGACTAGTTGGGGGATGGAGAAGGGGGTCAGGGCAGGGATGCTGTATTAGCAGAGCCTAGTAAGTGGGTAGAGGGATTGGGTGGACAGGGGGCCAGATGGGTAGGGGGGCACAGTGGACAGAGAGACTGGAACAGCAGAGACTAGGGGTGGGGCAAGGGGCTGGGGGGCCCGGGTGGTCTGATGGGCAGGGGTACTGGAAGAACAGGAAGATGTGGGAGGGGTGTCAGATGGTCAGGGAGCAGAGCCAGGAAGTAGGCAGGGGGATGAGGGGCAGGGGCCAACAGCAAGATAGGTCAAGGCCAGGGGAGGTGGGGCAGGCTAGATGGTGGGGGAGGGGCAAGCAGCAGGGAGCCATGAAGATAGGGGGTTGTGGCAGGAAACCTTCAGTGGCCTGTCTGAGCTAATGCTCAGGCTCCAGAGGGGCCTCAAGCCAGAGGCAGCCCCCTTCCTCCTGTGGCTCTCATCCTACAGAGTCTGCTGAGGCTCAGCCAGCAGAACCCCTTGCTGAGAGTGGCAGGCTCAACGTAGGACAGCCTTTCTTTCCCTGCTCCACCTGGTTGTCCTTGCTGACTTTAGCACCTGGCCTATGAGTCAGGCCCTTCCTTACAGGACCTGGTGATGAAGGGGGTGGAGCCAGATTGGGTGGCCAGGGTCTGTATGCCCATCCTCCCTACTTTGGTTTTCAGAATAATCCCTGACACCCCTGCTTGGGCTCCAGTGCTTGGAGTTTAACAGTATGCTCCTTATCCTCTTCCAAGGCCAACCGCACCCTTGTGAACTATGACCCCATGGATGAAATACAGATTGCTGAGATCAACTCCCAGGTGCGGAGGTACCTGGAGGGGACGCTGGACGAAATTGATGTAAGGAGCCCCTTAGGACCACCATGCCTAGCAGGCCTAGGCCTCCTTTTCCTGAGCATGCTGTTCTACCCTCAGAACCTCAAATTGAAAGGGTACAGGGGGTTCAGGGTAGGTGGTGCTGGACGCCTGGCCTCAGGGACCCTTCAGCCTACTGAGGCCTTGGCATCCATGTCTAGGGTTGTAAGGCTGTGGGTGCCCCATAGAGTGGCCAATAGCCTTAAACAGCCTTGGACACACAGGAGGTGGTCCATCACTGGTGGCACTAGCCAGGACCCTGGAGCCAGGCTGCTCTGGATCGAATCCCAACTCAGCTGTCTCCTGACCCCAGAAAACTACTTAAGCTCGTGTACTCTGGTAGCCTCACTTGTATGGTGGGGAGGGAAACCAAGTGGGATGAACTAAGATGCAGCACCTCAGGGACTTGGCTGTGCCAGGGCATTAAAGGATAATGGTCATGCTGACAGACCCCCCCCCCCCAGGGCCCATGCTGGAGTGGGCCAAGGAGGAGACAGCAGAACACAGGGAAGGGCCCTTGGGGGAAATGTGCACTGTTGGGCGGCAAGCCCCTCATCAAGGAGCTCACGGGTAGAACTGCCAGAGGCAGGCCTGGGACAACTGAGCGGCAGGCTCTTCTGGTCTTCCTAGCAAGGGAAGCTCTAGACTGACTGAGGCTTCAAGGGTAATGCTGGCAGGCTGTAGAGCCAAGAGGGGGGCTGATGGCCTTCCGCCAGCCTCAGATGTGTGTGTGTGTCTCTGCCCACACAGAAGGGTTCATAATGGAATCTTTTAGAAGCAAGAGAGAGCTGAGAACAATCAATTTTATATAATTTTTTTTTTTTTGTCTTTTTGCCTTTTATGTAGAGCCGCACTCGCGGCATGTGGAGGTTCCCAGGCTAGGGGTCTAACAGGAGCTGTAGCTGCCGGCCTTCGCCACAGCCACAGCAACGCGCGGCAACGCCGGATCCTTAACCCACTGAGCAAGGCCAGGGATCGAACCCGCAACCTCATGGTTCTTAGTCGGATTCGTTAACCACTGAGCCACGAAGGGAACTCCAATTTTATATAAATTTTTGCTTAGTATTTTCAAGAACTAGAATCTTTCAGTTTTTTAGATCTTCACTCAGAAAAGGTGATTTTTATTGCCTCAGTAAATAGTTTAAAAACTATTTTTATATGGTTTCTTTTTTCTTTTTTTTTTTTTTTTGCTTTGGAAGCCCACACCTGCAGCATATGGAGGTTCCCAGGCTAGGGGTCCAATCGGAGCTGCAGCTGCCAGCCTATGCAGCAGCCACAGCAACGCCAGATCCGAGTCGTGTCTGTGACCTACACCACAGCTCACGGCAACGCCAGATCCTTAACCCACTGAGTGAGGCCAGGGATTGAACCTGCAACCACATGGTTCCTAGTCAGATTCGTTTCCGCTGCGCTGTGACAGGAACTCCCAGTTTAAAAACTATTAATTAGTATTTCTCTCTTCTTGAGGAAGTTTTGACTGCCACTTTACTCAGAGGCTGTTTGCAGATATTTTCGAGACAGATGGTACAAGTGTTAGCCAAGGGGCCCTGGTTTCTCTTCTAACACAGATGCAGCCTTGGTCCCATGGTACCCTTGGTCTAACTCTGCCTGGCTCTGTTCCCTCCAGATAATCAACCTCAGACAGATCCAGGAAGTGTTCAACCAGTTCCGGGTGGTTTTGAGGTAAGGGAACTACCCCCACCCCACTCCTACATCAGGCTGCCATTTTTTTTTTTTTTTTTTTTTGTCTTTTAGCCTTTATGTAGAGCCGCACCCGCGGCATATGGAGGTTCCCAGGCGAGGGGTCTAACAGGAGCTGTAGCCGCCAGCCTTCGCCACAGCCACAGCAACGTGGGATCCAAACCGCGTCTGCAACCTACACCACAGCTCATGGCAACGCCGGATCCTTAACCCATTGAGCAAGGCCAGGGATCGAACCCGCAACCTCATGGTTCTTAGTCAGATTCGTTAACCACTGAGCCACGAAGGGAACTCCCAGGCTGCCATTTTTGTTTCCTATGGTCTGTATGCCAGCCTCCAAGTGCACCACCTTCTCTCTGGTGTGTGAGGAGCCAGATCAGAGTCCTCTGGGTATGGCAGGCCCCTGGTATCCCTGAGCTCTCAGATGCTCTTACCCTTCGTTTCCCCTGCGAGAAATGGGGAGGACAGTCCTCCATTTGAGGGCTACTCAGAGAGGAGGCTATCCCTTGTTTCTTGAGTTTATTAATTGGATAGGAGATCTTTTTGGAGTGCTAGCCCTGAATGTGGTCAGAGCAAGGCATGTTGATACTTCCAGCACCCCTCTCCCTACCTCAGGAGGCATTTGTGTTTATTTGGGTACAGACATCCCTGTAACCTGACTGGCTCATGCCGAGTGGTAGCAGAAGCTGGGCACATGATTCCGAAGGGTCTGTAAGAGACATACAGCTGGGGAAGCATTGTCCTGAGGCAGGCTTACAGTCCTTGTTAAAGGTCATCTTAGAGCAGTTGGGCTTGGCACATATGGTGGCTCCTGCATATTTGGGGACTGGACAGTGGGTACCTGCACTGGGGTGTGGGGAGCGAGCAGTGGGCATGTTTTGTCTGGTTTGGTTCATGAGAAGGGCATAGCTCCATCACAAAGGGCCACACACAAACAGCTTCTAACTCCAGTACTTGGTACTTGACCCAGTAGGTTCAGTATGCCCAAGGTGCTAGGGGTTCTTTTACTCTTTCTCCCAAGCCAACAGGAACAGGAAGTGGAGTCTGCTTTGCGCAGGAAGTACACTCTCATAGACAAGAATGACTTTGCAGCCATCTCTGCCGTCCAGAAGGTAAGCACAATTGCCTCCTGCCAAGAAGACTCACATCGGATTTTACCATCCCCACACCTTTCCAGAGGCAGTGAGTATCCTGCACGAAAGCAGATCTAGGGTTGCAACAGATAAAGATAACACCAGGATGAACACAGAATGACCCACTCAAGAATAAACCACACATGAATTCAAAATGATCTCCACAGGAGTTCCCTTCATGACTCATTAGTTAACAAACCCTGCTAGGATCCATGAGGATGTGGGTTTGATCCCTGGCCGTGCTCAGTGGGTTAAGGATCTGGCATTGCCATGAGCTGTGGTGTAGGTTGCAGACACAGCTCCAGTCTGGCATTGCTGTGGCTGAGGTGGAGGCCAGTGACTGCAGCTCCGATTCAGCCCCTAAACCCCTAGGCTGGCAACTTCCATATGCCATGGGTACAGCCCTAAAAAAGAAAAAGAAAAAAAGATCTCCATAAATTGGAGACATGGCTAGTAATAAACAAGACCAGTTCTCAAAGTTAGGTTGCAAACGGGCTTCAAGACCCTCAGAGTATGGAGTGAGACACCAGACCATGAGAGGAGTTGATGTAGAAAGTGAACACTTGTAGAATGTGTGTGTGTGTATATATTACTGGGGGAGTTCCTGTTGTGGTGCAACAGAAATGAATCTGACTAGTATCCATGAGGATGTGAGTTTAGTACCTTGCCTTGCTCAGTGGGTCAGGGATCCAGCATTGCCATGAGCTGTGGTATAGGTCATAGATGCAGCCTGGATCCTGCGTTGCTGTGGCTGTAGTGTAGGCTGGCAGCTGTAGCTCCAATTTGACCCCTAGCCTGGGAACTTTCATATGCTGTCGGTACAGCCCTAGAAAGCCAAAAAAAAAAAAAAAAAGCAAGACTGGGTCACTTTGCCATATGGCAGAAATTGGCACACATTGTAAATTAACTATACCTTAATAAATTTTTTTTTAAAAAAAGAAAGTGGACATTTGATAGGGTGGTCAGAGACAGCTCTACTGGGGACAGCTTGAAGTGACATCAGCAGGAGCCACAGTTCATAGGATGAACATTCCTACCTGAGACTTTGGTCCACATACACCTGGGTTCCCAGGCGGCACGAACCCTTATTCTAACCAGAAGACCTGTGACTGGCCTCTATCCAGGCAGGGCTCGTGGATGTTGATGGCCACCTAGTGGGTGAGCCTGATGGACAAGGCTTCGGACTTGGAGTTGCCCCTTTCTCTACTACACCTGGGAAGAAATCCAAGTCCAAGAAGACATTCAAAGAACAGTTCAGGTGAGTGACCTTCCTGCTGCTCCAGCTATTCAGCACCTGGCCCTCCTTGGCTGGTGAAGAGGAGGACATAAGTTGTCCTCCCCATTCCCCAGTGTCTTAGTTATGGATGGTCACAATGGATGTCACTCCTGCTAATACCAGCAGCATCTGTGGGGCCCAGGCTGGGGCTGGTCATCTGTCATCCTCACAGCAGTTCCATGAGGTAGGAGCTCATGTCTCCATTTACTGATGAGGAAACCAAGGCTCAGAGAGAAGAAGGCATTCCAAGGTTATACCAGTGAGGAGTGGTAGAGTGGAAGTGAGAAGCTGGGCCAGCACTTGCTCTCTGGTATTGCATGTAGAAGCCCCACCCTGCACTAGGTCCCTTCTGTGACCCAGGTGATTGGCACTCAAGTCACCTAAAAACCCCAATTCACCTTACAGGCAAGATTCATTTATGGGTGCAGGGTGGGAAGAG
The DNA here is from genome assembly GCA_004024745.2 of Catagonus wagneri. Classification (NCBI taxonomy): domain Eukaryota; kingdom Metazoa; phylum Chordata; class Mammalia; order Artiodactyla; family Tayassuidae; genus Catagonus; species Catagonus wagneri. Next base: position 30,868,591 of record PVHT021183699.1, on the reverse strand, counting down.
TATCAAGGTTCCCATGATGAACCAGCCTCCCTGGGAACTGCCACATCAGGCTGGGCAAAGCATACACTTTGGAAATAATGCCTGGGCTCACCTCTCTGCTCTGTACTTCTTTCACCCAAAGGGTCACCTTGTGTGAGGCATGAGAGCCTCTCTACCTCTGTTTCCTCATCTCTAAAATGAGAATGGTAATAACAGCATCAAAGTCACTGGGGTGGTTGTTAAGATAAGTGAGTAAATGCAGTCCTTGTATCTGGAAGACCTCAACAGAAATGTGTTGTTACTGTTATCATCACTTGTAAAAGGACATAGGCCAGAGTTGATTGTTGAAAACTGTCACATGTAGGACCAGAGTCGAATAGCCAGATGACCTGGCCTCCTCCAGCTTCTTTAGGAAGACTAGTCACATTCCTGCCCTCTCTGTTCTGCTGTCAGATAATCAGTGCAATAACAGATGGCTCAAGGCTTGATCTCCCAAGCCATACCTGTTGTAAGAAGAAAAGGAAACAGCGGAAAGAGCTATGGACATCTTCCATCAATTCAGTCCTGCTCACACATGCCTCTCTGGGAGGGAGGACGCCAGGCACCATCACTTGGAGAGGGAGGGTGGCTACTTTCCTGGGAGCTGGGTGGGTGCTGATATTGGTGAGACAGCAGGTCGTGGACTGGTCAGAGCAGCAGGGCTCTGGGTGGGGACTCTGCACCTCCTTTTCAGGAATGCCCTAGTGACTAATACTGCAACAGTCGTGATACTCCTTAGAGCCTATGCCCCACCCCAAAGGTCGCCATGCTTCCAAAGTGGAGAGTGCCCATTCTTCCCATTCCTGCTGAGAATGCCCATTCTTCCCATTCCTGCTGAGAATGCTGGAGAAAGGTCTTCCTGTTCTGATAAAAGGGAGAGAAATGCTCTCCTCCTCCCCGCCTTCTGCATGGTTTCGGGTTATACTCTGCCTTTTGGCCTAGGCATATGTTCATGGTAGGATTTGAATGGGATGGGGCTTCTGGTATATGAGTGGTAAGCAAGATTACTCTCTCAGCATCAGAGACACTGAGCTTGGGATCTTCCTGTCTTCTCCTTCCAGCTCCTTGGCAAGAAAGGAAGGTGCCAGCAGCCCTCTGAGTGGCAAGGACTTGGATGTTTCTACCTCCAAGACCCAGCTGACCCCATCCTCCAAAGATGGGGATGTCAAAGACATGCTTCTGCGGGACCGGGAGACCTCCAATATTGAGCCCTTTGCCTCAGATTCCCCAAGGGAGGAATTACACCCACCCAGGTGACCATCTAACACTAGCTCCTGCACCAGACTGTATAAGTATGATGTTCAACAAAGAAAGAGTTCCTGCAGATAGAAGAGAAATAGAATGGGGGTAATGGGCAAAGATCAGGAACACTCTCCAAAAAGAAGAAATAATGATGGCTTATACATGTGCAAAATGATTCAACCTCAGGAGTCATCCAAGATACACAATTCTACATGGAATCACTTTAGACCCTCCAAATAACAATTATTTAAATAATTAAACATGCATATTCGAATAAGTAATATATTCAAAAGATACAAAATTCTCAGGTGTGAGACCCCCTTCCCCCAGCTACCCAGTTCCTCTCCCTGGTGAGTCAGTAATTGAGGTTTTAGGAATCTATCCTGAGGAAATAGAGATGTAGACAAAAATTTATATAAAAAGACTGTGATATTGTACCACTAATTAAAAAGCAAAAGAAAAAAATTTTGGTGGCACCTTCAATAGCTAACATTAGGGAAAAGGTACTAAATCAGTTATTCTCTCTGCTTTTGAAATGTACAAATATATATGTACATGAAGAATTTTTCCCTAGCCTGTGAAAATTTCCACACATTCAGAGAACTTGAAAGAATTATATAGTGAACATCCTCTTGATTCTACAATTAGTGTTACTATACCTATTTCATCATGTGTCTATCTTCCTCTTCATTCCTCCATCCATTTTTCAAAATGGATGTCAAAGTAAGTTGCAGGGAGTTCCTGTTGTGGCTCAGAGGTTAACAAACCTGACTAGGATCCATGAAGGCATGGGTTTGATCCCTGGCCCTGCTTAGGGTTAAGAATCTGGCGTTGCCATGAGCTGTGGTGTGGATCATAGATGTGGCTCGGATCTTGCATAGCTCTGGCTGTGGCCTAGGCTGGCAGCTGCAGCTCTGATTGGACCCCTAGCCTGGGAACTTCGACATGCCGCATGTGCAGCCCTAGAAAGCAAAAAAAAAAAAAAAGTAAATTGCAGACAGTCTACCTCCCCCTGCCAGCACTTCATCTTATATCTCATTAACTAGAGTTCTCAAAGTTTAATAGCTTGAAAAAGTGCTTCTGTGAACAAAGATGTAAAATTATATACACTGCATGACCCCAAACATTAAAAAATTTATCAAAGAAGTCCTTGAACGAGATACACCAAAGTGTGGTTGCCAATAGGTAGTTTTTTTACTGTTCTTACTTTCCTCATTTTCTATGATGGTCACGTGCCCTTGTGTGCTGAGTAAAACAGAGATGAGGGAGTGATTCCCACACACTTTAGCTCCTGTCTGGGGTAGGTGGTGCTCAGGAATTTTGACTTCCTGCTCACAGAAGACCCAGGTAGAAAGAGAAGTGCCTGGTGGCTCTAAGACAGCTGCCCCATTTTCCCCTCCTCTTCCCCCCTCTGTCTTCAGGCCCAGCACTCCACCCTGCAAGTCTGTGGCCTTTGAGGACTTCAAGAATGAGAGGGGTAGTGAGATCAACCGCATCTTCAAAGAGAACAAATCTATCTTGAACGAGCGGAGGAAAAGGGCCAGCGAGACCACACAGCGCATCAATGCCATCAAGAGGGAGATCGACATGACCAAGGAGGCACTAAATTTCCAGAAGTCACTACGAGAGAAGCAAGGTAAACATGATGGGAAGATAGTTGGGGGACTATGGGATCTGAGTCATTCTGCTCAGAATGGGGCAGCCTTGGCACTCACTGGAGGACTGCCTTGGAAGGGGGCTAGCAAGGGATGTTGGGGTGCAGCCCTCATCCCTGCATCATCACTTAGATCTAGTCAGCCTTGGGGGCCACAGAGTCCTTCTCTGTCAGCTAGCCTCTGCTTATGGTTCCTACATTATTGCAATATCAGACCTAGGTGCTGGACCTTCCATCTGATATGGGCTGCTGCCCCTGGAGAAACAGGTCTTTGGTCTTGTAGATGCTTCTCCAGGAAGATGGGTGGCTGGCAACTCCCACCTGGTGCATGGGTCCTGGTGTGGTCTCCTCACCGTCCATGGTGGTCTCACTGGGGTTGGGGTGCTGATCAAGGCATGAGAAACTGAGGGGGGAATGAGAATGTGTATACCAGGGCCAAGAGATTCACTGTCACTAGGACCATTCCTCATGCCAAACACAGAGCACCTGTGCCGGCCTGGCAAAATCTCTTCTCCTAAGGCAGGTGGTATGGGGGGCCCTCAAGGTAAAAAAGCAGGGACCCCTGCATAGGGAGAGTGCTCACCTGGTTACCCTGACCTGGCACCCTTGTCCCAATGACAGACACTGCCCACACGTGCTCTGTTCACCCAGGACCCTCAAACTTGAGTTAGGCGAGGACTCATCTGGGAGGAATGATCAAGCGCAGATTCCTATTCTCCAACCAGGAGATGTGGAATGGGGCCCAGAACTTGCATTTCAATGAGTGCCCATCCTGACATAAGTCATTGGTTCAGAGGCCACAGTCTTGTTCACAGACAGAGTATACCACCGGTTACTGAGCTTTCTCTTGCTAAATCACAACCCTGTTCTAGGCTGGCTTTCATGAATGATCTCACTAATCACCAGGGCATATCCAGATGGCATTTGGTTTTCTGTAGGTCAGGCAGATCATCTCACTTACAGGGGTTGCATTTTACTCATTTATTTCTCAGAAGGTGACTTTTTCCCCCAAATCCTTGGGACCATTCTACTCATACCCTATAGACCAAGCATGACACACAGTTCCAGGGAGCAAGGTCCTTTTTGGGTTTGGGAAGCAGAGGAAGGTGGGTGATGGCTCGAGAAATGCCCCCACTCAGAACCTCCAGAATGAAGGCCTTGCAGGACCAACAAGTACTTCTTTGTCCCTTCTGCTCACACTTTCTTTGAATACGCATTCCGTTATTATATATTTACTTATTTTAAATAATATATATGCATGCTATGCTGATATATCACTTACTCCTCAATATACTTGAAAATAGATATTTTAAAAGAATGGGATGAAGAAGAAATAATATTTTACAATATTTAGGAGTTCCTGCTGTGGTGCAATGGGTTAAGGATCTCGTGTTGTCTCTGTGGCAGCACAGTTTCGATCCCTGGCCCAGCCCAGTGGGTTAAGGATCAGTGTTGCTGCAGCTGTAGCATAGGTCATGGCTGCAGCTCAGATTCAATCCCTGGCCCAGGAACTTCCATGTGCCGCGGGTGCAGCTGAAAAATTAAAAAACAAAAAATATATAAAATAGGATTCCCATCTTGGCGCAGCAGTTAATGAATCCAACTAGGAACCATGAGGTTGCGGGTTCAATCCCTGGCCTTGCTCAGTGGGTTAATGATCTGGCGTTGCCGTGAGCTGTGGTGTAGGTTGCAGATGCAGCTCGGATCTGGCGTTGCTGTGGCTGTGGAGCGGGCTGGCAGCTGTAGCTCCGATTTGATCCCTAGCCTGGAAACCTGCATATGCTGCGGGTGTGGCCCTAAGAAGACAAATATATATCTATATCTATACATCTATATATACATACATATACACACACACACACACACACACACACACACACACACATATATATATACACATATATCTATAGATATATCTATAGATATAGATATAGATAAAAACTGCTAGGTACCTTAACTGATAGCCACTTATCAGCCCAGAACGGTCAGTGAATTTGAAACATTGGTCTTTTGTGAAAGAAAAATGAAAAATTGTCTTAAAAGTTCAACTCATAAATTTTTTCTTTGGAGATAATCAGAGAACCTCTGGGTAGTACAAAAGATGTTGTCACTCCCCATCTCAACAGAGTACTGTCAAGACTCTATTCTGGGAAGGATTTGTGGCTATCAAAGTGACCACATCAGGGATGGCCCACAGCATGCAGACCAGGTTGCTCTGCACTGAAGGTGGGGGTGACTCTGGACCTCCCCAGTGCAGACACCATGAATTGGAGCCCTTGTTTCTCCATTAATGGTGCCAGTGACATTTGATGTGCCTCACTTCTCCCCTGTAAACATCAGGAGAAGTGCTAATGCTTTCCTCTAGTACTTGGGGACTGCCTTGTGCATCCTGGCCACACACCTTAGTCACACAGGAGACTCACTCTCCAGGGGTCCTGGGTGGTGGGTGTTGACATGACACCTTTGCTGACCCTTCAAGGTGCTGTGGGCAGTGGATAACACTACGGTCCACTGGTAGAGCCACTGTGGGTGAGTGGCTCCAGAGATAATGTTATTTTGTCCAAACCCAACCACCCTCATCAAACTGACAGATCTTAAAAGGTCCATGCAAAGAGACCATGAGCATTAGAGATAACTAATAACACAACTGACCCCTCTCTTCCTGGAAACCTCTGATAGCCACCTGACACAATACAGACCTCTGATGGCTTCTAACAAGAAGGTAGCTGGTAAATGCTGAAATCTTCAAGAATGCAATTTGAAATGTGGGTTTATATCTACTGTTATTAATAAGAAATCTTGCCCAAGGCCTTGCGGTACTGGCTAGCAGTGGCAGTTTGTTTATATCATTTACAAAAAAAAAAGGTAAATATTTGTATAATAGAGGTTCTTACTGGGTATCTTTGGCTAATGGGGTTTAAGATCAAAATAAATGCTCTCTACCCTTTCCTCTGCCCACCTCTCCTGTTTGTCCTAAAAATGCCAGTGTGGTCCTCTGAGCTCCTTCTCCCCATGAGATACGTCTTGGTAGCCTATCCTCCTCATGGCTTGTCCAGCTCCTTGGTACACTCCGGCACTTCCCCTAGGTTTGTCTTCATTCTTTGCCAGCACTGTCCCCTCCTTCTAACCCTTCCTCTCCACACCTCAGGTGAGCACCTGATTCTCGGATCTCCTCTATCCCCCTGCAGGCGAGTATGAGAACAAGGGGCTAATGATCATCGATGAGGAGGAATTCTTGCTGATCCTGAAGCTCAAAGACCTCAAGAAGCAGTACCGGACAGAGTATCAGGACCTCCGTGATCTCAGGGCTGAGATCCAGTACTGCCAGCACCTGGTGGATCAGTGTCGCCATCGCCTGCTCACAGGTGTGCCATCTGGGAAGGATGGCCACCCACCTGAGATTCCAGGAGGCACAGGGCAAGGCCACTTGCCTGGGTTCTAGAAACAGCTTCAGAACTTCTCTCCGGCAGAGACAGGGGCTGGGCAGGGCGTTAGATGTATTTTTCTAGGACTGTGAGGGAGATAGAAAGGGTGAGACCCTGGGGCAGGAAGGGAACAGAGGGTAAGCCTGTGACAGACACAGGACAGACAGGCACACATAGACTTGACCTGCTTCCTCAGGGACTCTCCCATACCTCACAGTGCTATCTACCCATCTTTGTGCAGAATTTGACATCTGGTACAATGAGTCCTTCTTCATCCCCGAGGACCTGCAGGTGGCACTGAAGCCAGGTGGCAGCATCCGGCCAGGCATGATGCCTCTCAGCAGGATTGTGTCTCTGGTGAGTGGCAAAGGGCAGACGTGGGGATGGTGAATGAGCATAGAGCAGTGGGCCACCCCTTGTCCTCTATTCTCTCCACAAACATAGAAGCGTATGGGCTGCTCCAAGCCTCTCCTATGGGCATATACAGGTCTCTCCCCTACTGTCAAGAATGAGGACACACGGAGTTCCCTTTTGTGACTCAGAGGTAATGAACCTGACTAGTATCCCTGAGGATGCAGGTTCCATCCCTGGCCTCACTTAGTGAGTTAAGGATCCGGCATTGCCAGGAGCTGTGTTGTACGTCTCTGACATGACTCGAATCCTGCATTGCTGTGGCTGTGACTGGCAACTGAAGCTCCAATTTGACCCCTAGCCTGAGAACGTCCATATGCTACATGTGAGGCGCCCTACCAAAAGCAAAAAAATAAATAAATAAATAAATAAAGAATGAGGACACAGACACAGAAAACACGAGGTGTTACTGCCACCATTCTTGAGTGGCTCGTGCTGCCCAGGTGATAGTTACAGGGTGTCTGTGATAACACTGAAAAACATGGGGCTGAGGGGTTATGAGATATCCTGGGTAGAGTTTGCAAACACAGCAAAGGTATGCCGCAATGCCCACCACAGGCCTCGTCAGAGTGGATCCTGACAATGCCAGGCTGAAGGGACTCTTTTAAATTGGACCTCTTCTAGGGAGAAGATGACCAGGACAAGTTCAGCGAGCTGCAGCAGACAATGCTGCCCGAGGGCCCTGATTCTGTCTCCTTCTACAACGCCAAAGTCAAGACAGAACAGAAGGTAACTTGTGGGATTCATTTCTTTAAGCTGTTAAGGCCCCAGGGACCTCATTACTAAGACATCCAGGATCACACTCCCCGCTTGATTGATTGATTGGTTGACCTGCAGCATATGGAGTTCCCAGGCCAGGGATGAGCTACAAGTTGAGGTTTTGACCTAGGCTGCAGCTGCAGCAACATCGGATCCTCAACCTACTGTGCTGGGCCCGGGGATGGAACCTGGTCCCAACACTCTAGGGACACCACTGATCCTGTTGTGCCATAGTGGGAACTTATACTTCCCACTTTAGAGAGACAGAGAAGGAAGATCCCCACTGACTCTGGGTGACTCTGATCCCCAGCTCGAGTCCTGGGTCTGGGCTGGACCCAGAAGAGGTCCTATAGACTATGGCCAGGCTTGGACATGGCTCGTGAATTCTAAGCCAGCCCATGTGTGGTTAAGATGCCAGGGCAGGGCCTAGGGATAGCCCAAGGCCACTGCCTACTGGGGAGAACCTCTCCAATGGAGGCCACCATGCACAGTTGGCAGGGGACCAGGGGACCACATGCAGCCAAAGAGAAGCTGGACATGGCTTGGTACTCTCCTCCCTGAGCAGATTAGACTTAGAACAGAGGGTCTCCACCCTGCTGAGGCTTCAGCCTGGAACCAGAACACAGAGGACCTGTATACACTGCTTTTCTGTGCCCAAGGGCAGTTCTTATACAGGTGGTGGCTGCTGCACATGAGGTGACTGCCTAGGTGAGCTCATTCTTTTTGAACTATTTTTGTGGCATTCATTTACACTTTATGCAGGTGACACATTGTTTAAACATTATAAAGTGTTAAAGTACTACTATCCAGTCCCCCATCAGTCCGGCTCCCACCAGTCCTCTCACTTGTTTCTAATATTCCTCCTGTTGTTCTGCATCTCGCCTTTTTCACTTAACAGTATATCCTGAAGATCATCCCCTTTCAACCTGTCAATACTGCTTTGTTCTTTTTCACAGTTGCACAGTAGTACTCCATTACAAGGGTGTATCAGAATTCATTTAATCATCTCATATTGAGGGATTTTAGGAGTTCTGTTTCTTTACTATGACAAACATTGCTGTGATAATTAATCTTGTAAAAATGTGAAGTCACACAGGAGGCAGATTTGTAGAAGTGAATGTCTTGACCAAAAGGATATTTGTGTTTTTGATGGCTTTTTGATGGCTAGTGCCCAAGTGCCTGTTTAGAGCTGGACCCATTGCACCACCCCTAGAGTATATACGGGATGCTTGCTCCCCACAAGATGCAATATTCTACATTTTGTTTTTTCCTAACCTGAAAGGTGAAAAATGGTCTCCAGTGTAGCCTTGATTTGCATTTCTCTTATTATCAGTGAAGTCAAGCTTCTTTTCATATGTTTTAGGGCCATTTTAATTTCTTTTTTTTTTTTAATTTTTTTGGGAATTTCCATCGTGGCTCAGTGGCTAACGAATCCGACTAGGAACGATGAGGTTGCAGGTTCGATCCCTGGCCTTGCTCAGTGGGTTAAGGATCCAGTGTTGCCATGAGCTGTGGTGTAGGTTGCAGATGCGGCTCGGATCCCGCGTTGCTGTGGCTGTGGCAAAGGCTGGCAGCTACAGCTCTGATTAGACCCTTAGCCTGGGAACCTCCATATGCCGTGGGTGCGGCCCTAGAAAAGGCAAAAAGACAAAAAAATAAAAAATAAATAAAATAAAAAGACAAAAGCTGGGTATTAAAGAGATATTGTACACCTGTTATCCTAGCAGCAGTATTCACAATAACTAAAATATGAAAGCAACCTAAATGTCCATCAACAGATGAATGGATAAGCAAAATATACATACAATGGAGTATTAATAGCCTTAAAAAGGAAAGCAATCCTGGAGTTCCCATTGTGGCTCAGTGGGTTATGACTTGACTAACTATCCATGAGGACATGGGTTCAATCCCAGGCCCTGCTCAGTGGGTTAAGGATCTGGCATTGCTGTGAGCTGCAGTGTAGGTCCCAGAAGTCTTGGCAGCTGCAGCTCCAACTTGACCCTTTGCCTGGGAACTTCCATATGCTGTGGGTATGGCCCTAAAAAGACAATAAATAAGCAAACAAACTTTATGCTTAAAAATAATTAAGATGATAATTTTTATGTTATGTATATTTTAGCACAATAAAAAATTAGAGGAAAAAAGAATTCCAGCTTAATGTTGGAGCTTCACTTTTAGTTCAGATTCATCTCCATATTCCAAGTTGTTTCAGCGATTGCCTACTCACTGCCCACTGATTCTGTTTCAGCTTATTTTTGCTACCTGCTTTCTGAGAGCCTAGCAGTACATTAAAAGGGTAAAATTCATGAACATCTAGTAGATTTGCAGAGGGAAGGTCCTTCAGATACAAGGATCCCCACCCCTCTAGAGAGACAACCCTCTTCTTTTTAAGCCTGTCACAGGGGTAGAGGAGGGATGAATTGAGAGTTTGGGATTAGCAGATGCAAACTATTACATGTAGAACGGATAAACAACAAGGTCCTACTATATAGCACCGGGAAATAATGTGATGAGTCATAATGGAAAAGAATATGTATATACATATCTACATATATAGATATATATGTAGATATGAGTCAATTTTCTGTACAGCAAAAAGTTACAACACTGTAAATCAGCTATACTTCAATAAAATAAAAAAAAGAAACAAAACATGCCTTGACACACCATTTAAAAACAGTTTTACACGTTTTTCTGAAAGAATGAGAGACACTGAATGAAACATTATTCCTTACAGAATTGGGCTAATCAGAGGGAATCTTTGTCCCCAAATGGTGATAGTTGTTAAGTTCTAATCAATTCCTGTTTTCTCCCCTTTTCTGTGTCCAGCACAATTATTTGAAAACCATGATGGGCCTTCAGCAGGCAAATAGAAAATAGGGATTCATGGCCAGTGCCTTGAAGGACAAGACTCCCAGCAACTCCTGCCTACTCTAGTGGAGCTGCCAAAGCACCTGCCCAGACTCCACCCCCTCACTCCAAGGCTGGGGCCCTGCCCAGAGAACACACAGTGACCTGCCTGCCAGGAGGAACAGCCTTCAAAGGACACCCTTGGCTATCTTCACAGAATATTTTTGGTTTCAATTCACTGTCATATATACAGGGACAGGATAAAATAACTTTCTAGTCTGGACTTTTAGTGGTTATCCAAAAACTTTCTTTTCTATCTGGGAGATTGTCTTCTGTGTATATGGTGGGATCCTAACTGAGTCTCCAGTAAGAAAGTGAAAAAGTAGCTCAGCCAGGCTCCCTCTGGCAGGCCTTTGTCCCACTGGTCAGCCTCTTTCCTTTCCTGGATGGCCATCCTGGTTCTCTGGCTCCCTCAGATCTTTGGTTCTTTTGGGAAATCCTTTCTGTATTCCTGAGCCAGTGAAGGTAGGAGGCCCTTCTTCCTCAGCAACCAGGAGATGATGGGGCATAGGTAAAAATGACTGAAAGAAAAGATTTTTATTTCAAAATAAGAGGCTTAAAATGAGATCATTCCTACCATGAAGTTAGCAGTGAGAGCCCCATGGTGGGAAGCTGTCTGGCAAGGAGATTGCAGAGCCAGTACCAGATGGAAGACTGAACTGATGGTATCCGTCCAATCAAAGACCCTCTGGTTCTGTTCTTCAGCCCATCAATCAGTGATCAGATGTGGGTTTTACTGAAGAAAGCCGAAAGGCTTTCCTTGAGGTCTCTGCCCTCCCTCTGGTCTAGTCCCTTTCTCTTTCACTGACTAGTAGATACACAATGTTCCTGAAACAGCTATCAGAGACTCCTACTATGCCAGGGCTTCCTGGAGTTCATTCCCCTTGATGACGCATGGGGGCTGTCCCTGATCAGCATTTATGGTGTGCATACAGCCTTGGTCAGTTCTCATGTTTCCTTTAATTGTGGCCAAACAGGCAGACACATCCAGGCTCTGCTCACTGTCCCAGCTGTTGGAGGCTTTAGAGTTCTTTTTCTTTCCCTTCTTGTGTCCCTGTGCTTACCAGGACCTGTTTGGGTTTTTGGGTCCCTGGGGGTGCTCAGGAAATAATCATAGCTAACAGGGGTATGTCATCTTGTTGGTGCCACAGGGAGCAGCTGTTTGTGGCATTCTCCATCCCCCTTCCCTTAATTTGCTGTCACTGGCTAGAATGGCATGTGGCATGCTGGATGTCCCTCCATAGAACTGCTGGACAGCCAGTCCTGGAGCCTGCAGGTCAGGGCAGGCTGGGCCTCTGTCACTGCAGTTGGTCTTTGTCTCTAGCTCACTCATCACCACATAGGCTTCTTTGGTTCATTCCGACAAACTGAAACAAGTAATCATCAGTGTGGGCAGAGCCACAGGAATAAACCAGGATGGTGCTTGGTAGATCACACTCCACACAGACTCCTCACAGGAGCAGATGCTTTCGATATGACAGGGAGCTAAGGGACATCATATCCACTCAAATGGGCCTGTTGTTCTAGAAAATAGTTCCTGCTAAGTTAATGTGACCATCAAAATCATCCCTGAAGGGACTCCCAATTCCTTCAACGTGACAGATAAGGTCACCTGAAAATACTCCTGCTACAAACAGAGATGTTGGTTAAAGTATAACATTCTTTTAAATGCAAAGCTGGAGAGTTCTCTTGTGATGCAGTGGGTTAAGATCTGGCATTGTCACAGCAGTGGCTTGGGATGCTGCTGTGGTGCAGTTTTGATCCCTGGCCCAGGAACTTTCACAAGCTGTTGGAGCAGCAAAAAAAAAAAAAGTGTATGAATGCAAAGCTAAATTTGCAGGAAAGAAATGGAACTGACAGGAGAGTTGAAAACCAGAGTGGTCAGCGTGTAAACAGGCTGTGGCTGAGAGAAGGTGTGTGAACAGATCGTTGCTCTTCAGCATTAATGTTGGCATAAGTATGAGAAATAAGACTTTGGTTTGCCCCATGCCTCATAGGAAGATGGAAATGGGACCCCATGTATAACCATAGCACACGATGCAGTAGTAAGCTAGAAAAATTTCCCCCACTGAAGTGGAGAAAAAACAAGGAACACTTTTCCCATTGATGAGGGAGAACAGGTCCTGTGAGAATTTGCAACCATGTTTGGGAATTCAAATGTACACTTTGTGATACAGGAACCACCAGGCTGGGAATTAGCATAAAAATTAGCCCAAGGCTGAAACACCTAGTAGAATCAAATTTTTAAAAATCTACAGAGTTTCCCATGTGGCACAGCAGGTAAAGGATTCGGTGTTGTCTCTGAGGCAATGAGGGTTCAATCCCTGGCCTGGGGCAGTGTGTTAAGGATCTGGCATTGCCGCAGCTATGATGTAGGCTGCAGTTGTGGCTTGGATTTGATCCCTGGCTGGTGAACTTCCATATGCCTCTGGTACAGCCAAAAAAAAAAAAAAAATCTAGTGTATGTGCCCTTTACTCAGCTACATAGCATTCGCACAAAGCCCTAGTAAACATTAGCTCCAAAGATTAAACACACACACACACACGATACATGTGCACATGTGGTGTACCTGAAAACAACCTATCACAGTAGAGGCACAATGAAAGCAGGATCAGGCTTATAAGAACTTCAGATAATAAATTACTGGATAAGGATTAAACAATATATATTGTATGTTTCAAATAAAGACAAAGTAGGGATCCAAAATATGATAAAGGCTATCATATGGGGTGGAATCAGAGATACAGCTGCAGGCCTAGCCATAGTCATGCCAGATCTGAGCTGCATCTGTGACCTTCGCCACAACTTCCAGCAATGCTGGATCCCTAACCCACTAAGCAAGTCCAGAGATTGAACCTGCATCCTCATGGACATTATGTTGGGCTCTTAACCCTCTAAGCCACAATGGGAACTCCAGAGTGCATATTTTTTAAAAAAGAATTTCTAGGAATGAAGAAAATGTAGTTCTAAAAGTTAAAATGACAGGGAGTTCCCGTTGTGGCTCAGTGGTAACAAACCTGACTAGTATCCATAAAGATGAGGGTTCGATCCTTGGCCTTGCTCAGTGGATTAAGGATCTGGTTTTGCTGTGAGCTTCTGTGTAGGTCGCAGACACAGTTCACATCCTGCATTACCGTGGCTGTGGCTGGCAGCTCTGATTCGATCCCTAGCCTGGGAACTTCTATATGCTGCAAGAGTGGCCCTAAAAAAAAAAAAAAAAAAAAAAAAAAAAAAAAAAGGTTTATATGACAGACTAGAACAATGACATAATTAACAACCTGGGTTTTGGATTTGAAGAAACAGATAGATTTGTTTGGGAATTGTAACACAGAAGAGAAAGAAAATGGAAAGCATGGATAAGAGACATGGTAGACAGAGCGAGAGGATTCAGAATACAGCTAGTCACTGATCTGGAGGAGATAATAGAGGGAGATCATTCTCTTGGTGATCTCATGGCTTTAAACATCATCCATGTGCCAAATTTCCTTCTTTCTTTCTTTCTTTTTTTTTTTTTTTGGTCTTTTTAGGGTTGCACCCGAGGCATATGGAAGTTCCCAGGCTAGGGGTCCAATTGGAGTTGTAGTCACAGCCACACCAGATCCGAGCCACATCTGACTTACACCACAGGTCACGGCAATGAAGGATCCTTAACCCACTAAGTGAGGTCAGGGATGGAACCTGAGTCCTCATGGATACTAGTCACATTCGTTTGCACTGAGCCATGACAGGAACTTATCTTTCTTTTTATGGCTGCACCTATGGCATATGGAAGTTTCTGGGCTGGGGTAGAATCAGAGCTGCAGCAGTTGGCCTACGCCATAGCCAGAGCAACGCGGGATATGAGCAGCATCTGTGACCAATGCCACAGCTTGCAACAATGCTGGATCTTAAACCCACTGAACAAGACCAGGGATCCAACCCGCATCCTCACAGACACCATGTTGGGTGCTTAACCCGCTGAGTCACAATGGGAACTCCATGTGCCAATTTTCAGTTTTATACATCTAGCCTAGAATCATCTCCTGATCTCCAAACCTTAGTGATACTGTGGGTTCAATTCCAGGCCACTGCATTAAGGCCACTGTCACAATAAAGCAAGTCATACGAATTTTTTGCTTTCCCAGTGCATGTAAAGTTTTATTTCTACTAAACTGTAGCCTAGTAGTGCACAACAGCATTATGCCTAAAAAAAGTACATACCTTAACTAAAAACACATTATTACTGCTATCTGAGGCTTTAGTAAGTTGTAATCTTTTTGCAATTTTAACAGCAAAGATCACTGATCACAGAGCATTATAATAATGAAAAAGTTTGAAATATTGTGAAAACTACCAAAAATGTGACAAAGAGACACAAAGTGAGCAAATGCTGTTGGAAAAATGGCACAGATAGATTTGCTCAACGCAGGATTGCCACAAATTATCAATTTGTACAAAGGGCAGTATCTGCAAAGAGCAATAAAGCCAAGTGCAATAAAACAACTATCCCTGTACAGCCAGCTGCTAAATTGGCATCTCCACCTGAATGTCTATTAAGACATCTACAAGTCATGTTCAAAACTAAATGCTCAGTTGCCTCCAGACATGCTCCACCCACAGGCTCCTTTATCTCAGTTCTATTGCTCAGGCTAAAATCCTTAGTTTTGTACTTCACTCCTTTCTCTTATACCTCACATCAAATCTGTCAAGAAATTTTGTAGACTTTACCTTTGTACTATATTAAAAATCTTATCACGTCTCATCCCTTCTTCTGCCCTTACCCTGCTCTAAGCCACTATCATTTCTGGATATTGCAACGGCTTGCTTTCTGGGAAAACAGTCTGGTTAAATCCTTTTGAAATATTTTAGATTATACTATGCCTCTTCAACTTTTAATGGCTCCTGTTTCTCTCAGAGTGAAATTCAAATCCTTAAAATAGTTCACAAGGCCCTACAGGATCTTGCCTCCTGCGACTACTTGCACACCAATGTCAAAAACGGTATCCTTTCTCCATTAAATTGCCTTTTATGTGTTTGCTAAAAACCAGCTGTCCAGAGTTCGGACAACTGTGGCTCAGGGAGTTAAGAACCCAGCTAGTATCCATGAGAATGTGGGTTCGAGTCCTGGCCTTGCTCAGTGGGTTAAGGATCTGGTGTTGCCATTAGCCACTTCATAGGCCACAGGCCACAGATGTGGCTTGGATCTGGCATTACTGTAGCCGTGGCAAAGGCCAGCAGCTGTGGCTCTGATTCGACCCCTAGCTTGCGAACTTTCGTATGCTGTGGGTGTGGCCCTAAAAAAAAAAAAATCAGTTGTCTATTCATGTGTGGGTTTGATCTGGGACTGTATTCTGTTCCTCTGATAGATGTACCTATTTTTATGTCAAAACCAAACTTTTTTTTTTTTTGGACTGCATCTGCAGCACGCAGAAGTTCCCAGGCCAGGGATCAAACCCACACCACGGCAGTGAATGGAACCACAATGCTGGATCCTTAACCTGTTGAGCCACCAGGGATCTCCAAAACCAAACTGCTTTGACTTAACTGTTTTTTTTTTGTTTTGTTTTTTTTGCTTTATCTAGGGCCACACCACAACTCACGACAAAGCCGGATCCTTAACCCACTGAGCAAGGCCAGGGATCGAACCCACAACCTCATGGTTCCTAGTCGGATTCGTTAACCACTGAGCCACGACGGGAACTCTGCTTTGACTTAACTATTTTGATCACTTTGTATAATGGTTTTATAACAACGATTATGATTAGATGGTATTAGTCTTCCAAATTTGTTCTTTTTCAGAGCTGTTTTGACTATTCTTCTTTGAATTTCTATGTTAATTTTAGACTAAGTAAGCCAATGTTTTCAAAGAAGCTTGCTGGGATTTTGATTAGTATCGCAGTTAATCTGTAGATAAATTTGGGGAGAATCGAAACCTTAACAATACTGAGCCCTTCAATGATAAGGAAGTTATATCTCTCCACGTATTGTCTTCTTTTTCTTAGCATTTTATAGTTTTCACTGTACAAGTATTTCAAATCCTGTGTAAATTTGTCCCCAAGTTGTTCATATTTTTATATGACTGCAATGATACTGTTTTATTTTTTTGGCTGCTCCCACAGCATGAAGTTCCCAGGCCAGGGGCTGAACCTTGCCACAGCAGTCACAATGCTGGATCCTTAACTGCTAGACCACCCAGGAACTGCTGTGCTTTCTTTTTAAGTTTTTATTTTATTTTTTCTTTTTTGGCCACCCCACAGCATGTGGAGTTCCCGGGCCAGGGGTCAGATTGGAGCTGTAGCCTCAAACTAAGCCAAAACCCACTGTACTGGGCTAGGGCTTGAACCCATGTTCCAGCACTCCCAAGACACTGCTGATCCTGTTGCACCACGCTTTTATTTTTATTTATTTTTTTTAGGGCTGCACCCATGGCATATGGAAGTTCCTAGGCTATGGGATGAGTCAGAGTTGCAGCTGCTGGTCTACACCACTGCCACAGCCACAACAATGCTGGATCTGAGCCACATCTGTGAACTACAACACAGCTCATGGCAACAGCAGATCCTTAACCCACTGAGTGAGGCCAGGGATGGAACCCGTGTCCTCATGGATACTAGTTGGGTTTGTAACCATTGAGCTGCAACTAAACTACCGGTTTCTTCTTTTAAATAGCTTTATTGAGATTTAATTCACACACAATAAAACTCATCCATTTAAAGAATATAATTCAATGGACTTTAGTATATCAATAGACCATCACCACAATCTCATTTGAGAACAATTTGTCCACCCACAAAAAAAAACTTTGTATCTATTAGCAGTCACTTCCTATTTCTCCACCCTACCTCCATCAGCCATAAGCAACCACTAGTTTTCTTTCTGATTTGCCTATTCTTACATTTAATACGAATAGGATGATACAATATGTGGTCTTTTGTGGCTGGCTTCCCTCAAATAAAAAAATGTTTTTGTAACTCATCTGTGTTGTAGTATATATCAGTCTTCCTTTTTTTTTTTACTGCTGAATAATATTCCATTGTATGGATATACCACATTTTGTTTAAACATTTATCAGTTAACATAAATATTTGGGTTGTTTCCACTTTTGCTTATAATGAATAATGCTGCTCTGAACACTCATATATAAGTTTTATAAGAATGAATTTTTTACTACCCAAGAATGGAATTGTTGGGTCATATATTAACTTTATATTTAGTATTTTGAGGACTTCCAGGCTGTTTTCCAAAGTAGTTTCACAATTTTAAATTCCTACCAGCAATGTATGAGAATTCCAATTTCTCCCCATCCCTCTTAACACTTGCCTTTTTTTATTCTAGCCATCCTAGTGATATAAGATAGTATATCATTGTGAATTTGATTTGCATTTCCCTAATGATGTGATGCTAAACACTTTTTTCATAAGTATTAGCAATCGATATCTTCCTTGAAGAAATCTCTATTCAGATCCTTTGCTCATTTTTAAATTGGTTTATTCATCCTTTTATTATTAACTTAAAAGAGTTCCTATATTCTGGATAGAAATCCTTTATCAGATATAGGACTTGCAATTTTTTCCTCCCACTCAGTGGGTCATCTTTTTACTTGCTTAATAATACCATTTGTAGCACAATAGTTTATTTATTTATTGGCCATACCTATGGTATGTGGAAGTTCCCAGGCCAGGGATTGAACCTGCACCACAGCTGTGACCTGAGCCACAGCAGTGACAACACTAGATCCTTAACTGCTAGGCCACCAGGGACATCCCAGCACAACAGTTTTAAATTTTTATGAAGTAAAAATTAATTTGGCTAGTTTCTTTGCCTTTTTATATAGTTGAGTCATGATTTTCAAAAATTTACTCTCCTTATGTTTTTTAATTACTGTTTTTAGATCATTTACATGAGATTTAATTGTTGATCTGTTATGGCTTAAGTCTGCCATTTTGTTTCGCTTGTTCCTTTCTTCTTTTTATTTTTATTTTTTGTCTTTTTGCCTTTATGTAGAGCCGCACCTGCGGCACATGGAGGTTCCCAGGCTAGGGGTCTAACAGGAGCTGTAGCTGCCGGCCTTCGCCACAGCCACAGCAACGTGGGATCCAAGCCGCGTCTGCAACCTACACCACAGCTCACGACAAAGCTGGATCCTTAACCCACTGAGCAAGGCCAGGGATAGAACCTGCAACCTCATGGTTCCTAGTCAGATTCGTTAACCACTGAGCCACGAAGGAAACTCCTCCTTTCTTTTTCTTACCTCCCTGTGTTAATATTTTTTTAGAATTTCACTTCATCTATAATGTTTTCAATGTATCTCTTTATATAGATTTTTTGGGTAGTTATTCTAGATATTACATTATATATTTATATTACTTATCAGTCTACTGGTTTTAATATTTTACCAGTTCAAATTAAGTATAGAAACCCTACCTCCCTTTAAGTCCTTTTACCTCCGCCCTATAATTGTCTTAAATATTTTTTCTATATACATTGCAAACCAAATCAGACAATTAAATTCTTAGTTTTTCTGAGTTTTCTGGCATTTCCCTTATTGAAGGATAATTTCATCACATGTAGAATTTGGAATTCACAGTCCTTTTCTTTTTTTAGGACTGCAACACAGCATATAAAAGTTCCCAGAGTAGGGGTCCAATCAGAGCTGCAGCTGCTGGCCTGTGCCACTGCCATAGCAATGTGAGATCTGAGCTGCGTCTGCGACCTAGACCTATACACCATAGCTCATGGAAAAACCAGATCCCCAATCCCCAAAGCAAGGGCAAGGTTAAAACCTGCACCCTCATGGATACTAGCCGGATTTGTTTCTGCTGTGCCACAGTGGGAAATTCCGAGGATCCATTTCTTTCAGCCCTTGCAAAATGTTGGGCCACTTCCTTCTGACCACGGCAGTTTTGATGAGAAATCTGATGCCATCCAAATAATGTTCTCTATAGGTGTTATTTCTCCCTCATTACTTTCAATATTTTTTCTTTGTTTTCAGGTTGCAGAAGTTGAAGTATGAACTACCTTGGTATAAATTTCACCAGATCCTTGTTTGGGATATATTTAACCTCTTGAATCTGTAGGCTTATTATTCTGACAAATCTCCAAAATTCAGCCGTCATTTCTTTGAATACTTTTTAGCTCTACTCTCTTTAATCTTCTGGGACTCAGTTATACATATACAGACCTTCTGCTATAGTTCCAGGGGTCTCTGAGGAAATAATTCTTTTTTTTCAGTCTATTTTCTTTTTTCCTTTTTTTTAGGTCTGCACCTGCTGCATATGGAGGTTCCCAGGCTAGGGGTCCAACTGGAGCTACAGCTGCTGGCCACAGCCACAACCACAGCAACACAGGATCCGATCCGCATCTGCAGCCTACACCACAGCTCACAGCAACACCGGATCCTTAACCACTGAGCAAGGCCAGGGGTCGAATCCGCAACCTCATGGTTCCTAGTCAGATTCGTTTCCACTGTGCTACGATGGGAACTCTGTCAGTCTATTTTCTCTGTATTGTTCAGAATGGGTAGTCTTTTTCTTCTCCATTCTGCTGTTGAGCTCATCCATTGAGTCCAAAATTGCCATCTTCTTTATATCTTCTATTTTTTCTATTTCTTTCAAGTGTGTTCATAATTGCTTGAAGCATTTTTATGACAGTTGCTTGAAAATCTTTGTCAGGGAGTTCCCGTCTTGGCTCAGCAGTTAATGAACCCGACTAAGATCCATGAGGATGTGGGTTCAATCCCTGGCCTCACTCAGTGGGTTAAGGATCCAGCATTGCTGTGAGCTATGGTGTAGGTTGAGGATGTGTCTTGGATCCTGCATTGCTGTGGCTGTAATGTAGGACAGCGGCTGTAGCTCTGATTGGACCCCTAGCCTGGGAACCTCCATATGCCATGAGTGTGGCCCTAGAAAAAATAAAAAAATAAAATCTTTGTCAGTTATACATGAGTTATCTTGGTTGTAGCATCTTTTTAAATTGTATTTTGTCATTCAATTTCAAATTTTCCTGTTTCTTGGTATGATGATTTAAAAAAATTGTATCCTGGAAATTTAGCGCATTATGAGACCCTGGATCTTATGTAAAAAACCTCTATTTTAGAAAGACCTCTCTGAAACTAGGCCATCATGGAATGGTGTGCCATTTCCTTACTGTCAGGTGGGGGTGAAATTTCAGGTTTCCCATTTTGCCTTGACACCCCAGAGGTGAGTGGTGCCCTGTTCCTGTTGGATAGAGGTGCAGATTCCTGGCCTCCCACTATACCTGACAATTGATAATACAAAAATAAATTTGAAAAGTAGCTGAGAGAAGGAAGCAATATTACTTCTGAATTTCTTTGTTCATTCACTTAAAACCTTCTCACAGCTTCTAAGAGGCCACATTCTGTTTGTTATTAACTTCACCTTTGTCCCTTTGCTGGTTTATCATTCTTTATGACCTGTAAACACTAAGTTCTCAAATGCTCAGCTCAATCCTGAGCACCGTCCTTTTATCTACTTTTTTCTCTAGCTGTCCTTTTTCCACTGGAAATCTCATGCAGTTCTATAGCTTTAAATATCACCTGTTGGAGTTCCCTTGTGGCACAGTGGGTTAAGGATCCATCATTGTCACTGCAGTGGCTCAGCGTTTGATCCCTGGCCTGGGAACTTCTACATGCCACGAGTGTAGCCAAAAAAAGAAAAAGAAAATCATTTGTATACTGAGGACTCCAAAATTTATATTTCCTTATGAGCATTCCTCTAAATTCTGAGAAGCATTTTTATTTTTTTGTCTTTTTAGGGCTGCACCTGTGGCATATGGAGATTCCTAGGAGTCTAATCGGAGCTGTTGCTGCCGGCCTACACCACAGCCACAGCAACACCAGATCCAAGCCGCATCTGCAACCTACACCACAGCTCACTGCCTGAGTAGTATTTTGAACTACTCATCCTGTTATCTCCATTTGAATGTTTATCAGCATTCTCTGACTTAATATTTTCAAACCAAAATTACTAATCCCACAACCCCTAACCTATTTCTCCCAGTCTCAAGTCTCCACCAGTCATCCAGCTGTTGAGGTAAAAAAATTAAGATACATCTTTGGTTCTTTCTCTCACATCCAAAACATCAGCAGTATTAACAGACTACTGTGTATTTTTCTGCACCTTTCTCATTGTTTGGATACACTAACACAAACACTTACCTTTATAAGCCTATCATGGATTAACAGAAATAGACTCCAAATACTTTTTTCAATTGGCATCCCTACAAGTCAGTAGATACATATTGAACTCTACTTTTTTCTCATCATTTCTTAGTGGAGCTCTAAATACATACAAACATCTGTAGACTGATATATATATGTATACTGGGGTGTGATGATAGTAATTTTTCCTTATTTTTTTCTCTCTCCTTCAACTCCCAACTCAAGATAACTTGACTAAATGACATATATCTGCTCTTAACTTTCATCATCCTCATAAAATCAAATAAAATCCTCGTAATATCAAATAAAAGCATCTTGCTTTTCCCATTCAACAAAGCCCAAAACCTCAAGAAAACTCCTCTACAACATTTAGTATAATGAAATTTCATTCTTTCTAATGAAAATACAATATTCTTTGGTATGGATATTCTAAATTGTATTCATCCATTCCTTTATGAGCATTCACTTTATCTCCCCCAACACAAATAGTGACATAATTAATACCTTTGTACTTTTAGTCTATGTACAGATGCTTTATTCCTGTGAAATAGAATTTCAGAAACGGAATTTGCTGGGTCAAAGGATGGACACATACAAAGTTGGCTTTTTTTTTCTTTTCGTTTTAGGGCCGCACCTGCAGCATATAGAGGTTCCCAGGCTAGGGGTCAAATCAGAGCTACAGCTGCAAGCCTACGCCACGGCCACAGCAACGCAGGATCCAAGCCACATCTGTGACTTATACCACAGCTCCCAACAACGCTGGATCCTTAACCCACTGAGCGGAGGCCAGGGATTGAACCTGCAACCTCATGGTTCCTAGTCGGATTCGTTTCTAACTGTGTCACAATGGGACTCCCACACAAAGTTTTTATTAAATAAAGAAACAAATAGGATAATACCAAACCCAAACTTTCCTTCCTGAAACAAACTCAACCTTGTAAGGATTTTTGTTGTCAGATTTGCTTTGTTTAGAGTTACTGCATCTTTTTTCCCCCTTTTAATATTTTTTCTTTAGGGCTGCACCCATGGCATATGGAAGTTCCCAGGCTAGGGGTTTAATCGGAGCTGCCGCTGCTGGCCTACACCACAGCCATAGCAATACGGGATCTGAGCTGCATCTGCAACCTACACTGCTGCTTGTGGCAATGCCAGATTCTTAACCCACTGAGCAGGGCCAGGGATCAAACCTGCATCCTCATGGATACTAGTTGGGTTTGTTACCACTGAACCAAATGGGAACTCCTTTTTTTTTTTTTTTTTTAAATGGCCTCACTTGTGGCATATGGAAGTTCCCAGGCTAGGGGTCAAATTGGAGCTGCAGCTTCTGGCCTACACCACAGCCATAGCAATGCCAGATCTGAGCTGCATCTGTGACTTACACCAGTCTGTGGCAATGCCAGACCCTTAATCTACTGAGCCACAATGGAACTCCTAGAATTACTGCATCTCTTTGCTTGTCTGGGTCTATATATCCATCTGTCCATGTACCCTTCTTTCCCTGCCCCCCCTTTTTTGCTGCACTCATAGCATGTGGAATGCATGCACCACAGCAGTGACAAGGCTGGGTCCTTAACCTACTGAGCCACCAGGGAACTCCTTCTTCCCTTTTTTGAAGGAAAATTGACTACTAATTTTTTAATGATTCTAGTACCAAATAGGTTGTCTATTCCTCATTGAATCAGTTTTGCTAATTTGTATCATCTTAGAAAGTTGTCCAAGTTGTACTGTTTTCACATTTGTTGGCATCAAATTGTTCACTTTTTGGTTAATTTTACAATCTCTTCATTTCCATAGTTTTGTACCTCTTCTCATTACTTGTGTATTTTTCCCGATTTGCCAGATATTGGTCAACAGTCTTTTTAGAAGAAATAGTTCCTGGCTTTGTGAATCTTCTCCATCGTACACCTTTTATTTCTTTCATTAATTTTGCACTTTTAACTTTCTTTAGTTCTACTTTAGTTCTTAAGCTTGATATATAATTTGTTAACTTTATCTTTTTTCCCCTGTAACATAAGCATTTAAACTTCCCTCTATTGGAGTTCCTGTTGTGGCACAGTGGAAATGAATCCGACTAGTATCCATGAGGATGTGGATTTGACCTCTGGCCTTGCTCCCTGGGTTAAGGATCTAGTGTTGCCGTGAGCTGTGGTGTAGGTTGCAGATGTGGCTCGGGTCTGGCATTGCTGTGGCTGTGGCGTAGGCCAGCAGTTGCTCCCACTCAACCCCTAGCCTGGGAACTTCCATATGCTGCAGGCACAGCCCTAAAAGGCCAAAAAAAAAAAAAAAAACCACAGAGAGAGAGAGAGAATTTCCCTCTATGTTATTTTTTTTTAGTTCCAATTATTTTGTAATTTCTATTATGATTTTTTTTGACCAATGAGTTATTTACAAGTATCCCTTTGAAACTTCAAAAGCTCCCCCACCGGCTCCCGGTTAGTAATTTCTAAATTAATAGCATGGTGGTCAGAGAATATGGCCTATATAATATCAATAATTTGAAATTTGTTGAGAATTGCTACTTGGACTTATACATGGTCAATTTTCATAAACACTCCACACGTGGATTAGAAGGTTGTGAATGCTCTAACTGTATAGTGCAACACTAAATGTGTCTGATTATTTAATCTTACTTATTACAGGTTGCTCACATCTTTGGATTCTTGTTAGATCTATCCATTATTTTGAGGTGTGTTGAAATCTCCACTACTGTGGTAAATTTATCCATTTTTTCTTATAATTCTGTCAAATTTTGCTTTTTATATTTTGAGTTGCAATTAGTTGCATACACGTTTAGAATTCCAACATTCTAGGGCCCTGAACTTGCTATCATTATTTAGCAACCCTTATTTTTATATTGTCTGACGTTAACATAGCTCTACCTATGTTATATTAGCCTGACATTTTTTTCTATCCTTTTATATTTTTCTGTATTCTTGGTTTTTTGGGGTTTTTTTTTGCCTTTTGTGATTTTTTTAAGGCCGCACCTGCGGCATGTATAGGTTCCCAGGCTAGGGGTCTAATCGGAGCTGTAGCTGCCGGCCTACACCACAGCCACAGCAACGTGGGATCTGAGCCGCGTCCGCAACCTACACCACAGCTCATGGCAACACTGGATCCTTAACCCACTGAGCAAGGCCAGGGATCGAACCCGCGACCTCATAGTTCCTAGTCGGATTCGTTAACCACTGAGCCACGACGGGAACTCCCTGTATTCTTGGTTTTAAGAATGTTTCAAAAATAGAGGGAATTCCCGTTGTGGTGCAGTGGAAACTAATCTGACTGCTATCCACGAGGATGTGGCTTCAATCCTTGGCCTCGGTCAGTGGGTCAAGGATCTGGCATTGTTGTGAGCTGTGGTGTAGATCATAGATGTGGCTCGGATCCTGTGTTGCTGTGGCTGTGGCGTACTGTAGCTCCAATTGGACCCTTAGCCCAGGAACTCCTCTATGCTGCAGATGCTGCCCTAAAAAGAAAAAAAAAAAAAAAGGGAATATGGTGGAGTTCTCCTGTGCATAGTGGGTCAGTGGGTTAAGGATCCAGCATTGTTACTCCTTGTTTGAGTTGCTGCTGTGGCATGGGTTCAGTTCCTGGCCTGACCTTCTACATGCTGCTGGTATGGCAAAAAAAAAAAAAAGAATATAGTTAGATTTTATTTTCTTGTCCATTTTATTACTACTAACTGGGGAGTTATTCCATTTACTGTAATCACTGAAATATTTGCATGATTTTTATTATTATTTGTGATTTCTGTTTCCCTATTTCTTTTTTCATCTTCATATCTTCCTTTTAAAGAAAAATTCTATTTTCTCCCTTTATTAATTTGTACATGAAATATTCTTTTAGCAGTTATCTTAAATATTTTAACTTGTATACTTAGAAGAGTAAAACTTAAGCAATATTTTTACCCTCTTCCCAAACAATACAAGGACCTTGGAAAACTTCAAATCAATCATCACCCCACCCATATCACTACCAAAGTATGACTCTGTTATCCAGGATGTTAGCTCTATCTTGCTTTACCTTATTAACCACACAAATTATTATTATTATTACTACTTTCTATGGTAAATTTTTTTTAAAGTTTTAACCATTTATTTATCAATTTCTTTGCTCATCATTCTTCTTACATGAAGGATTACATTCTGTTGGTAGCAAACTCCACATTTTTTGGTCTGAAAATGGCTTGAATCAGATAACCAAGTTCAAATTCTGGCTCAACTAATTCTTAGTCATGTTACTTAAGCTCTGGGATTTTAGCTTTTTTCATTTGTAAAACTGATATACTTTTGAACAGTTTGATTCTTTTGGGAGGGAAGATGCTACAAGAAGCTCAGGATGTGAGTTCTCTTGAAGGTGCCAAGATCTAAAACAGGACAAAAACAAACACACACTATAGTCATTTCCCTGAGTGCTTGATAATCTTGCATGGAAGACAAGATTAACACATACTGCAAAAAAAAAAAAAAAATTACCTAATAACAATATTCTTACATACTTGAGGGTTAAAGTATGTGGTTCTTCTTTTTTTGCTGACCCATGGCATATGGAGAGTTCCTGGGCCAGGGGTCCAAGGTGACCTACACTGCAGGTATGGCAACTTTGGATCCTTAACCCACTGTGCCAGGCTGTGGATGGAACCTGCATCCCAGCACTGCAGGGATAACTGTACTGATCCTGTTGCACTACAGTGGAACTCCAATATGTGGTTCTTTTTAAGTTAGCATTTTCAAGCCCATTGATGGTTGGCTTGTAGGAGCTTATGATGGAGCCAATGTAAAAACTTTAAGAGCTTCTAAAATAATGTTTTTTTCTTTTTTTTTTAACAGTCACTCCTGTGGCCTATGGAAGTTCCCAGGCTAGTGGTCGAATTGAAGCTGCAGCTGCCAGCCTATACCACAGCCACAGCAATGCAGGATCCAAGTCGTGTCTGTGACCTACACCACAGCTCATGGCAACACTGGGTCCTTAACCCACTGAGCGAGGGCAGGGATCAAACCCATGTCCTCATGGATACTAGTTGGGTTTGTTACCACTGAGTCACAATGGGAACCCCTAAAAGAAAAAAAATTTAAAAAGTAAGGTTTCCAAAAAAGTAGCAAAGCAATTACTTATTAAACACTTGGCATGGAGTTTCCGTCATGGCACAGTGGAAATGAATCTTGACTAGGAACCATGAGGGCGCAGGTTAGATCCCTGGCCTTGCTCAGTGGGCTAAGGATCTGGTATTGCTGTGAGCTGTGCTTTAGGTTGCAGATGTGATCCTGTGTTGCTGTGGCTGTGGTGTAGGCCTGCAGCTGTAACTCCGATTGGACCCCTAGCCTGGGAACCTCCATTTGCCTTGGGTGCAGCCTAAAAAGCAAAATAAAAATAAACACTTGGCACATACTGGATCTGATGTTATAAAAGAAGCAAGACAGATAACGCTTCTCTGCCTACGATGAACTTAGAAGAGCTGGGAAGACAGACCTATGCAATCAGAGTTCGTTAACAAAGCAGTATCGAACAGAAAAGACAACTACAAAGTAAAATACTGTATATATAGGAAAGTTCGGGCTTGAAACAAATATAATGTATGTAATAGGGCTAATTGTGGGTTGTGTAATTGTTTTTACATTCTTGTTAACTTATGTTGAGATGTGCAGACTAAACATGAATAAAAATCAGTTGTGGAGTTCCCGTTGTGGCTCAGCGGAAACGAATCTGACTAGGAACCATGAGGTTGTGGGTTCGATACCTGGCCTCACTCAGTGGGTTAAGGATCTGGCGTTGCCGTGAGCTGTGGTGTAGGTTGCAGACGCAGCTTGGATCCTGCGTTGCTGCAGCTGTGGCACAGGCCCACAGCTGTAGCTCCGATTAGACCCCTAGCCTGGGAACCTCCACATGCCACGGGTGCAGCCCTAAAAATGACAAAATAAATAAATAAATTAAATAAAAGTCAATTGTAATTACATTTTCTGCCCCCTAAAGAAAGTATTCCAGGGCCAAAGTGTGTGATAGATTTGTGTGGAACAGGTAAAATAACTATTCTTAATGCTGCTGCCTTTCTTTGGTATATTGATTAAATCTAAAATAACTTTCAATTCTGTTGAGCCTGATATATCTATATAAATTTATAAGGTAGCTAACTTGTTTTTATGGCCACACCCCAGCATATGGAACTTACTGGATCAGGGATTGAATCCAAGCCATGTCTACAACCTATGCCTCAGCTGCAGCAATGGCAGATCCTTTAACCCACTGTACCAGGCTAGGGATTGGACCCTCATTGTGCAGTCAGATTGTTAACCCACTGTACCACAGTGGGAACACCTAAGGTAGCTAATTTCTTTTGGTTGTTGATGTTTGTTTTTTTAGAGCCGCAACTGAGGCATATAGAGATTCCCAGGCTAGCGGTGGAATTGGAGATGTAGCTGCTGGCCCACACCACAGCCACAGCAACGCCAGATCCGAATTGTGTCTGCGAGCTCCACTACAGCTCATGGCCACACTAGATCCTTAACCAGTGAGGCCAGGGATCGAATCTGCCCTCCTGTATGCTAGTCAGATTCGTTTCCGCTGAGCCATGATGGGAACTCCAGTAGCTAATTTTTTATTCTATGGCTATTAGTTTACATGTACTAGGTACTGTATCAGACATTATTATATTTCATGGTCCACAAATGCTGAGATGTTGGCTATATATATTTATATATATTATATATATTTCTATCTTATACATGAGTACATACATATTTAAACCACTTGATACAAGACTTTCATTTGTAGAGTAATAAAACCATCTAGTTTTATATATATGTATAATTATTATATTATATAGATAGATAGTGTATATATATCTCTAGCCTGGCAACTTCTGCATGCCTTGGGTGCAGCAAAAAAATACCCCCCCAAAAAAAGCTGTATGCAACAACTTATAGACACCAAAATCATATTTTTATTCTAATGCTAAGATGTGCCCATTTGTAGTCATGATTTTATAGTTAATATGCAGTTACAGTAACAGACAATTTTGGTTTCCTAGAGACCAAGTCAAGAAAAATACATTTTTGGAATACGTAACACAATTCCTCTATTAACAAGAACACTGGATTAGAAAAGACCTGATGATAGGATCATTAACAGCAGGGAACAGATTCAAAATATCTAAATAATCAAGGAAATTACGTATCTTTAAAACTGTTGTGATCTTCATAAACCGTGTATTACCCAGCCTCAACTTTAAAACATTTGATTTTGATATAATCCAGCCTTTTTTTATTTCATGTGTACTCCCAAATTGCCTTTCTGATATTAAATTCAATCTTTCATATATCAGCAGACCATTATTAACCACAGGCTATGGACCTTAAGAATGGGCCTAATTCTGTCAATGTGAGGGTGTTAGTGGGAGCATGTGGGTAGAGATATGGTTTTCCACACTGCCTTGCTCACAGACCCGCTCACGCTGCCCACATCAGCCTTGTTGCCACCGTCAACCTTGTCCCCTCCTGGCAAAGCCAGCAACTTTGAGGAGTTGTAGGGCTGAAGGCCTAGGGCTTACATGTCCTTCCCAAGGTGGTGTCTCCTGACAGTTTTCTGACAAGACTCATGTGAGGGAAGGATTTGGTTAGGGAAATATGGGATGGGAAGAGGCAAGGGTAAGTAGGAAGGGGCAGTTTCCCCACTCAGATCCAGCTGTAGGGTCACGGGGGAACAACCTTTTCTCCCTCTCCTAGAGCCTTACCCAGGTTCTCATTTGAAGAAGCAAAGCTTTGGTTGGCCTAGGCACACCTCACATTGTCTTGATTTAATTGCTTCTGGGTTGTATTAGTCTTAAGAACTGTCTCATCAACATATTACCTCAAAAATGTTTGTTGCTTACAGGCATTCCCGCTGTGGTATATTTGGAGCACTGGGATGAAGGTTCGATTCCCGGTGCTGCTACAGCTGCAGAGCAGATCACAGCTGTGGCTCCGATCTGATCCTAGGAACTCCATATGTGCAGGGTGGCCAAAAAAGAAAAAAAATGTTTGTTGTTTACAAATAGTAGTTTTGGAGAATATGCTCAAGCAATCAATTAGTGTTCTCCCCTCCACCTCAATTATATTTTTTTCATTTCCCATCCACGTGCTGAGAGCATAACTGTGGGCAATGTCTAATCTTTGGCCTTCTGTCTCCCCTAAGGCAAGAGATGCTCAGTCAACTTCATTTCAGGGTCAATACAGGCAACCCTAGGGTCCCTAGAGATGGTGCTCTGGGCCTACAGGAGCAGTAAAGGCAGGAACAATTATGAAGGTTTTTATGGTTTTAGCACTCTAAGAACAGAATGCTTATATTTCATTATAAGACTTCTGACATTTTTCCTTCAAACATACCTGCAGAAGAAGATTTTATATAAGAAAGTACGAGACAGTCAATATCTAGAAACTACAGGCTAAAGACCAAGTTATCCCACAGTTTTGATCAAGAGGCTAGGCCCCAGTATGTGTTCTGAGGATGCATTCTCTTTTCTGGTCTTTTTTAGGGCTGCAGGTGTGGCATATGGAAGTTCCCAGGCTAGAGGCTGAATTAGAACTGTAGTCACCAGCCTCCACTACAGCCACAGCAATGCCAGATCCCAGCCCCGTCTAACACCTACCCTACCGCTCACAGCAATGCCGGATTCTCTTTTTTTTTTTTGTCTTTTTGCCTTATCTAGGGCCGCACCTGCGGCATATGGAGGTTCCCAGGCTAGGGGTCTAGCAGGAGCTGTAGCTGCCGGCCTTCGCCACAGCCACAGCAACACAGGATCCGAGCCACATCTGCAATCTACACCACAGCTCACAGCAACGCCAGATCCTTAACCCACTGAGCAAGGCCAGGGATCGAACCTGCATCCTCATGGTTCCTAGTTGGATTCGTTAACCACTCAGCCACGATGGGAACTCCGCAATGCCGGATTCTTAACCCACTGAGTGAGGCCAGGGATTGAACCTGCATCTTCATGAATACTAGTCAGATTTGTTTCTGTTGAGCCATGATGGAAACTCCATCTCTTTGAATTTAAAATATGTGTACAAAGAACTCCTGGTATAATAGTAGATGAGGGTATTTAATAGTATTCGACCTTCCAACAATCTTGCCTATAAAATTAGATTCATTTATTTATGTTTGGGGCTTAGTATTTCCCACTGACCCCCATGGTTCAGCATCCTTATTGTATTAGGTTCTCACCAGACTAACACTATATATACTAAGAACAGGGGTATTACAGAGACCACCTGCAATTGCTGCAAGAGACCTATTCACTCTCTTATTCAGGAAACAGGAAACCTGTAACTGATTGCTTTTTTCCTCATTAATCTCAGTTTAGGTCCTTATCACCTCATACATTATTTTACCCACGTCCACCTATAACTCCTCTTTCCTGTCTGTCCAGTGTCAAGTAGCTCCCAATGGCCTATGTGACATCCAAGGCACAGTGCTCCAATCTATTCTTTCAAAGGCTGAGAGATAAGACTCAATGAGAGGCATTGTGCAAATATTTTTATACATTTCAGTTTAAAATTTTTATTTATTTATTTTTATTTGTTGGTTGCTGTGTGGCATATGTAGTTCCCGGGCCAGGGATCAGATGTGAGCCACAGCTGTGACCCAAGCTGCAGCTGTGGCAACACCAGATCCTTAATCCACTGAGCAAGGCCAGGGATTGAACCTGCATCTTCATGAATACTAGCTGGGTTCTTAACCCGCTGAGTCACAGTGGGAACTCCTACTGCATACATTTTAGTTTAATAATCACAACACTCTGTGCAGTGTTGCACAGTGGATAATATCTCTTTTTATTGATAAGGCACTGGAAAAGTAACCATGCCTAATGTCACATAGCTAGAAAGTGGCAGGGCTGTTATACAATGCCAGGTAGAACCAGCTCTCTCTTTTTATTTTTTTTTTTGTCTTTTTTTGTCATTTTAGGGCTGCACCCGTGCATATGGAGGTTCACAAGCTAGGGGTCAAATTAGAGCTGTAGCTGCTGGCCTACATGCCACAGCAACACCAGATCCGAGCCACGCTTGCGACCTACACCACAGCTCACAGCAACGCCGGATTGCTTACCCACGGAGCAAGGCCAGAGATTAAACCAGCAACCTCATGGTTCCTAGTCGGATTTGTTAACCGCTGCACCACAATGGGAACTCCAAACGAGCTCTTAATCCCTGTACTATAAGAGTTGAATAAGTTCTGACATTTATTGAATGTTTAAGGCTTTACAAATATTATCTCATTGGATGCTCACAATAGTGAGGTCGTGTCCACATTAATATTCTCATCTTACAATGAGAAAAAGCAGAGAAATTAGGTAATATTCATGGTTCATAAAGAAGTAGCCATGGGAGACTTGAATCAAGGGAATCAGATGGGCTCTGGACCTGGATTCCATGCCTAAAAATCAGAAGAAGAAGAAAAAAAAAAAACCAAATAATTCCCAAGTGAGAAAGAAACATTGACGACAAAGTACTAATAGGCACTGACAGCATACACATATGTGTATTACACACACACACACACACCTACACACACAGGATGTAAAAAAGAGCTAGTAATGGATGTTTAGTGTTGTATACTTTCAGGCTGCTAAAACATAATACCATAGACTGGGTGTCTATAAACAACAGAAATTTATTTCTCACAGTTCTGGAGGCTGAAGGTCAGAGATCAGGGTGCCAACATGGCTGAGTTCTGGCAAGGGTCTTCTTTTGGGCTGCAGACTGCTCAATGGGGTTTTATAAGGGCACTAATTCCATTCACGAAAGCGCCACTCCCATGAAGTACTCATCTCTCAAATGCCCCACCTTCTAATACCATTATCTTGGGGGACAGAATTTCACAAATGAATTTGTGGGGTGGAGTACACGTTCGGTCCATAACACTCCATCCAATTGTTTGCTGGTAAAATCCGATTCACAATTACAGTGGAAAAAAAAAAAACTACAAAACAGTTGATTTTATGAACTCCCAATTTCAAAGTGATCAGTTGCCATAAACTCTTCAACGTCCTGAAAGTTTAGCTAATGCCTTTATGCATTCTTGTCTCTCCTTCCAAAAATAATCCTACTAAGTCTCACCGCGTCATTTTTGCAGTTAAGTGATTAATAATCTTTTCTTAAAAGACATTTTCTCTAAGGTCTTAAGAACCACGCAGAAGCGCAGCTCCAATGTTGGGGCGGGGGCAGAATACAGCTCCAGGTGGAGAGTGTGGATGACTGGACACAGCCAGGAGATGGGCGGAGGGGGCCTAGCCTGCTTAGAGCTGGCGGACCGGCGGAAGGGGCGTCCCCAGGGCTCGGGCTTTAGGGCGAATCCCCGGCACAGCTCCATTTCCGTACTTGCTGAGGGGGTGAGATGAAGAGGCAAGAGGGAGCGAGAAGCAGAAATAAAGGAGAGAGGGGCCAGAGGCTCAGGAGAAGCGGCGACCGCCTTACCTCAAAGCCCGCACGCCCGGGGGAGAGGCCCTCGGCGCCGCAGCGTATTCTGGCGCTCCTGGAGGGCTGGTTTTCGAGCGCGGTGGGGCAGGAAGGGTAGTGTCCCGTGGGGCTCGGGGTGTTCCTCCGACGTCGCACGTAGACAACCCCGGGACGCGCCGAGTCACGCCTCAGCACCCTGCCGCCTCAACGGGCCGGCGGGAGGGGTCGTGGCGCAGCGGCTCTCGGTCCGGGGCGGGCCGACAGTTCTAGGGCCTGGGGCTTATTGTTCCGGG
Source organism: Catagonus wagneri (assembly GCA_004024745.2). NCBI lineage: Eukaryota > Metazoa > Chordata > Mammalia > Artiodactyla > Tayassuidae > Catagonus > Catagonus wagneri. Next base: position 30,835,297 of record PVHT021183699.1, on the reverse strand, counting down.
AAATCGCAGGCAAAGTCGGGCTGGGTCTTCAGGCTGCGCCCAGGCTCTCCCGCCCCTCCCGTCCCGGCCTGAGGTTGATCCGCAGCTGCCAGCGCGACGACTGGAGGCGGAAGCGCGGCGAGTGCGTGTCTCTTTAAGGGGCCGGGCCTGTGCGGCTGAGGGGCGGGCGGGGTACGCGTTGCTCACGGTGTGAGAGTGTGGGGGAGAAAGCGGCGGGCGGGCGGGCGCCGGAGGGAGGGAGGGAGCAAGCGAGCTACCGACGCGGGCCGCCCCTGCCGCCGCCGCCGCGGTCGGACCTGCGGCCTCCTCTCCTCCCCTCCCTCGCGTCGCCCTGCCGCGGGGAGGGGGCTCGCGTCGCCGCCTCCAGTAGCTCCTGATGAAGCAGTTGCCGCCGCAGCCGCCTCCGAAGATGGGGGATTTCTACGACCCCGAGCACCCGACCCCTGAGTAAGTATCAGCTCTGTGGCCTCCCCCTGCCCTCTGCCGCCTTAACCCGAACCGAGGGCGGCGCGTCCTGACGGCTGTTGGCGCGAGGAGTAACGGGTCCGCGGTGGACCCGCGCGGGCGGTGTGGGGAGCAGGCCCGCGCCGCAGCCACGGTCTCCTCGTCCGGACCGCCGCGGGTTGGCGGTTGGGCCCGGCGTTGGCGCCGCTGCTCGCGTCGCAGCGGCAGTTGGGCCGGGCCGGTGGGGGAGGGGCGGCGCGGCCTCTGCTGCCGCCGCCGCGTCTGTACCGACCTGGCCGGCCCGAGGCTCGGCGGTCTCCTCCGGCTCCTCGCGGCCCGTTGTGGCCGCGTTGCAGAGGAAGCAGGCGAGTCGGCGGAGTAGCCGGTGCCAGACCCGGCGAGAGAGCACTGGCGAGGGTAGGCCGCGAATCCCCGGGCTCGGGTGGAAGCTTGGCCCGTCGCCTGGTCTCCCGGCGACGGCGGCTCTGACCGGAAGGGCCTAGCGCGCGTCGCCTGGCCCAGGGCGGCCGAGGGGCCCGCGCTGCGCTCTCGGTTTTGATTTTTTTTATTTTCTCCTGGAACTTGTTCCAGGCCTTGTGGTGCTTCCGGCTTCATATTCTGCACCTTTGGCACTTTGATTTTGTAATGGCGAGGTTTGGGTGTCCCCGATGTTGAGGTGACACTGGGTTTGTTTTTCCTCCTGAAAATGAAAGCCTCTGGAGGGGCGTACATTCGCTACCAGATTATGAGATTTGCACACTTTCGGACACTTTACTTCCTTGGTAGCAGGAACCTCTTACTCTAAATGGATGACTTTCTACTCCTTGTGAATAATGTCAAAAAGCAAGAATCATTTGAGGGTTTTCTAAGTAGCGTTCTAGAAAACCGAAAAATCATTTTGCCCAATAGTCTATTTTCGGCCTAGGGTATTTTTACGTTTCTGTTGAGGGCTCTGCTACTATATCTGATATCTCAAGAGAGCTTCCACTCCTGATCCTGGATTCACTTCTTTTCCTACGTCCTCACTAAAGCTGTCCTTTTAAAAGGCTATGCTTAACCTCCATTTGCTGGTGTTGGTTGAAGTCTAGACCTCAGAATATATAACTCATTTCAAACTTAACAGTTGATGGGGATTTCAAGTGGAGCTGTCACTTTTAAGACTGGAATGATTCCAAGAGGCAATCTTTTGACACATTTTACCTTAGTTCTGCTATGGCTCTTTTTTGGAACCTTTGCCAAATCTTTTCATCTTGGTCCAGAAACGTCAGGGTCTTACTTGATATTTCTTAAGTTCAGTTTTCCACTCGGAAGGATTCTGTTGGGGTGTTGGTGGTTATCTCTGAACAAAAAGAGGAATAATGATTATGCCTTTCTAAAACAAAACCCAACTCCTATTTGCAATAGTAAGTTGTCTCAATATAGCTATATCCTTTTATGGGTTCTTGCTTATAATTTAACATTACCCTAAATAGATTGTTTGGATTTACTGTACAATCATCAGTTCAGTTACAAAGCTCATGTATATAGTTTTTGGTTTGAGACTTGGAAAACCTCAAAAAAAAGGAGAGAAAATTCTGTATCATGGTCCAATAAATGCTTATTGAGCGTTTGTCCTGTGCAGAATATCATGTTAGTCCCTGAAGAGGCTAAGTGCCTGCTTTCAGTTCCTTTTACCAGGTTATTTGGTGAAGTCCAGAAGCTTTAAGGATCACGTTCTTACACTTCTTGAGGGAGAACATTATTTTTCTTACTATGTGGGAAAATGGACTCAGAAGTACATCTTCTTTGGACTTGAGTGTGGGGAGAAATCAAGAATGTTGTGGGAGTTCCCGTTGTGGCTCAGCGGTTAACAGACCCGACTAGCATTGATGAGGACGTGGGGTCAATCTCTGGCCTTGCTCAATGGTTAAGGATCCCGCGCTGCCATGAGCTGTGGTGTAGGTCAAAGACGCGGCTCAGATCCAGCGTTGCTGTGGCTCTGGTGTAGGCCATCGGCTACAACTCCATTTGGACCCCTAGCCTGGAACCTCTGTATGCTGCGGGTGCGGCCCTAAAAGGGGGGGGGGGGGTGTTTTGTGTGTGAAACTACATGGAGTATGTAAAGAAAATGTTTTTTGCTGTAATACTATAGAAACTGGAAGTGGTCTTGGTAGGCATCCTGAACAGTATCATCTGTTCTGTTGATGTGGGAATTGAAGCCTAGATATGTGAAGTGACAACATTAAAAAGTAATATATATAAGCTAGTTAGAGTTTGCACCAGTGGAGAGAGAAAAGTGGTATAGTGCAGGGTTAAAGAACTTGGATTTCGGAGTCAGGGAGACCTGGATTTGAACGCTAGTTGAACCTTGAGCGAGTGATTTCATCTCTCCAAGTTTGGGTTTTCTCATCTTTGTAATGGAAGCAACTTCACAGGGCTTTTGGGAGAATAATGTATGAAAAGCACTTGGCACAGAGTGTGGCACATCTGAGTCTTTCTACCTTGGCTCTTTGGGGAAAACTTAAGACATAGCATTTTAAATCAAGCATGAGAAGATTACGTGGGCTTGAGAGGTGGTGCCATGGCTAAGGGAAGGAGTGACTAAGTGCCCTTTTTATTTTTTTTAATATTTTTGTGCTTTTTAGGGCCACACCTGTGGCATATGGAAGTTCCCAGGCTAGGGGTTGAAGTGGAACTGTAGCTGCCAGCCTATGACACAGTCACAGCAACGAGGGATCCAAGCCACGACCTACACTACAACTCACAGCATTGCTGGATCCCCAGCCCGCTGAACAAGACCAGGGATTGAACCCGCATCCTGGTGGATACCAGTTGGATTCGTTTCCACTGTACCACAATGAGAACTCCCAAGTGCTCTTTTTTAGACTTTAGTTTGAAATGTTCTTCAGACGTTGAAGAAAGAGGCATGAAACTTAAATTCAGTTTGATTGAAGTAACAGTGGAACCTGATGTTCTTTTCTGTTTTCTACCCACTATTTAATGAGACACAGCTGTAAACCTTTTTTCTGTGGTAGATAGGATTGTGTTTCAGGTGAAAATGGATATAATTATCTGAGTATCAGTGCATTAGGTGTCTGCTGTTGGGCAGGCCCAGGGCCAGGTGTTATGGACACTGCAAATTATATCCAGAGTCTTCAAGGAATTCTTCTAATGAGAGACACAGGGAAGTACTTTACAGTGATAGAAGTGCTTTTTTTTTTTTTTTTTAACATTTGCATGTTTATTTTGTGC